>JANVCL010000001.1:9179708-9200654 GCA_026546855.1 Erythroxylum incrassatum
GATTTTGGGAGGTTTATAAGTATTTATGATGTTAGGATGGTTGTTGGAAGCATTGGAGGGGCATTGGAGGGCTTTGGAGAGCCCCCATATCCGTTAGAAGGACATGGATGTCCGTTTAACGGACTTTCTCAGGTGTAAAAACACCCCTTGCCTTGTCTATGTCCGTTTAACGGACATGGATGTCCGTTTAACGGACATTCTGGGGTCATTTTGGCCTCCCAAGCCCGATACATGTCTGTTAAATGGACATCCATATCCATTTAGCGAACATTCACAAGACAAATTGTGGTTTTTTTTGACCATTTTAGAGGCAAAATATCGTTTTTAGTCTTCATGATAGTTGTAAATCTGGATGTCTTCTTTCTAATGGTCCAAAAACGAACTCACTCCGACATCTAGATTGAAAGTTATGGCAATCGCGCCAAGATAGGTTCAAATCGAGTTAATGTATGAACATGGTCTATTCTTTTGGGCATAATTCCCTCATCTGACCTCCAATTGGGGTGCTTTTTAGACCAATAGATTCCCAAGACATGTATCTTTCTCCCCATAAAAATTTGTATCATTTGGAGTTGATTTGAGAAAGTTTTCAATAAAGTAAGTAAGAGGTCGGTTAGGAGAGCTTGTTTGGGGTATAAGCACACTTAGGCTTTTTAAGCATATCTTGAGTTGTAGAACTCCGATTGAGGTGATTCTTTCTTCAAAACAAACTAGAGACTTAGAGTTACAATTTCTTTGAAGAAGTCAACTTATGATTTTGGTAATTGATTAGTGTGCGCTCACCACCATTGTGAAATGACAGCAAATGACCCTTCAGGAAAATAAGCACAAAGTTTAGGACTCTGAAAGTTGGGCTCCGGAAATGGGGTCCAACAAAAACTATGTATGAAAGAATGATTTTGGACTTGAATTATGAATGTAACATTAATTAATTAAAAACATTAATGTAAATGGAGTCACCCAAGGCATGGGCATGACAACTTATTCTACACTCATTTTTAAATCCGACAAGTGCAGGTTTTGACGGCATAACAACCCTAAACCTAGACTCGTGCTACAAATAGAAAAAGGAAAGTTAGCTAAAGGAGGCTAGATCGATAGGCTAGAGCAAAAAGAATAAAGAGAAGGTGAGGAGGCGAAGAAGCAATGAACTTCGGCTAGGAATAAAGAAGAGAGAAAGAGCAGAGAAAGGAAGTAGAGATGAAAGCTAGTGTGTGCATTTGATCGTCTAAGTGAGAACCAAGCGGAGGCAGAAGGCAAAAGTTGATGTAGAGAGCTTGAGATTAGCAAGAGACCCACCACCGACTCTCTCATTTGAACACCCTTTGTTTGCTTACTTTGTTTTATATCTGTTTCTTTATTTCTCTGTTACATTATGAGACTTCTTTATTGAACTTGTTTTCTTTGTTAAAGTCTGATACTACAATTTAGTTTATTGACAATTCTATTGCTTGGATACTTCTTTGTTATTGTTGAATATGGGATTGAAGTATTTGAAGATGATGAATCGTGTTTATTCTATGATGGGCTGATTACTTGTTTTTGAGAATTAATGTAGCTAATTTAATTGATTATGCATGATGAAGGAGCTATTTTATTGTCTTATTGATTGCTATAATTTCTGAGTTTATTGGATGTAATATCATAATCAAACTTTACATCTTTTTGGTATTAAACGAAGGATCGAAAGAAGAAGTTTAATATAGAACGAGAAATTATAAACTCTTAAGTTATGAATTAGAAATATATTAACTTAAGTGGGCAATTATTAGTTGGGTTTAATAATTAATTTGGGTGATAAACTTGCCGAATATGAAAGTTAGAATAGTTTGTTATTTGAATTGATTTTAGAGCCTAATTGGTAATTTTAGTAAAACAATTATCCAATTAATTCACCTTCGTCATGCATAGGAGATTAAATTAGTGAAGTTAATTCTCAAGAGTTTCCATATCGATTAATCAAACCGTTTTTGCTTATAGTGAAATTAGTCTACTTTTTAGTCTAATTGTGTGATTTTCTTTAAGCCTTTACTCAACCAATCGGGATAGAACATTTAGGATTGCATTTGTTTTCATTTTTTTCAAGATTAATTTGAGTGGACCAATTTCACCTTTGTTGGAGATGACCCTAGGTAATCATCTCCAACTACCTCGTATACTTGCGAGCAGAATAGCCTAGGTATTTTTAGAACTTATTTTGACACAACGTTTGTTCAAGCAGCTGAAAAGAAGGTGGTAGGATGTCGAAGAAAAGAGAATAGCCTTGTTTGGTAAATGATTTATCAACCTTTTTTTGGCATATTGAAAGGTTTTAGTTGTTTGACCATGTAAAACTACTGATAATTATGTTTAGTAATTAATTGATTGAGTTGGCAAATTGAACTCAATATGTTGATTTTGAAAACCCTCATATGAGGAGTGTTTTCCTCCAGCAGCTAAGAAATTAAGGAACTAAAAGACTATTATATCCAAAAGTTATTACAAATTACTCAAAGAGATAGAGATATAAATGGAGATAGAGATGGTAGGTTTATTATTTTAATTTAATATTTTAAATTTTAAATTTTGAAGTTGAATTAATATCAATTTTGAGTCAGAATATACAAAGAGTTATCATTGTCTTCCTTTAACTTTGAAAGTAAACACAAAGACATCTAAAAGGATCGAGTAACTTGCGCGGATGAGGAATTGAGAAATGCCCAATAAGATACCTTTGCTTTAAATGGTGGTGTTAGCTTCTTTTACTCTATCTAAATTCTTATAAGAATATTCAAAGAAATATTAATATATAATACTCATGTCCTTATAAATCTTTTTTAGGTCATACCCTTATGTCATTTTATACATAAACAGCTAATACTAAATACTTAATTTTATCAAACATCTTTAAATAAACAGTAGATGTTATCGCTGGTCAAATCAACTATATTAATCCATTGCCAGTTAACCACAGATAGAATCGGCTAACAGCTAATGCAATCTCCTAATTACCAAATAGGGCCAATGTGAAAGAATGTGAAGATGAGATGAGTAGGAAACTATAGTAGCAAAGTCCATTAGGATTGAAGGTGAAGGTGGTGAGGTCAATAGTGTTCAGTCATGAGAGTAGCTGAACCCATTTTTGATTCATTTCTTTGAACCATCTCATTATGTCCATCAATATTACTTTAACTTTTAAAACTAAAAGCTTTGTTTGAAACAACTATAATGCTTCCAATATCTTATTACTAATATTACTCCATAAGATTTGAAATCTCAAAAAATATTTGTTATGGGGATAAAAAAAAAGCTACTAAATGTGGCAAAAATTGGCTAATCACCTTTTAGTTATTGTCAACTTTGTTGGGACATTATTAGGTATATCAAAAGGATTAATAATTACTTTATTAGAATGAGTTAGTAAATGAATATGACAAAAGAAATAGTTATATTAAATATTTATATCTTTGTATTTTAACAATTATGAAAATTAATTAATTTAAAAATTTATATGCTAAAAAATAAAATAAATTAAAAAATAACATTAATATATGATAGTATAATAAGAATAAAATAAAAAACATAAGGATGAAACTAAACAAACTTTTGTTTTAATTTTTTTATTGTAGATCTTAATCAAGTGGGCTTTATTGTTAATTTTTATTACCAATTTCAACTATATATATATTAATGTTTTTATAATAAAAATAGAAAGAAAAAAAAGACCCAAACCTTTCCTTAATTTATGTAGTTCTTGGTTATCTTAATTGTCATCCTATTGTATCACTCATGGTAGTAAAATTCATTATTACCTTATCATTCTAGTTATACATTATCAATTTATAGTTCTTATATCCCTATTAAAGATTTAGATTGGATCTTCTTACAATTTCACCTCTAATTTGTCCTTTTCATAACTCACAATTTGTTGGGGGATTCCAATTTTATACAGACATGTTGATGGTTGATGTTAACAAACTTTAGTGGGTTGTATTAGTTCTTTAATATTCAATTTTGTTATTTTTGTCTTTTTTATAATTAAATTACAATCTAGCTATAATGTTGAGAAATTATCATGAAAAACTCCTTAAAATCCTCATTATATTTTTTTATAGTGCTTCATTTATCACATTTTTTATTTTAAATTTCATCTTAATACTATTGCAGTTACAAATTGAAGATAAGTCAATGAAACAAGAACATAAGGACGGTGAAATTGTTGGCCCATTACAAAAGCAGTTGAAATTTTCTGGCTCCTTTATTCTGACCCTATCTTGTCCCTTTTTGATCCAAGTCATCCATCTATGTGGGGCCAGAGGATCACACCCCCTTACAAAAGAGGTCGAAAAAGTACGTACGAATCATTAAAGAAACACTCTAGAGACATTACTGATTTTAGACAAACGTAGATGTAATGAAGAAGTCCAATTTCTAAGTAGTTAAATGGGGGCATGTATCTTATGACGAAATTTATCAATTACAAAGCCATTTTATTCGTAATCACTAGAAATGTGAAAATTGTAATTCACTTATTGGAATCATATGTTAAGTTGGAAAAGGAATCAAATCTCTAGAAAAGTTTTCACTTAAAACTTGTTTTGTTAACATCAATTCCATAAGAGGTTAAGTCTAAATGAATTGGATACAACTGAAGACTATAAGTATAGTAGATTTATGTGAAGACATTAGCATTATTAATTAACAAATAAGATTTATGTGAAGGCTAGCGTTATTAATTAACAAATAAGTTATATTCATTTCTATGGTAAAAAGAGAAAAAGAAAAGTTGAGATCAAGAATATAATTATGTTGAAAATTGAAAGAAGTTTTTAATATTATGAAATTAAAAATTGTTTTCTTATATATACAAAAATCTAATTGCTCAACTTTTACAAGGCTAATGATGATCTGTCTTTCTATTTTCTGACTTCAAAGATTTTCAATTAGTTTAGCCGCAGGAATAAGTATTTTGTCTTCTTGCAATCTGGCTACAGTGGGACTGACAATGATGCCCTCTAAGTCATCGCTTCAACGATCCACTGCTGCCATCTTTGGGTTTGTCAATTTGTAGGAATCAACTTCACACTTTGGATGTTTTAGGCGGGATTACAAAGATCCTAGGATTTCTCCAGCCTTTAAGATCAAACCTATGATATCCTTGGTTTATGACATAAGTTGCAAGTGAAATACCAAATCCATTTTCTTCGTCATCCCTTTGGGCTCTTAGTGAAGCTTTATTCTTCAGCTTTGATACAACTGGGTCTCTATCTTCTTCTTTTTCATTCTTAAATTAGTTTCTTTACCAGATCTGCAAAGCTTTTATTAGCTTCTCTAAGTTTTGCAGGAATTAAACACATTACTTTTCAAAGTAAGCTACAAAAGATTTAGATCTAGGTTAGCAGTTGAAGATTTTGTTCTTTTTGTTTAGATATTGTTTTCTCGCTCCCAAATCTATGTTAGTTTCTTTTCTCGAATTTTTGTTGTCTTTTTAGAACTTATTCTACTTTTTTAAAGGTGGTGCTTTATGATAGTTTCTGCCTGACATTTTTCTTTTTTCCCAAATTGATTGTCGTTTCCTGCTATTTCTAAGTTTGATCCATAATTCTTTGGGTATTTATGGACACATTTTTTAGATTGACTTTGAGTTTTTAGTTGTTATATTGACTTTTCCATCACCTATATGGGATTGAGAAAAAACACACACACGATCACAACTACTGGATGCTTTTTTCTTTTTTCCCTTTGTTTTTGTCCTTTTCATATGACCATTCAACACCCACTTCTATCTTTCCCTTATCATCTGTGAAATTCATGTGAAAATAACCTTTTGAGATCATCCTACTTTGATTAAAATAGCCTTTAGAGATCATCCCACTTTGGTTTGCTTACTTGTCTTACTGAGTTACTGTACATTCACTTTATTTGGTTATGGTACATCTCTCTTTGTTTCGATTTTGGTTTTTTCGCTTTCCTCAATTGTTGTCGCTTTTAACTGTTTTGGTTTTAAGAGGAATCATTTGTTTTATTACAATTAAGTAGAAGGATTTAGGGATTTAGAGTTTTTCAAACCTCACTTTTAAAATATGTGAATGATAATGGTTACCAAGTAAGTTTTATGAGTATGTAGGTGATCTTGCAGCTTTGCTTGCTTTATAACTCTGATATAATACTTCCTAAGAAGAATTCCAAAGTCAATCTTTTTACTTTCCATTGCCCATTTTCTTTAGCTTTGCTTGTCTGCTTTATTTTTCCTTTAAATTTGAGTTGCAATTTATGGGCTTATATTTACTTCCATCTACATTTCACTATTTTGGTTTCTCTCTGTTTCTTGTGTTGTGTGTTCTCTTTTCTAGCTACTTTGATGCTTTTATTTCTAGGTTTTCTTCTAATTCAGATGTTTCTCATTGATCTTTTTGTTCTTTGCTTCTCGTGTTTGGTTTATTTTCATGATAGTCTACATCTAGTGGCTTGGATTTTTACTTCTTTTGATAAAACATTTATGATACCACACAATATTAAGAAACTTTAGACATGATTTATAGGAATATTGCTTAATTGACACCACTTAATAATCTAATATTTGCTTTTTTATCACTTTTGTATTATTTGGATAATCGAGTAATCTTAGAGTCGTTTAAAGACTTGTTGCACTTGTCTTCTATAGCTAGTGTTGGATATTTGGGTAAGAGGGGTGTCAGTGACTTCTGATGATATAGTAATGAGTAGTCCTTTAGCGAGTCTTAGGTCTAGGAGAAGAGAAGACGTTGATAAACTGTAGATATGTTCTTCGAACATATAGGGAGGTTATTGGAATTAAAGGAGATTTTAGAAAAATATAAGATTCATATAACATACATCCAAGAGACAAAGCAGACCAGAGCTAAAACAAAAGAGATCAATGAGTTCAAATTTTAGTATCTAGCGGGTTTAAGGTAACAGAATAAAGTAGGTATCTTAGTTGTCAAGGAACTTATACATCATGTTATGGGGGTAAAGAGGACTAATGTTAGGATTTTATCTGTAAAGATTATGGTGAAAACTTTTGTTTTCAATATGGTGTGCGCTTATGCACCCCAAGTAAGGTTAGACAAATAATTTAAGAGTCAATTTTAGGAAGAACTAGAGGGGGTGATTTAGCAAATTCCCGTTGAAGAGAAAGTTATTTTGAGAGGAGACTTTAATGGTCATATTGAGGGAACCTCATACAAATATTTATAGGATCATAGGATTTCGAGTATGGAGATATGAATGATAATGGGATTGCTTTATTGGACTTCATGATAACATTTAAGTTGGTGATAGCTAACTCATTTTGTAAGAAAAAACAAGCAGCACTTGATGATTTTTAAAAGTAGAACCGCGAAGATTCAAATTGACTAGTTATAAGGCGGAGAAATCAACCTAGTTGCAAGAATTATAAGGTGATATCTAGCACTTGCTTGTTAGCTTAGCATAGATTATTAGTTATGAATCCTATAATTAAGGGCTGGAGAAAGATGAGAAGTCCTTAGAGGTGCACTAGAGTCTGATGGTGGAACCTGTAAAGGGATACGATGGAACAATTTAGGGATTCAGTAATATATGGAGAAGAATAAAAATGGAAGAAGATGCTAACCAGATGTGGAAGAGAGTAGCAACTCATTTAAAAAATGTAACTATGGAAATCTTGGGTATTTTTAAATGGCCTAAGGGTAGTAAGATGGAGTCTTAGTGCTGGAATGAAGATGTACAAGATAATGTTATGATCGAGAATGTTGCTTATAGAGCTCTAATGGATAGCACCACAGGGTAGAAAGGGTAGTTAATAAAGAAAGTTACAAATTGGCAAAGAAAGAATGAAAAAGATAGTATCAAAAGCCAAATGCAAAGCTTACGAGAAATTATATCAATGATTGGAAACAAAAGATGGAAAAAAATATATTTAAGTTGGCAAAAGCTAGGAAACAAAAAGCGAGAGACTTAGATTAAGTTCGTTGTATAAAAGATGAAGTAAGGCAGGTGCTTATGATTGAAAATAACATCAAGAGAAGATGACAAAGATATTTTTATAGCCTTCTTAATGAAGACATAAAGGAAAACATCTTTTTAGGTGATCTTAACACGTTTGATAGGTATTGTAACTTTACTTATTGATGACAAATCACAAAGGAAGAATTAAAAGAGCTTTAAGGGGATGAAGAGTGAAAGGATAGTAGGGCCTAAAAAGATACTCATAGAGATGTGGAAGAGCTTAGGTGAAGAGGGTCTTACTTGGCTAACTAAACATTTTAAGGTGACTCTTAAGTAGGTCAAAATGTCAAATAAGTGGAGACTTAGTATGCTAATTTCTCTATACAAGAACAAAGGAGACATCCAAAGCTATAACAACTATAGAAGCATCATACTATTTAATAACACCATAAAGTTATAGGAGAAGGTGATTAAGAAAATAGTGAGAAAGCGTGCATCTATCCTTGAGAACTAGTTTGGTTTCATACCAAGAAGGTCCACGACAGAGGCTATACGTCTCTTTAGAAGATTAATGGAATATTACAGGGAAAGATAATGTAACTAGTAGATGGTTTTCATTGACTTAGAAAGCTTATGACATGGTACCTAGAGAAATCAAGTGGAGGTGTTTAGAAGTTAAGAGAATTCCTATGACCTATATAAGAGTTATTAGAGATATATATAAAGGTGTAGAAATTCGAGTAAGGATGATAGAAGGAGATACAAAGCATTTTTTAATTGATATCACACTACACTAAGGCCCTGTTTGGTTGAGGGGTTTAGGATGGAAGGGGATGGAACGTAACACTCTTCCATCGTTTGTTTAAGGGTTTCATAATGGAATGGAATGGAAAGGGATGGAAGCGAAGGGTTTTATGTTACGTTCCATTCTATCCTAAACAGTGAAAATAAGAAACCTCCAATTCGGAAGGTTTAGGATGGAACATAAACTAATAAATATATATTACCTAATATACCCTCAATAATTTTTCTTAATACCAACTCTGACCAAATCATAATATTAATATATTAAATAGAATATAATAATATTTTATATAATAAATTTTATTAAATAATTAATAATAATAATTTATATTATTAATAATAAATTATATATATTAACAATAAAATAAAAATTATTTATTTAAAAATATTTATTTATTTTAAAAATATTTACAAACAATTAAATAATATTTTTTATATATTTTTTACTTTTCATTAATAAAAATATATTAAAAATTATTCTTGTTTGTACATATTTCTATATAAATAAAAATACAAATAAATAATTTTTAAATATAAACCGAAATTTAATATAATAAAATTTATTAAATAATTAATAATAATAATTGTATATAATTAATAATAAATTGTATATAATTAATAAAAATTAATAAAATTTTTATAAATGAAAAATAGAAAAAATATTTAAAAAATATTTTTAATTGTTTGTATATATAAAAATAAAAATAAATTATTTTTATATATAAATCACATAGAATAAAATAAAATAAAATATTAATAATAATATTTTATATAATTAATAATAAATTGTATATAATTAATAATAAAATAAAAAATTAATAACATTTTTATTAATGAAATAGAAAATATATTTAAAAATTAGTCTTTAATTGTTTGTATATATTTTTATATAAATAAAAATTTAAATAAGTTATTATTAAATATAAATCACATAAAATAAAATATATTAAATAATTAATACTAATATTTTATATAATTAATAATAAAACAATAAACCTCCTGCAACAACCATTTAATATGAGGGGTATAAAAGTCATTTATTATACATTACAGTCCATTCCATCCATCTTCTAAACAACATTTCACTACATTACATTATGAACCCTTCCATTCCTCCCAAATAACTTTTTGTTATATTACATTACATTCTATTATAAACCGTTCCATTATGTTCTATTCCATTCAATTCCATTACATTAATTAACGTCTAACCAAACAAGGCCTAAGGCTCCTTATTAAACCTCTTTCTATTTGTAGTAGTGATGGATAAGCTTATCAAGAGCATCCAAGGAAAGGTTCCTTATTGTATGTTGTTTGTTGATGACATTGTTTTAGTGAATGAGCCGTCAATGTCAAGCTAGGACTTCGAAGAGATATATTAGGTTGAAGGTCTTTAAATTAAGTAAGGCTAAGACTGAATAATTAGAGTATATTTTTTTGGCCATAAGGTGGCTTCTAATGTGGAGGTAAAGATTAATTCAAAAGTTATATCACAAAAAGAATGTTTTAAGTATCTAGAATCTATCATCTAGAGCAATGGAGAGATTCATGAAGACATAGTGCATCATGTTAGATCGTGATGGCTTAAATAGAGGATTACATCATGATTTTTATGTGACAAAAAGATATCACTTCAGTTCAAAGGTAAATTCTATCATTTATCGATTAGGTCATTTATCGATTAGGTCAATTATACTTTACAGGGCAAAGCATTGACCCATCAAACAGGTGCATGTTCATAAGTTAATGATGGCAAAGATGAAAATGCTTCGTTAAACGTGCAATTTTATAAGAAGAGATAAGATAAGTAATGTAATGGTAAAAGACAAATTAAGAATGACTAATATTGATGGAATATTAAGAGAGACAAGGGTTAGGCGGTTCAGATATATTAAGAGGAGGCATTTTGACGCTTCAATGAGAACATACAAAAATATTGTACTTTTGGATTGTAAAAGGAAAAAAGGAAAACCTAAGAACTTGAGAGAGGTGATCAAAGATGATATGACTATGTTAAACTTATTGAAAACTTGACCCTCAATAGGAAACTTTAGCATATAAGAAATTGGGCAAAGGATCTCCGTAGAGAGGTCCTATTTCTCATAGTTATTTGGCCTCAACTCTTATCATGTAGTATTTCCCTTATAGTTATTTAGCTTAACCATTTTGTTACCTAACTTGATCATTCTCTTACAATAACTTGTTCGTTTTATTTATTTATTTGTCTTCTTTTTTATTGGTATATTTATTTACTTATTTTATCTTTTATTTTATTATTTACTTTATTCTATATTTATTGTAATATTTATTTTTATATTTACATATGTTTGTATTTATTATTATTATTATTACTACTATTATATTTATAAGTATTTAATTATATTTCATGCATCGTTATTATTATTTTTATTATTACTTTTATTATTTTAATATTTAATTTTATTATTATTCGTTATTTTCTATTTCTATTTTAGTTATATTTGATATTGTATATATTATATGTATTTTCATCTTTTATTGGAGTTTTGATTTTTTCCCATACAAACAATTCTCAAAAAATTATTATTATTTTATGTTTTAGTCTTTTTTTCGCCTCTATGAATCTATCACAAATAATCTCTCTATTAGTTAAAGATGAGATTGTGTACTTCTGAACCTCCCCAAATCTTACGTCTAAGCAAAACTTCCATTTCCATTGAAATATTGTTGTCGCCACATTCATGCACCCTGTCAAAAATAAAATATGTAAATGAACTTTGAAAATTGAAAATTAGACTCACTTTTATTATTCAACCATTTGCTTGCTATTTGACTAATTACTCTCTTCTTCAAATAAACTATTGTCTTCATATTCTATTAATAAAACCAATCATTATGATATCTTGTTTTGCAAACAAATTCAATCCATTTAAGAAGACACACATTTTAATTGTATGGAAGAGTCATAGTAAAATGGATCTTTGTCATTTTATGACCAATTCAGTGTTGTACCACATCTTTTTGACATGGCTTACATATCATCTATGACACAGCTTTCGTTTCAGCATGCACTACATAGAATTTGATTAGAAAAAAATAAATACAAAAGTAGGGCTCTTCTTTCAATTCCATCCGATCCATTTGCACTTTTTTAATCGACTTCTGTTTTGAAGATGAACAACGCTTAAAATAATCTAATAGTTTCTTCGTTTTAAATATTTCATTCTCTTAATATTGTACGATATTTTTAATTTTCCAAAAAAAAAATCGTACATTTCTGTTGACATCCTCACACGAATTTTTAATTGCAAAATTCAAACACTTTTTTTTAAAAAAACACCTCACATCATTTTGTGTTCTCTGTGAAATTGAGCAGCTCACAAATTGTAACTCTTCTCTTTTCAATTGAGAGACCTAATGAAACCTTCACAATGATATCAACACATATTTACATAACAATTTCATTTCCATATTTTCACTGAATTAACCTAAGCAAAAACCTGAAAATAAATAAATAAATGTAGTGCTGCAGGAAGAACAAGAGAAAGAGAGAGTGGGAAAGAATGAGGTTTGTACATTCCAAAAATTAAAACCGAAACAAAATAAGAGTAGGAGGAGTTCTGTAACCATCGAAGGAATAAAATTTCCAAAACATAGCGTAGAAAGACCCTATTAAAGCCACCCACGCATCATCAAGTGTAACTAAATTGACATCAGTGATTACCATATCATCTATTTAATGACATGATGGACCTAGTTAAGAAAGAAAGTGAAATAGACATTAATGAAAAAGAAAAGTGTTAGCGTTGGAAGGCTAGAAAACAATCACAAAAAGTAGAAATGCTGAAATATATAAAAAAACTGACAATAATAAAACGAGTAAAAATATCGTTATCCGGCATATATGTTGAATAGTAGGATGGTGACAGCGATGAGTACAACAGCTCACTTCAAAAGCAACAGAATCAACCGATTCCAAGAAGATTAAAAAAAAAAAAATAGAATCAACCTGCTATATATTAGTGAAAGGCTCAACCGCATATCTAATAGCAAAGCTGGCTGCTTGCTCATCCATATGTACCAGTAAAGAATTTTTACTCCGACTTGTAACAGAATGCAACTAATTAACAAGCTGGTCTATAACCATATAAGCACAGGACAAACAACAATCTTTGCAACGTAATACCTTCCTGAAATGATCAAAATTTCCATTGAGATCAAACCGAAGAGGCAACAGTATTGTAAGCAAGGTCAATTTCTTCCTCCGTCATCTCAATTGTTTCATCACTGTCATACCCTTCCGCATCTGTGGAGATGGCACTTTTTCTCCTGTCGGTCTCGCTTTCATCCATCTTCATTTTTTTAATCTGGTACTTAGAATCGTCATTTGAACATCTAAGTTCAGACTCATACATTTGTTTCAATTCCCTGGCCTGTCTGCAAATGTCATCCTGTGGCAAATTTGGATTATTCCGACCATCTACAAGCTTTAAAAGCTCCTCAACTGCATGGGGAACGACATTCCACTGCTCTGCCACTTTCCGTACACCCTAAGCAAAATAAACAACTTTTATATGCAAAAGATTGATAAGGGTTAAAGATCTGCAGAAGTTGCAGAAGGGATTGAAAATGCTCTAGATGAGAATATAAAACACCTGATTCTGCTCAAGGGAATCTATGGCATCTTGTAAACAAATTATGATACCCTCCGCAGCTATTTGTTTTATCTCACTTGGGTTTGGCTGTTGAAACAACAAATTAAGATCAGGTTGTGCACATGGTCCTTTGTCCTTTAAACGTAGTGAGACTAGCAGTGGGAAAATAATATGCCAAAAAATAAAAAACTGTTATCTTGTCGTCATAAATGACAATCTGCCAGGCATCTTTTCACACTTATCTTTTCCCTTCATTGATTGCAGTATCGTATTCATATCCAAGAGCATCTTGTTTCATGTTTGAAGAGATTGCTCAATTACAATAAATTGAAGAAGGCTTGACTCATAGAGCTCTATGAGTATTAGTTGAAAACACAGATGATAACAGCAACGAACGTGGAAGTAATTGTCAAAGGTCCGCACCAGAACGGAAAAATGATAAAAAGAGAAAGCTACTACAATTAGGTGAAACTTACCTTTTCATCCTGACTTTCTAACCATGAGATGGTTCGATTAAGATCATCAACAGCCCACTCTTTCACTTTAGAAGGAGAAAAATACACTTTAGCAGGATCAGAAGCTCCATTCTGTTAACGTACAAGGCAGCACCAATTATTATCAGCAGATCAAATGACTGTGGATATAAATCCTGAGATCCCATTGTAGAGTAAGTTCTCAAATGGGAAAATACACTCAATTGAGAACTTATTTTTTGAAATAACCTTTGTGGAAGTCTTCTTTGAATGTGATATTCTTTCAACTTGTTTCTCTGATTTTCTAGACAGCAGGCTTGCTTCTTGATCTGCAACCACCCCTACAATTCAGATATCAATCAAAAGTCAGTATAATGGTCAATAACACATTCAAGACACCAGAAATGGACAGAACACACGCAACTGCCGAACTTGATGCATGTATGCTTCATAAGAAAAAAGAATACGTCTTGGAGCTTGGTCTACAGCTGTGCAAAAGCACAAACATTAAATATACCAACAAGGGCAAGAGGGCCAGTTAAAATCATCCATCTCCAATAAACATAAAGGAAACAAATAAAAAAGAAGTAAATTTACCAGGCCACTTACTTGCATTTGAAACAGGGGTATCCCTCCATGGCTTGCCAGCATGCATGAGGTAAGGATCAATCTCAACAAGCTTCTTCGTCCTGTAACATTCTGCTATCCAGTCCTGAACAGAATTACCAAACAATAATGGTTTTAAATTACAGAATTCAACTGCAATTGCCGCCACAGTATTACAAATGCCATGCCCACAATTGTAATCGCATTGGCAAACAGTGTCACCAGCAGTTCACAACTTAGAATCCTCGCAAGCAATGGTAATAAAAAGCTTTAATTTTTATAAGGTTTATCGACGTATGTTACCTTGTGGACAATTGATCCAGAAAGAGCCTGCACTTGGCGGAACTTTGGAGTGTTTGAATAGGCTGAAACCAAGAGCGTGCAATCGGAGCCCCAATCGGGTCTGTACTGGGCACCCATTTCAAGAGCCTGAGAGCGTATCGTAGCGCGATCCGGATTAACCAACCCAGATAACACTATCACTACACCTTCCTGCCCAAGTTCAAAAACTAGTTCATTCATCTAGCAAAAGAAAAACAAACAGAAAAAAAAAACAAGAAATACCAAGAGTTTGGAGAAGTGAGGCGTGGAGGATGAACTGTTGGCTATTATAGAAACGTCTTCTGGGTTCTTCCCGGTGGACTTATCCCGGCCACGTTCCGGAGAACTCATCCACGGGGGAAGATTCCGCCTTCCTCCGCCACCACTAGCCATGCGACCGGACACTTCCTTTGTTCTTTCTTTTACGTCATTTACTTCTTATTGAGTATTAATTTATTATTTCTACAATTTTTAGGTGGGACACGTGTCGAATGTATAGAGAGGGGCGCGTGATGATCAAAATGGTCTTCAATTACAAGATCACATCCTTCTACCATCTATCTCCCGCTCACTTCCTCTCTTCGAATTACCGAGTGAACACACCGACTCTCTCTGTCTCTTTTTGTCTCTCTTAGTGTGGGGTCGGGTTGGGTCTGTTGAAAATGTCGGATCCATTGGAGAGATACTCCGGGCTCGCTCTCTTTCACCGGACGTTCACTTCTCTCTCAGTGAAACATCCTCCTCCGCCGCGCGGCTCGGACGACGATCTCCTCTCAACCCACAATTTCCTCAAATCCCTTGTAATTTCTCTTTTTCTACGTTCCTCTTTTTCTTAGGTTTCAATGACCCTTCAATCGGATTAATTGATAATTATCTTCTCGTTTCTGATCACCAGGCTGTGAGAGACCCACACAAGCTTCGAGAGCAGGCAAAACTTATTCTAGATGCTTCTAAGGAGCTTCAAAACCCTGAAGATGAACCTTTTCAAGGTAAAGGTCAAGATGTAGTTGAAAAAGAGCGGAGACCAGGCTTAGTCCGTAAACGTGCTCGCTTTTCTTTGCTTCCTAATTCAAGGTAATGCATGCCTTTTATCGTTATAAGCTGTAATGTTTGTTTTCTAGACGTTCCAATAATGTTGCAACCGAAGTGCGTATGTTTTGACAGCGAGCGTAAAGCTAGTTTGGAACCTACGTTGGACATTGATAAGCTGAAAAATCCTGAGGAGTTCTTCTCGGCTTTTGAAAGGCTTGAAAGTAAGTAAACCGTATTCTGTTGTAAGAATGAGTCTGTCTATGTCTCTATTTGAGTTCGTTCTGTTATGGTTGATTAATCAAACGTTTTCGTTGTTGTTAGATGCCAAAAAGGAAATAGCAAAACAGACAGGCCATGCTTTGGCAGACTCGATTCACTGTAGTGCCTCTGTGGCTGCACGGCCTATTCGACCTGGAATCCCAGGGTCTGATCAGTGCAGTGCTTTAGTTAATGCCTTCGTTCTAACTGGTTGTGCATGTTTGATTATGGATATGTGTGTAATGTTGTCGATTTACTCATATTACAGGAGATCTAGGATAGCGAAGTACAGAAATCTCTTTCATTACACAGATAGTGAAGAGATGGTTGAAGAGGAGGTTGATCTGTCTCATCATGCTGCAGGACAAGGAACAACCTATGCAGACATCACAGAGCCAGAAACGAACTTGGAAAATGTTGAATCACAACAAATGGAAAAATTTAACGATGCTACACTAGAGGTTGAATTTGCTGGTAAGAGTTAGTCACTGAAGCAGGGACAAAATAATTACAGTGTGATACTTCCTAAACTTTTAGTTCTTTTTTTCAATCCTGCTGGTAACATGAGTTACTCTTTCCTATGTAGGTTCAATAACCAAGGCTGATAATAGAGTTGACCAGCTTTTAGAGGAATTGCTTGCTCATGACTACAATGAACTAGATGGGGATGAAACGCTTACTTTACTGCAGAAATGTTTGCAGATCAAATCTCTTGATATAAAGAAATTAAACCTCCCTGAATATCAGGAAGTTCAAAAAATTGATTTCAAAGCTTCTGGTGGGAAATTGCCAAAGCCTGGGAATGTTCTAGCAGACATACAGAATCTTTTACAATCAACAGGGGGTAAAGCACCTATGAAGCAGACAAAACAAGAAAGTTCTGTTTCTACTACTGGTTCTCCAACTCCAGTAAAAAGTCCATGGGCATCATTGTCTTTGTTGAGGAAACACTTATTGCGGTCAAACCCTTCAGACAATCCGTTTTCAGCTGATGACATTGACCAATCACCACCATTACATGCTTCTTCTACTGGAATACTTAATCAGAGTTCTGATCCAAGAGAATTGCGTTCTGATGTGGAGCACATCAATGTTGGTTTGGACAGTGGGGGCATAAATAAGAGTTTAGGTCAGCCTGATGCTGGTGCAGATAGTCATACAAATGGACCAAATGAAATTCAGGATATGGTGAGGGTTTTTCTTTTACTTTGTTGTCTTGCTTCGATTTACAATGTTAAGAAAGTTTCATCAGTGAGTTCTGCTACAATTAGGCAGAAGATATGCAGCAGGAAGGTGAGGCCTCCCAACAGCCTGATTTAAATATGGATGACTTGACTGTGGAAATACTGAATGATGTCCAAACTCTGCATGGTATGTTTTTTTTAACCCATAATGTATTATTTCTTTCGTCTGCAGAAAGTTGAATGATTGGGTTATTGTTGTTGGCTTATTAAGCTACTTGGTATTTGACTCAAAAAACTTTGATGTGAATTTCCCTGATACAACCACTACTTTCTTTACATTTAAATAGTCTTAGATTTACTAGTTAGGTGCCCTTTTAGAAGGATGAAGAACATAAGAGAAGTGAAGGGTTTGTATGATTGAAATTTGGAGGTAGAACTGGGGTAATCTTCTAGTCCAAGTTTGACGTTGCTATGAATCATGGTGATTTTGATTAGTTCACAAAACTTCTGTGCTCGGAATTTGATTGCTCTCACCTTTTAGTTTTAACGATTCCTATTCTTATATGTGTTTTCATAAGTGTCTTTTTTCACCTTTTCTTTGAAAGGTCAATCAAATCCTATGATCGATGATGAGCATGCTATTGGTGGATTCTCTAAAATTCTGGACACTGAACCAGAACAAGTTCAAGATGCTGTGGTTCAGCATAATGAGGTTCTAGCCCTTACTGTCAACTCTTTCCTCTAATTGGTACTCAAGTTTGGCATTAGCTGAAGTTCTGAATCATGGTCTTGTATAGGCTGTATGATGTCTTCCTTTCTGTTTCCATGGATCTGTTTAGTCAACATTTCTATCATATTCTTCTAATCACATGCTCTTCTCTTCTCTCCCCTATACTATTCTTTTCGGGAATTTACTACAAGTTTCTTATGCAACAGAAAATTGATGATTCCTCTGTGTTGATGAAGGAGCGAACCATGAAGGAGTCACATCCTTGCAGAGGACTTAAGAGAAAGGCTTCATCTAGAAGGCAAAGCCTTGCAGGTTCTTAGTGTGAATCAAACCCTCAGTTTCTTACTCTATTGCTTAGTGTTGATTATTTTTTATGTGCTTAAATAACTGAAACTTGGCTTTGCTAATAGCTTCTGGTACAACATGGGAGAATGGGAAAAGGAAAAGTACCAGGATCAGGTCAAGACCTTTGGAGTATTGGAAAGGAGAAAGATTTTTATATGGCCGTATTCATGGGAGTGAGTTCCTATTGCTGATTGAATATTTATGAAATTACTGCATGATGTGTAATTTAGTTGCATTGCTTTGAATATATCTCTTATGTTGTCAATGCTTTGAAGATCTCTTTCGTCATCTATGTAACTTTTGTTCTTTCTCAAAAGGATTTTGCTTATCGTACGCAGTTAAGTGAGGTTTTTTTTAACATCTGAGCCCGGCCTGAAAAACTTGAGCTGGTTTGGGTTTCAGGCTTTTTTTGAGCTCCAGTTTCCTTTGGGTTTCAGGCCACACATGCAGGGGTTCTGGCCGAGATGAATCTTCCAGGCCCGAAGCCCAATTCTCTTATATAGGCACTAGCCTGATCAAATCAGGCTTTGCCCATTGACTTTGGGCTGGGTCCAGACTCTTTAGCTACTCCTACTTATATTTGTTGAAAGGCACATAGGTTTTTCACGGCCTTTAATTGAAATTTCAAAGCCGTAGATAAGTTCATACGTTGATGTTGAAATACCAATGAATCTTGACCTAACACCCTAATATGAGAAAAAAAACGATATTGTTCATTGATATTGTTTGTTGCACAGGTCACATTTGTTTCTTTTTGCTATTTTCTTTTGCAAAAATAAGTTTCATATGATACTAGCTAAACGATGAATTTATGGACGACTTTTGAAACTTTTGGTTATTGCATTTAGCAAAGATGCTGAGAGTGACTACTTCATAGTTTTTTTGTTTGTTTGGGCGTGTTCTCTTTCTATGCAAAACCACTTGAATTCTTCTAGTAAAGAGCATCGACTAGTTAACCTGTTTGCGTGGCAGGTTTGCCTACTGTAATTGGGATAAAGTATGAGTCTCCAGGTAATGATGGGAAACGAATGATAAAGGTGAAGTCTTTCGTCCCTCCTAAATACAAGGATTTAGTTCAATTGGCCGCTCTGTATTGAATCGTGATCCACTGTCTATAAATTGATTGGAAATTTGAATGTGCAACTTGGCATTCTTTTGCTTGTAACTTCCAGACTTTTGATGAGTTATAGCATATTTTCATGAGGTTGATCTCGAGGAATGTGTCCGTGACAGAATTTTCCTTATTTGGATAGAATTGCTCCGTACTTCTTAGCCTAAAGCTGATTATCATTTCTTACGATTAGCTAAATCAATGTAATATGATCACTTTGTGTCAAGTAGCGGATAAACCATTCTTTATGAAATCAACGAGATGTGCTTTCTTTTCTCACAGCCTTTAATTGCAAGGTCCGTGCGTGGTGATTTGATGAGAATGGTCAAGGTCTATGCGGGGTAATTTAAAAGTGAACCCCTGTTCAGTGTTTAAGCAACGGTTTAGAATTGAGAAACCCATTTAATGGCAGTGAACAAACTTGCAATATATGGAAAGACTCTTTTAACAAAGATTTTATTGCTCTCAAAAGTGGGTCTTAAATTAAGTTACCTAACCAAACAAAGTTGTGACAGAAATCACTTAATACTCCACCAACTTAGCTCATATTCAACAGAAATGCATGAAGAGATTGATGATAAAAGTGAAGTGTGTGTCTTTGAAGTAAGAGCTGTCGAAGAGAGAAGGAGGTGAAAGACATATCAGCTGGAAATGAGAAAAGCTAAATACTCATTCACCTTACTCAATCACAAACACATTAGTCAAAAGGTCCAAAAGGTTGGCTACATCTACACAAAGTTCAAAGCATGATACATGGAGCATTGTCGTTTCAATTAAAGCAGCCAACACACGTTTAAATGACATACTAAAACGCAGCAGATAACTATATGATGTGCATACACAGGAAGGGCACTTAAAACTCACGTGATAGGCACATGAGGGGAGTAAACTCTTCCAAGTTCTAAGTCTTCACCGAGGATATCATCATCTTCTACAGTTATATAAGACAAAAACAGAAGCATCACAGAGACAACACATATTCAACACAACACAGAAACTTCAATCTTCAATTCTTCTTGTATTATGTCGAAAGTGAGAAAATTAGAGGGAAAAAATAGTCAGAGAGTACTAGAGTACTAATCTTAAGTACTGAGGAGTTTTTGAGACTCTTTTGCAGGTGTTCAAGAGGAACACTCATATCTCTTTATTATTTTCTTCTGTACATCTTCACATAGTGAAATTTCTTACACCACCATAGGTGAGAACCTTGGATGTAGATAGCTTCAAACTATCGAACCAAGTAAAAACTCTTGTCTTCTTTAGTTTCTGCAATTTACATACCTGCAAAATAACAAAGTTTATCAGTCTTGTGTTTGAAAGAAAACAGAGAATCAGTAGAATACCCAATAGAAAGTAGCATCAGAGCATTCAAGACCTCCTGGGCCTTTCTTGGACACTTCAAGCTTCAAAGATTCATCAAGAAAGTCAGTAAGTGAAAGTCTTTTGATTCTTTAATTTCCAGCAAGCATGGTAGGCAAAGAAATGGACATATTTTCTGGTAAAGAAGACTTTACCATCT
>JANVCL010000001.1:9212574-9230012 GCA_026546855.1 Erythroxylum incrassatum
GTAAGTGTAGCTATTTCCACTGCTGAATCTGAATATGTAGCAGCTGGAAGTGCATGTGCCCAAGTTCTTTGGCTTAAACATCAATTGCTTGATTATGGTATTGTGGTTAAAAATATTCCTATTTATTGTGATAATACCAGTGCAATTTGTTTGAGTAAAAATCCAATACTGCATAGTAGGACAAAACACATTGAAATTGGACATCATTTTATTCGTGATCATTGTTTGAAAGGTGACATTTATTTGAAGCATATTTCTTCTAGTGATCAATTGGTTGATATTTTTACAAAACCTTTAAAGAGTATGCTTTTGTTAACATTAAATTGAAACTTGGAATGTGTGATTTAAATTCTATTGGTTGAATATATTTATTTGCATATACTATTGCATCAAAATGGTCAAAATATTTGTAATACCATCGGAGATAAACCATCATGATTTACATTTAGGCTATGAAGTGATTCTTTTGAGTTTTAGAAAATTTCAAGTCGACTAACTGGAGTTTAAAACGACTGATGTAGAGGAAATAGTCGAGTTATTTTTTATTTGCTAGATGTCTAGTGCATCAGGGAATGAAGAAAATGGCGTGTCAGTTGACTATTGGTCCACGACCAGTCGACTGGTGATGCTCACGAGTATGTTTTTAAAAACCAAACACTCTCTTTCTTTTCAAATGGTTATCGTCTTCTCCTTAAATTTCCCCCCTCTCCATCGACTGCTCCTCTCAAATCTCTTCAAATCAACACTTCTATCTACAATCAAACTTAAAAAACACAAAATCTACTTCTCCACACAACAAATCATCTCTCTCTCTTTGAAAACCCATTTTTCTCTTAAATCTACGACAACACATTCTCTTCTACCTTTGTGATTTTTTCCTTCCTAGTAGACTAACTTCTTGAAATTTCTTCAAATTCGACACTTCCATCCTCAATCCATCTCCAAAAACACAAAACCCCCTTAGCATTTCAACAAATCTTCTTCTTCTTCCCTCCAAATCACATTTTTTTTTCGTACTTTCAAACCCTAAGTTCCGAAACTTCTCTGTTTTTTTGAAATCTCTCTAAATTCTTATAGTTTTTCACAATGGCTCCACGAAAGGCTACAGGGAAAGGAAAACAAGTGGATTCTGCACCTCAACATCCAACTCAACGCCTACGAGTTCGGGGCTCTTTATCAAGAGGCAGTTTAGAGAGAGAAAATGACGAGGTTGAGTCACGGTTTGTTTCGAAGGAAGCTCAAAATCTTTATTATCAGGTACTAAAAACCGACGTTCTTATTCCCTCCATGAAGTTTGATTGGGTTGAACTGGAACATAGTGAATATTTGGAGTTGTTTACTGAAATTATTAATTTTGGTTTGAGATTCTTTCTAGGATTTACTGGGGAAATATATGAGGATATGATTAGAGAATTTTATGCTAATCTTGTGGTGATAAGGAGTAATGTTGATTCTGGAGTGCTTTTGAAGTCTTGCTTTCAAGAAAAAGAAATTTTTATATGTAAAGTGAATCTGTCTATTTGGTTGAAATTGCCTATAGGTGGAGTTAGGCCTAGAGCTTCCCTTTTAGATTTTAATGTTTTGAGGCATGAGAATGGTGAAACTGATGAGGAAGCTGAAGAAAATTACGGTTATACAGAAGAAAATGGCAATGATTTACTTTGCAGATTGTGTTCTGATCATGCACCACCTTATGAGGCAATGGATTTGCCACTCAATTATAGGTTGTTGCATTATGCAATCAATAGGGTGATTTATCCTAAGAAGGCAAGCAATAATCATATTACTTCCTTGGATAAAGAAATTTTATGGCACTTGGAAGAAGGTAGAACAATTAATTTTCCAAGTTTAATTATCCAGATGATGAGAAAGAAGGCAAATCTATTAAGAGGTGAACTTAAGGGGAAAACGACAAAGCATAAGGGAATGCCATATGCAGTCTTAATTACATTTATCGCCAAGTTGCAAAAAGTTAATTTGAGTTCTTATGACCACTATCTGTATCCCCAAAGTTGGAGGTTTACACCTTATAACATTAGGAGTATGAAGTTAGTCAAAACAGTTGAAAAAGGATGGGTGTATTCCTATCATGTGGAGAAGCTTGGTTTAACTTTGGCAAGTGAACAACCTGTACCTAGGAGGCAACGTTCCAAAAGAGCTGGTGATTGTCCTAGCAGCTCAAGACCGAGCAGTGTACGACGAAGTGAAGTATCTCAAGACGGGTTTCAAGACATTAGAGATCAACTGGAAGAAATGAATGATCGTATTAATGACCAACAGAGCATGCTTATTCAGTTGGAGAAAAATGTTGTT
Organism: Erythroxylum incrassatum; assembly: GCA_026546855.1. NCBI lineage: Eukaryota > Viridiplantae > Streptophyta > Magnoliopsida > Malpighiales > Erythroxylaceae > Erythroxylum > Erythroxylum incrassatum. Next base: position 9,214,888 of record JANVCL010000001.1, read on the forward strand.
GATCAACAAAGTCTACTTATGCGCTTGGAGAAAAATATTAAGAAAATTTTCAATAAGTTAAGATGTAGACATGAAGATGCTTCTTCTTCTTGATGTGTGTTGCATTTATCTAAGACCAACATTTGTTTATGTTTTTATTATATGTGACTTTCATGATGTGGTGGTTTGTTATTTGCGACTATTGGATTTCTATGTTCGTTGGATTTCTGTGTTATCGCAACTTTCTTTTGATTATGAAAAAAAGAGGGAGTAAGTAAGTAAGTAGTCAAAAGTAGTCGTCAAAATTGTTTTCAAAGCGCGCTTGACTAAACATTTAAATTGTTAAGTAAGTACGTTTTTAAATTGTCACTTGGCTTTATTTTGATAATGTATTAACACGTTCAATTTTGTAAATTGTTCCACTTTGGTAAATTATTGTTAACACTTTGATAGTAAAATTATTTGTTGGCTTAACATTATGGATTATGAAATTGTGCAAGTATTATTGGATTCATTGGTTTATTGATTAAGGGGGAGACAAACTAACCAACTAAACAAGGCATAAAATCCTTGATCAATTTTTCTTTGTTTTCAATTTCTTAAATTTCTACATGTTTTGTCATTATCAAAAAGAGGGAGATTGTTGGATCAAGAGTGGTTGACAAATAAAATCCCTTTATGTTTTGATAATAATAAAATGTACATAATTGGTTAAGAAATTATTTAAGGTATTTTGGACTGCTATTCAATTAAAGGGGTTTATGAAAATCAAGATAATAATCTCCAATGTTCAAGATTGACAATGACAATGTACAAACGTGCAAAAGATGATTATTGTAAGAGATAAGGATTGAAGATTAACATTGAAGATTTGTATCCCAACAATCAAAGATCAAAGTTTATCTGAATATGTCCGTTGGAGCTGGCACAAGTTAACCAGAACATTACAAGTCGACCGAGAATTAACATATTTGTCAAGTGGGATTTAATCAAGTCGACCAGAACATTGCAAGTCGACTAAAAACAAGAGATCTGTAAGTTGGATAAATATGCTAGTTGACTAAACATCACACTAGTCGACTGATCGTAGAGCGTAAATGAAATTTTCATAAAATCGTTGGTACTAGTCAACTTACACACCTCGACTAGTCGACTATTAGGCAGCTGAACATAATCTGACGAAGTCAATTGATATCAAACGGATTAAAAATCATTCTACAACGTCTATGAGTATCAACAACGGCTAGAAGAAGATCTACAACGTCTATAATCCTCTGGAGCTTGCAAATAAAAGGAGGAACATCAAGAGTTCGATTAAGGGCAGTCATAGCAAACCATACTGATTATTATTCATCATTTTATAGCTCACAAATTGCTTTTAGCTCATTCAATTCTATCTAGCTGTGCTGAGCCTTGTCAATTTTCAATTTCAATCATTGTTATTGTGAGTTGAGTGATTAGAGGAAAATCACTGGTGTGGTTAGATTTGTGCCGGAAATCAAATCAGATTGTGAGGTGTTGATTGAGTTGGAAATCAAGTGGGTTGTAAAAGTTCGCACTGAACTAAAAAGTGTGCAGTAAAGTGATTTGCCAAATCCTGAGTGGGAGCTTAGGTATAGGACGTAGGTCTTAGCACCGAACCTCTATAAAAACAGTGTTTGATCTTCTTCCCTACTCTTTTCGTTTAACTAATTTAATTGTCCATGTGTATTAACTCGTAATTTTTTGTAGAAATTTTCAGAAAACTTTCAACGATCTATTCAACCCCCCCTTCTAGATCGCTTTCATCCTGGAACTTTGTCGCTGCGAAGATGAGGCCACCACTGTGAACTTTTCTCGAAGGGTCTCAGCAGAAGTTCCCGTCCATTCGTCGCGGCGAAACATAGAGTTTGTCACGGCAAACCTGCTATTTGCTTTCGAAGGATATTTTGCTTCCAAATGAAGGGTTTTCGACAGTAGGACGCTCACAGTTTTACATGAGTTCCAAGAGTTAGGGTCCAAAAAACCGACACCCAACAGTTTTGACATCCGAGCAAGATAGTTGGGCTTCAGGAACGGGGCAATTGTGGTATCAGGTTTATGAAGATGAACCAATAATAGTTAAGGAGATTTCAATGGAATATGCTCACGTTTTATGGTTCCGGGATTGGGCCCTAGAAACGGGGTCCAACAGTATAAGTATTCGACCTTTAATGGTATCCATAGAATGAGTTAGGAGAACTCTACAACTCTTGTAAAAGGGTTAGGCAGAAGTGTTAGCACCGCTTAAGCCTATCTATAATAGATTTTAGATCATTACTTCTAATTAAATATCAATTTGGTCTAAATAAGATCCAATATCTCATATTGATACTTATTCATTAAATATAACATATTTAATTGAAAAGTTTTCCAACTTGGTTAAAATATCTTTTTTCTCTTCAACATATTATTTGAGTTTGACTCTTTATGTTCTCAAATATGTTGGTAGTGGATATAAATTACATTCTTAAATCATATTTAAGATTATATAAATTAAAACTCCTTTAATTTATCTTTAATTCTCTAATTAAACATTTTACATATATAGATCAAGATTGGTATCTAGCATCATATTTGAGATTATATAAATTAAAACTCCTTTAATTTATCTTTAATTCTATAATTAAACATTTTAAATATATAGATCAAGATTGGTGTCTAGAAATACATCATAACCACCTCAATATTTAATAATGTTAAAGTAGTTTTGAATAATATTTTTGTACATGATTTTTCCATATAATTTAATCATTTCATCATGCAATGTTCCAATTATACATAGGGTATGAAATTAATGTCTACTCTAATTTAGTCTAATCATATTAGTTATTTACAATCAGTGATTGTTTCAATTAATGACATTTGAAAATTATTTTCAAAGTGTTATTCTACCTTAAACAAGTATTTTTTTTAATCAATACTAATTGAGAACAACCGAACATTCTTCAAAATTACTTTAAGGTGATGAATCCTATATTGATCATTTAAATAGATCCATATAGTTTATATCCAATGACTACTGATAGGTATAAATTGCATTGTATTTTTATAGGTAATTTGATATGTGTTTAGTGCTTAAGTTGATTGTTTAGTGTGTGTTTAGGTTAATAATTATGTTAGTTCATAAACATTTGTGTTTTAAGCGTTCTTTGGGTGAGAACATGTTTTTTAGCTTTAATTATATACATGAGGTTCCGTGATGAATTTGTTAGTGTTGCATTCGGAAGAGTTTTAGAGGAGACCCGAATCAAAACACAAGGCCACGATTGTGACAGAAGCTCAAGCATAAGGCCAAATGCCTACGTGCAGACAGACAAGGAGTCAGTTTTGGATTTGAGTTTTCGAGGAACATTTCGGACCTTAGAAAGACACTAGGGCTACCTTAATTAGTAAAGATTATAAAAGGATTAGGATGGAACCCTAGAAGGGAGTCTAGTTTTCTCCCTACAATTGGAAACCCAAAAAGAGAGAGAGAAAAGAAGAAGAGGAAGAAGAAGAAGAAGAGGGTTTCGATGTCGAAGCTTCCCGGAATAGGTGATCTCCCGACGTTGTTGCTTTCTCGAATCATCCAACCCGAGTTTCATTTCCTCCCCATTTACCTTTTTATTAATTTAAATGTGTAAGATTGAGATGAGTTGTATGGTTATGGATTTTGAGTTATTGATGATGTTCTAACTTTGCCTTCAGGATTTTGCTTATCTTTAATGTTAATATAGTTGATTTGTGTTTACTTGAGTTAGGTGCTGTGAATGATTAATATATTTGCATATTTTGATAACAAACTGAGAGGGTGAACTGGATAAAAATGATTAGATTGGAATAACGAGAGTTAGGTGATCTAATTGACCATTTAATTAATCTAGTCGGTAATTTCATGGAGAGAGATTCTGTGCAAGACCCGATTGTTTATTAGAGAAATTTAGAACTAATTAGAATTATGGGTAATTTGTGAATCGAGAGATTGCAAGTTTCATAATTCGATTAGGGTTTATAATTTAGGGAATGATTATAACTCGAGAAAAAGTGATCAACCCTACGATCGTCTAAAACCGGGATCCTATAAACACATAAAGGCTAGATGAGCATTAATGATAAGTAAAATCCCCTCTCCCATAACTTGATTAATTCTCTTTACAAATTTCCATTATTGCATTATTTGTTCGTTGTTAGTTTGTTTGCTTTAGTTTACTTTTCAACTTAATCTTTATAATTGAGTCTTAAACAAAGCTTAAGTGATGCCTAAGCACAATCTTTGTGAGATCATATATGCTTTTTACTACAAGTAACGACCTGTATACTTGTGGTTTTTAGTATAAAACTAGTAATTGGTTTTGCAATCAACAACTACTGACTGAATTACTCTTGACTATAATAGGTCATTAATACTATTAAAACAAAGCAATCCTTGTACGAGATACTTGAAAATCTCAAGTTAAAGCATCACTTATACAATTATCACAATGAGAATTTTTATTTAAAAAATACAAGTAAATGTTCTAAATTGATTTTTGATATGGAGTCAGTTCAGTGAACTTATTCTCTAGCAAGCACCTACACATTTGTTTATCTCTATAATTAAATCCATGAGATTATCTACTACTTTTATTAAGAATAACAATAGCGTGTGCTAATCTATTTATGTTATATTAATCTTCAGTCTTAATAGAATAATAACTAAGAACAATTTAAGGATAATAAATAAATACAATCTAAATTTCATAATTACAATCCAATTACAATTACAATATGGAATTTATATTTTTTTTCTGTGAACTTCATTATGTATATTCAAATATGTATAAGATGGAGAACGTCTTTAAATAATTATGTCACTAAACTTTTAACACCTGATTGAAAGATAAAGAACGTCTTTAAATAATTATGTCACTAAACTTTAACACCTGATTGATTGTATGGTATAAATCAACACATTGTTCATTGTTCATTATTAACATATAGCGAAAGACCTTATTTGGAAATTTATGATTATTTATATTGGGTGAATTTATAAAAATAAAATAAACAAATTTTTGGAGTGAGTTTGATGTCTTGTGACAAATAATAACCAATGAAAGCATGAAAGGACCTGTGTTGCCAGTGCTTGGCTGACCTTTCATGAGACAACTTGCAATGGCAAGAAACCAATTGTGTGGAAGCCATCCATGTTGTCAAAGTAAGAATAAGATGGTCGTAAGGAAAAGGAAATGGTACCAGTTGAAGCTCTCGAGAGAGAAGATTGTTCGGTTGATCTTTTGTCATTAGATTGTTGTTCAGAGAGACTAGATAATATCTTGGATGTTTCTGGGTCTGTGATTACTGCAGAGGCGATGTAAAGATGAGAGACTACACAAACCGTCCTCCGTATGTCCCGAATATTTGATACCATTTTTTGTAGGAACTCTTTCGCAGTGAAACAAAGTATAACTTGTACTCAATTTTTCCGCAGTTTATGGTCAAAGCAGTTGTTAGTTATGTGAAGCATAAATCCACTTCTTATGTTCAGTGGGAACAGAGAAGTGATATTCAACACCAGATTTTCTGAGAGAGAGAGAGGACAGAATCCTAACGACAAAGAAGAGAAGAGAACTGATGATGCGGCTAATGATGGCTAAGCAGTGACGTGAAAAGAGAATGACAACGATGGCGAAAAGGAGAGAATTTTATAGCTTAAAATTGAGACATTAATTATTTTATTATATTTTTAAAATTTAGCTTTCATTATTAACATCAAAATGAAACACTATACAAATTCCACAGATTTGGAAATCATTCGTCACCAGTCAACTAGAACATTTATATCTATTCCTGGCGCTGCTCGAGCAGGCAGTCTCCTAGCAAATAGACTTGGTCAGCCACAAATGTCCGTAAAAGTTGATCTGCTCAAACTCAGATGTTTTCGCATTCTTCTCATTTTTCGAAATTTTCCCATTCTTCTCATTTTTTGAGTATATTAGCCTTGGAGAAGCCCGCGTTCATCTCTCACAAGCTTCACTCAGAAACCAAGCCACCAGAAAACCCTGCAACTGTGACGCGCAGTCAATGAATCAATATGTATTCCATGCTCCTTCGGAGAACTGTGACATCCAAAATATTTATAATTCTTGAAATAACGCACATCTAAATACGAAATAGCTAACCATCCAGCCACAATTATGTTCTCAAATTGACTGCAGCATGAAACGGGCGTTTTTTCCCCATCTAACTGCAGCAAAAACAAAATCCAGTGAGAGAGGAGACAATGTAATATCTAAAGTTTAGACCAACTAAAGAAAAATGATCAACTCAACTTGTAGATCTAAAACAAGTCATGTCCTGAAACCAAAACAATTAGAAGAGAAATAAAAAGAGGAACATTTCCCTTTTTCTGTTTCCGTTAGCCATTAAACCAAAACTAGAAGCACATCAATTACTCTAAGGAGTTCAATCTAGCAAATACCCTCCAATGCACTAATCGAAGAAGACAGTGAAAAGATATAAAAAGAATTGGTGTTATATTTTATCCATGTTATACTTCCAAGTAATATAACCACAACATTGAGCTCATATAAAATTTATTAACTTGGTGTAAACCAAAAAGATAAGGAAGAAGGAATAAAATGTACACAACTAAATGCATATATTGGAAATACAAAAGAACCTAAGGAATAATACAGTTACCTAAAATATCTTCCTGGATCTTATTATATTGCAGCCCAAAGCAATCCAGAAGAAAAGCTGGAGAACACAAGGGGCCAACAAAGGCCTGCACCACCATGTATCATAGCTAAGAATTTAGCAATATCCAAACCACATAAAAGCAGCATTGAGCACACTTTAACCTTTATCTGTTTATTTGAGCGTTCTCCTCCTTATCTAAGTAGTTGTATTTGGCTGCTTAAAATCCATCTCTGAGTATCTGCAAGGGGAGAAGTTCAGGTTATGTCTACAAAACCCCCATGTTGAGTGAACAAACCTGGTAAAACCTCAAAAACTTTAACTTGCCTGCGAGGCTTTTGCCGATGGCCAAATTTATCCCTTGCAAGCTCTGCAGTGGGCAAAAGTAAGTTCGCAAATTCACTTTAATAGAAGTAAGGTAAAACAATCATATTAATGCCCCTGTAACTGCAAGAACTTTGAATTATGCAGTTGTTAAATTGTATCCCAGTTATAGCAATTATTTAAAATTTTAAAACCAGATTTACTAAATATTGCAAAAGCAATGTGCTATAAAGTTCCATCTCCACAAGTGCCCCTCCCTGGCTGGCATCCTAACTAGGAAGTACACTTTCCCGTGTCACTACACTGCAGACATCAACGTAGTTTGCCAGAATATAAAAATAATGAATTTTAAGAACCAAGTCACTAAGATCAAAGGGATGAAAGTTCAAAAGGGTAAGATGATGTCTAACCAGGTCTACACATAGACTTCCATTCATTATCACCTTTCTTAGTACTAGTTTCTTTGCTGCAAAGGAAAACACACACATATATATTATCAATAACAGGCCAACTAATAGTCAATAAAGTACATACAAGGTTCAGATAGACCATCTAACAAAGGAAACTAGCACAATGAAAATTGGACATACTTATTTCAACGAAAGTGAAGACAGAAGGTTACACAAGTCTCCAGGTCAAAAATACAAATATGACTGATATGGATAAAGGACAAATCTTTTAAGCTGTAGCATTAATTAACAAGGTATTATTCCACAAAACAAAACCGATATCATATATGAAAATTTAACTCTCTCTGCTACCAAATTAAAGTATGCCACAGTTCCCAGCTAGTGAACCACACTTTCAATAGCCTAATGCCAAATAACTAAGGAAATATAGTCATAAAAACTAATTTACAGACAGCCAGCTACATCAGCTTCCCATCCATCACTCGATCCCTCCCATGGGAAAGAACATGAAAGAAGGCAAAGAAAACAGTTATGTTGCTTCCAGAACAAATGTAAAATATGGAGCGTTCTCTAAATATAATGAGAGAAATGCCAAGGTAGCACAAATGCATCAAAATGGGAAAAGAATAAACTGCATACTTTTTAAACTTCTTGGTAACAAAGATAGATATATTGACATAAATTGAGTGAATCTACTATTTATTAACTTATCATCAAGAAATATATGAGTTTGAAAATGATGATTATATTAAACAGTAAGAATACCAATGATGTGCAATTGTAGGCATGACTTGAACAGTTACTATGACGAAAAATTACAAAAACAACCTTGAAGAGCCCGTGGAAGATGTCTGTCCAGATGGCCGAGCATTATAAGCACCATCAACAGCAGTATTAGGTGAACAATATGTCGGCCCTGGAGCTCCTGCAGCACCAGCCAAAACTGGTAGCCTAGAAACATCACAAACATAGCAGTAACTGTAAGCTTTCCAAAGTTTAGGGAAATTTTAAAGAAAAGCTTTTAGAGAAAGATTGAAGAAAGAATTTGTCTCAACAATAGCTCCACTAAAAATCACTTTGCAGCCAATTTGAATGCTTGTTCATTTTGAAAATGTATGTTTAAGCCATGGAAAAGACATCATCATGATATCTAATCCAACAAAACTAATAACAAAAGGTTTCACCAGAATTATAACAAATTGAACTTCAACTATTGCTTTCCCCTAAGACCAATTTTTTCAGGCAATACTCATTTTCCTACTTCTCAAGAATCATGCAGCCAGTCAAATGCACAAAGACACTGCCTTCCTCACAAGACATGAGAATTCATACACTATACAGCTTATTGATACAGAAAGGTATGCTTTACCAGGTCATCTCAGAATTTTCTACACCAACTTGAGGATTAGCAACATATCCAGGAAATGCCATGCCAACAGCAGGAAGTCCAACGCCACCAGGATGCCGGCCACTGAATTGCATTACTGCAAAAAAATTAATCATAAGTAAGATATGTGATCCAAAAGAAAATCAATATCTATAAAGCTTAGTTATACAGGACCATATATAACAGCCGTGTCTTGATCTCCAAAAAAGTTGATTGACTTATACTGATTGGTAAGTAGAAACACTACAGAGTATTATACGTAGTTACTCTTACTGCCACAGCCAAATTTCTAAAACTAACTGTTGATAAAGTTATTCAAAGAGACTGGCTGTGAAAATCAGCCAAAAAGACTGACCTGGCAAAAAGGCTGGGGTTCCAGGGAAGTTTTGATCACCACATTCAATACCCAAATTCCCTGCCGCTCCCATAATGTGAGTCCCACCAAACAAAAAAGCACCTCCTCTGCTTGCTTGAATGCCAACTTTACCTTTAGTCACTAATGAAACCCCAACTTCACCTTTAGTCACTAATGAAACCCTGGAATTACTTGATTCTGATGCATTTTCTACTACTCCACTTTCATGCGAATTTTTCAATGATGGAGTTTTTGGTGGAGAAATTTGAGTTGTTCCATTATCAGAATGTTGACCCACCTGCTGAGTATGAGCTTCAATGGAAGATTGGGTCCAACTTTGGGTAGGCCCTTGGAAACCATGGAGCTGTGTAGCAGAAGAAACTCTGTTGACTTGGTTACTAAGTGACATTGGTTGATAAGACATTTTCCCAGACATAGACACATCCTTTCCTTGTGCCCTGCAGTGAGACGATGGCACATTATTGATCAGTGAAGATCTGGAAGGTGGAGTTTGGTTATTGTTTGGGGTTTTCCAAGCAGATTGGCTGATAGACTCATCAATACAGAGCTTGTCAAGTCCAATAGGGTGAGTTGTGTTCTTCCTTGGCATCAGTGCCCTTGATTGTTGCATGGAAAAATTTTCACCAGTAACAGAAGAGAGAAGATTCCTGCTTGAACTTCCACCTTGCAAATCCCCTTTTTTAGTGAGATTGATTTCCTTGTTAGAAGACCCAGAAGGATAAAAGCGAGGAGAAGCTGAACACAAGCTCCAATTCTTTCTAGAAGGGGGGGCTTGATCAGATTCTGCAATATATACTGGGGCAAGAACTCTCCCAGATGTACCGGGAGAAGTTTTTTCAAGGGACTTTACAAGTTGCTCATTTGTTGGTTGTGTCCGGCCATCGGTTTTTGCAGTACGGTCATACCTTCTTGGCCCTCTCCCTCTTGCGCATCTTGGTGCCTGGCTCTGATTGTTACCATTGCTAAATGCTTTAGATTTGCTCCTTCTACCATAGTCCCGGTCCAGAGCTTCATTTTTACCACCACGATCTCGATACTGAACTTTAGAATTTCTTTTCCCCTGAATTTCCAAAACCAAATTGTAAACAGGTTATAGATAGAACACGGAAAGAACGCATACCAAAAGCTATTGTATACAAAATTAGAACCTTTCCAAAATGCCTTTCCTGCAAAGTCATCTCCTCAAACTTGTCATGCCCCCACTTCTTGTCATCTTTCAACTCCCACAAACTCCTCCCACTATAGGTTCTCCTAAATCAAGGGAAAAGATATTGACTTCATATAACAATGAAACATACGGAAACAGAAAACTTGTTTTACGGAAAAAAAAATCACGACAGTATAGATCAAGCAGGAAACCTGAATTTCGTCCAAAAGGTCTAGTCATTCACATTGTCATTAACAAATTTCTAGCTGGAAAACCGATTAATTGATAACAATTAACAGAAAACATGACATATATGCACACCTAGAGTCTTCTAACGGTTAACATACCTGTGCGTACCAACTGCATTGTCCCCAAATCTATTATCGTGCATGTAAAAAGCCCCCGCAGTGGGCACAGAAAATGGCTCATTCTCCTTCTTTCCCTCTTCCTCTTCTCCCTCCTCTTCATCACTCTTTCCCTCTATGAGCTCCTCTGTAGTCACTTGCTCAAGTACCTTCTTCTCCTCAGTTCCACGATCAACAACACCACCACCACCACCACCTCCTCTTCTCTCTTTATTCCCACCATTCTCTTCCGTGAAACCATCAACATGCCCCTCGTCTACTTCTTCCCCACATCCCTCTTCTTCTTCTTCTTCTTGATCATAATCAGCTGCCCCGCCCCGATCCACTCTGGCCTTCTCCCCACCATCTACTACCTCATCATCACTCGCTGCTTCTCTCCTCCTTCTCACCAACAAACCCTTTTCTTCCTCTGGATCACTCTCGTACTCAACCTCTTCACCAACCTTAGCCATGCCAAAACTCCTAAAATCGAAGAAAATTTAGTTTTAGAGTGTTGCATTCGGGGTTACCAGTTTGGGCAAACCCTAGAATTTATTTTCCCGGTGTTTTGTTTAGGTGAAGTGAAACTACACAGATTTGCGTGTATCCAGTTTAGGGATTCGGCAATTTGATAAGGGTAATTTAGGAACATAAAGATTATTTTAGGAGCTTGTGATTGATCAGACGTGGCCTGTACTGACGTTGTCTAGTGAGATTCTAAGACGTAAAATCTGGCTTAACTCGGCGGCATACGTGAGTTGGCAAGAGACTCTTTTAATTTAAGTGAGGTTGCACGTTTAAATCCTTCTTATTTATGTAGCTATTTAGAATTTAAAATTAGAGCTTTACTTTTTGCAAGGGACCTACCTAATTTAAATAAGGATTAATCTGAGTGTGAATAGTTTAAAGGTGCTTTCCTATAGTTGGGATCTTCCTAAAATATCTTGTGGGCAACAAAAAAAAACACGTAAAATCTGACTAAACACATGATATGGTACATTATATCCACTTCGTACCAGGAATAGATCTTTTATGTTTCCGTAATTTAGTTCTTACTCTGTTTTAATAAATCTCATCCACATATATTATATGGGACTTATATAAATATAAACATAAAATTGACTGGAATAGAGTTAGAATTTGGTATGCTTCATGCTTGGATTCTAAATGGAAGTAAATGTCAAGAATGAATATTTGGATCCTAATTAGATTATATGATCATAAATAAATGTTTGTATTTCAAGTCACAATTATATGCAAATATTCATTCTTCATATGTAAAAATTTGTCGAGCTTACTGCAATGGGAATGTAAACATTTGAACATAATTCTAGTGCGAGAAAATTCTAGTACGAGAAAAGGTGACGACGAACGTGATTCTCCTTGTTTCGGCAACAGAGCTTCGTGGTTCAGGCCACTACATTGTGAATTCGGTCCCCGGATAACTGCTCTGGGTGCTCACTAGGAGTGGCTATGGAGGCTCTTGAGCTGGAGGGCTAGCTCCACAAAAAAATGCATACTTGTAAGCACTACGAGGATCCCCCTTCGCCACAACCTATGTCGTATAGTAGCGCCGTGAAGGAACCTGCTCCTGCTGTGAGCTCCGATAACACGTGGGCCGGCGACAAAGTCATCTCCATTGTCGACGGTGACATCCAAGTTTTCGAGGAACCAGGGAGCGGCGTTCACCTCTCCCCTTCCTTCCGGACCAAACTCGACGTCCAGTGGACCCATGGCGTGGTTGTCAAATTGCTCAAGCGTCAAATAGGGTTCCGACTTTTATGCTCGCAGCTGGCTTCACTCTGGAACCCGAGGGGACACCTGAAAGTGTTCGACTTGGATTTCAACTTCTTCCTCGTCCAAGTTAGTGAGGAATCTGACTTCTACAAGGCGTTAACTCAAGGACCCTGGGTTCTCTTCGGGCATGTGCTCTCAATTCAAAAATCACAACCCTCCTTCCGGCCAACCCTTGGCATGGTGACTCGCGCTATCGTGTGGGTTCAAATTCTCAACTTGCCTATCACCCGTTAGCATCCTCAGATCATCATCGCGGTAGGTAACTTAGTGGGCAACACCGTACACATTGACGAAGCTCCCATGTTGCAGTCCTGGGGAAAGTACGCGTGGCCGGCGGTGGACATGGACCTTGGCTCACCGCTGCGACATAGCATTGAGTTAGACGGTGAGACGCTGCTTCTGGCTTACGAAGGCTTGCCTCAGCTGTGTTTTCTTTGTAGGAGGATAGGCCATGTGGATAATGGTTTTCCTCAGCGCCCCCCTCCCCTGTCGGCTGCTTGTCTCGGAAACAATGCCCCACAGGCGCGACCTTCCCCTGCTCCGCCTTCCCCCACGCCTTTGATGTCCAACGGTTATGGCAAGTGGACGTTGGTGCAGAGGAGGACCTCACGCAAGCCACAAACTCAAGAAGGCAACGTTGGAAAAGACAAGGTAGGCACATCCAAAGGGCCTCGAGGTATGGAGTCTTGACTCCATAGACCGTCCAGGACAAGCAGGAGCAAGAGTCTCCTCAAGGCCCACCCACGCAGTCTCCTTTTGGAAATTGGAGAGACCTTCCCGCACCCAATCAGTTAGAAAAAAGCAAAAGACAGCCCCCGGGGCCTATTTTTACCTCAGTTGGACCTAAAAAGCCTCCTAGGCCCAATTCTAACAAGCCTCTCGCTACCACACCCTGGTTCCTCCGCAAAGAGAGCTCTCATGCTAGGGCCAAAACCGCGACCGGCTTGGCTGTGTCTTCTCCCTTCCCACTACAACCCACCCTTCAGACCAATCATCTGGCTGTCGATATCTCCACTCACATGGAAATGGTGTGCGACCCCCAAATCCTCGAGGCACGTCTCTTTGACCCCGAACCCCAATCCTTCCCATGGAGAGAGTCGAGGCCACAAATGTGAGGTCCTCCCAGGCAGGCTCGGCTCTTCCGGACCCGACCCCGCCCGATCTCTCGATTGAAGCGCCTGCTCTGGAGGACTCGTTGCTAGTGCGGGCCATCGAGGACCAGGCCACGATGACACAAGATGAGGGACTCCTATCTACTACCCTAGGAGGTGAAGTGTCGACCTCTAGCATAGCTTAGTCTTTCTGTTTTTCATTTTTTATGTCTATTCTCATATGGAACTGCCAGGGCACTGGGGGTCCCAATTTCCTGGTCATCCTACGAAATTATTTGCGATTGCATAAGTGGGCCGATGCGATCATTCACTCCTTGGGTTTTGATTTCTTGTTTCGGGTCGAAGCTAATGGCTTTTTGGGTGGGATATGGCTCCTTTGGACAAAGGATTATGATATTTCTATCGGTTTTGCTCATCGTCAATTCATCCACACCATTATCAACTTTGCCTCTGGCACGTGCAAATTCACAGCTGTCTATACCAACCCCCAGCGCACTTCCCAATCCTTCCTTTGGCCCACCTTGCATTAGGTCGATCGTACTACTCAACACCCTTGGTTAGTAAGCGGAGGTTTTAATGCCAAATTGTCCCAAGCGGACAAGATTGGCGACGACATGTCAACTCAAGTCATGAGCAAACCCTTTCAGGACTGGGTCACCGATTGTGGGCTCTATGATCTGGGTTACTCTGGATCGAAGTACACGTGGCATCATGGTCGGATTAAAGCCCACCTGGATCGAGTTTTCGTGTTGTCAAATTGGATTCACGCATTCCCTCACACAACAAATACCCATCTGCCTTTCATGGGTTCAGACCATCGGCCTTTACTGGTTAAAATTCAGCAGCAACCTCCCCCCTCCCCATGTACCCAAAATCATGCCCTTTCGATTTCAGAATGCTTGGCTCACTCATCCGTCCTTTGCCGAAGTGGTTGCCAAGTATTGGCAGCCTCCGGCGACCAAAATGATCTAATCGCTCGCCACTTTCTCTAACCTCCTCGCAGTAGAATCGGGAAGATTTTGGTAACATTTTCAAGAAGAAAAGAAGGTTGTTGGTGTGGTTGGCAGGTATTCAACGATGCATGACGGACGATAATCTAGATTCCATGTTACATCTAAAAGGGTGACTTAGTGAGGATTTGTGTCAGGTCTTGTGTGAGGATAAATTTTATTGGCACCAACAAGCTCGGTGTGATTGGATCTCCCAAGGGGTTCGTAACACTAAATACTACCACACGCTCACTATGACTCGAAGCAAGAAGTTGTTGGTGGAGAGGCTCCTGGACTCGACTGGGTTCTCCGTTACCGACTCTGACCAGCTCAGCCAGCTCATCCGTAATTTCCTGGTCCGCTTGTACACTGCTGACTCAAGCACCCCCCAGTTTTCCTATTACCGGGGCTTTTCCTTCTATTTTTGCTGACGGCCTCCGTGACCTTACTAGGCCTCTCCATGCTCTTGACGTCAAGGATGTTGTTTTTGGTATGAATTGTAACATCTCACCCTCAATTGGAAGGGTAGAATGGTAAATTGGCATAGGATGGGCTAGATTGGGAGTACATAGGACTGCTCATGCA
>JANVCL010000001.1:9230666-9242984 GCA_026546855.1 Erythroxylum incrassatum
GTATTGAGCAACAAATCGGGTCACCGCATCGAGATTTAGGCAATACTCCGATGCGTTTTGCTTTTAAAGTTATACTTTGAGAAAACAAAGCATTAGCTAGTTTCTTTGTAATTTCACTTTTACCTTTTAGATGTAATCGGGTTAAATTCCCTTTGACACTTTGTATTGCTTTGGTTTCATGTAAATATTAAGGTTTGAAGTTTCAAATGTATATTATCTATGTTTCCTAAACATGCATGGTTGTATGATTGAAAATGTTAAAAGCAAGTCTGAGATTGTATTTCTTTATGGATTGGAAGTGAATAGATAGGTTACTTTGTGGTTTGAGAAGTGTTTAGAATCTTAAGAGTGTGTTGCTGCCATTGAATTGAGTTCTATGCAGGTATGGGAGAGAAAAATTGAAGATTTTGGCTAGAGCACTTTTAAGGGAGGTGCTGTCCATTTTATTAAAAAAATGGGCAGCCACTTTTTTTGAATTTTAGACCATGTTAGAGTATGAATTTGAGTGAGAGGTTTTCTTAAAGTTTGTAGAGCTTGATTAGATCTTTAAAATGGTATAAAATGGGTCATTTTCCGACTTAGGATGAAAAAGTTATGAACAATTGAAAATTTTGTCACTATTCATTTGGTTCTCGGGTACTGTTCATTTGGCCATTTCGAGCTGAACGTTCGGAAGGCTTTTTCGCCCCTTTACAGCGGTAATCGATTTTTTCCATCCTTCATGAAAAATGTAGAGGATCTTTTTATCTTTCCATAGAGATAGGATATGTCTTATTTGGAGTTAGGAGTAAGGAGTTATGAGGATTGAAAGTTGACTGATTACTATTCATTTGGTCAAAATACTATTCATTTGGTTTTTCACTATATTGAAACTTTGAAACAACTTATGACCTTCTTAATAGATGAATTTGTTTTTAAATCCTTCTAGTGAGTTATAGAGTTTCCGTTTATTTTTCGATAGGCACTAAATCTTCGACATTCGGATTTAGGGGTGAAAGGTTTTAAATGTGCAAAGTTGGTTTAACATATCACACCCTTTTTCTTATGTCCTTTGTCTCTTTTCCTTTTGACCTCCGATTTGCACGATTTTTGAAGCATTGGTTAACTAGTAAAATTTTCTACCCTCTCTTGCAAAAATGTAGAATTTTCATATTACATTGATTCTTGTTGAAAATTTACCCTCAAATTCGTTTGAATCATTTGTTTGCTTTGACTTGGTTGAATTGTGTTTAGATATGTTCGCTTTGCTTCCGCCTTATGCCTTTCAGTTCGATTTGCTTTTGCTTCCGCTTTCGTTTTGTTTCCGTACTTTGTTATCTGATTTGATTCGTTTCGGTTCGTTTCTCTTTTGATTCCGAGCCTTCGATTTGCTTTCGTTTTTGTTCTTTCATTTTGTTTTCTGATTGGGACCCGAATCATGTATAAGTATGAAGGTTTCGGATTAAGTAGTTGGGTTTCGGATTCTGGATCCAACACACTTTCTATACAAAAGATAACCACAATTGATAGCCTAACAAATATGTTAACAAAGTCATTGGTTGTAAAAGGATTCAAGCATGGTTTGGACTTAGTGAATATTTACATAACTTGAAATCCTTAAGGCCTTATTTGGTTGGCATGGATTCTTGCTTGGGAGAGTAATCTTTTTCCTAAAATTTATATTATCACGTTTTGATAATTTTTTGAGTAGTTAGGAAAGTAAAATCTTTCCCAATTTAGGAAAAGTAGTAGCACTCTACTTGGATTCTAAATCTCAGCACCCCTTGATATTTAGATTACTTTCCTTAATAATTTATTCTAAGAAATACACTAACCAATTTAACCCTTCCTTCTCTCTCAACTTTACGACAACTCTTTTATAAAACCTACATCCTCTTCAATTATTCTTATTGTTCTCCCATTAATAAGATTTTGGATATTTTTGCTTAGAAATTTCAATTGACAATCCTCAGGTTCATATTTTTCCTTCATACTTGTGTTACAAATTAACGTTATTTAACGATTTTAATTTTTATTTGGTTTATAGGGATATAATTGGAAACACAAGTCAAAATTAAATTACATTTCATGAAATATTGTTGCATACCAAACACTATAATAAGAATCCACCTAACTTTCCTATTAGAATTTTTGTAAGTATTCAAACATGTGAATATCTTTACCTTCAATAGATTTATTTTTTGAAGAATCAGATTCCAAATTCACTTTACTTTCTCGCCAACCAAACGGGGCCTAAGGGTATTAAGTACTTAATAATATGATGTTAAAGAATTCAAATTAAGATAAAGAATTATGAGATATGTCTGAAATTTTATAGTAACCTTGTAGTGTGTGACATGAGCCTTTGTTACGCGCCTAGGATCAAACGTGAAAGGGAAAAATGAAGAAATGTAGAAAATCCCTTATTTCGGTTCCATGATTTCAAACAAGATTTTTGAAATTGAAACGAACACAAAGCCTCCGAGGCCTTCACAAGAGTTAATTCTCGAGACATCGTTAAGGCCCTTTTATAGCTTTCTTAACACGTGAACCTTTGAATGGGTCAGAGTATCAATATATTAATAATTTGCTTAAGCAACTACAAGAGACCTTAACCTTAACCTTAACCTTAACCTTATATATAGAGTGGCTTAATATGGGTCCGATCTACACTGATTGAGATTAGTTTTTTTTTGCTAGACTTCAACCCATTAACCTAGATCCTTTATTGGGCTACTTTATTATCTTTATACAGATCAAACTTAATTAGCTTAACCAATAATTTATTAAAATCGTTAATATGTAATTAATTGTTGTCCTCTATAATTGTTACAAATGTAAAACTAATTTAAAATACAATTAAGCCAATCACTGTATATGTTGACCAAGTTTAAAAAACCATTTGATCCAAAGATAATGAAAGTCCATCATTCCGTCCCGTAAGGCTTTCGATACCAAAAAAATATCAAATACATGTGTTATGTGTGACAGAGACCCAATATAATGATACATATCTAATACCTCATAACATGAATAAGAAAATGGAGTGGCGAATTAGGATGATACCTATATGATTTGAAATGTATCATCATTCCATTTGTAAGTCTTAATTTCTTTGAAATTTATGTTAAACTACACCAGAGAAATTTTTTTTCCCTCACTGAATGCTAGACTGCATTAGAAACTTTATTTTTTCTCACTAAATGCTAAACTGCATTAGAGAAACTCATTTTCTCTCACTGAATGCTAAACCGCATTAAAGAAAACTTATTTTCTCTTTCTGAATGCTAAATTGCATTAAAGAAAACCTTTATGGGATTAAACACTTATATCCCCCTATGTCACGTCAAAATCCATGGATTTACATATTAAACTATATGAGTCCTAATGATATAGACCCCAGGTCAATCTGTATATATGTACGATGATCTTTAAAATGCTTAAGATCGACACAAATCTTAAGACTTTCACCTGTATTATGACAACGTATAATAATACGTATGACTGAGGATAAATGATGATCATCTTTATTATTAAACAACCATACTTTCATAATATATTAAAACATATAAACATATAAGGAGCAAACATAATGATCTCTAACTTACAATGTCTAAGGACTTCAATACACCTATACTATATACTTGTCTCTAAAAAACAAGTAGGTGAAGTCCTTTAGTTAAAGGATCAACAAGCATCTCCTCAATCCTCAAATGCTCCACCTCAATGTCACCTTTATGTATCAATTCCTTGATGGTCAAATACTTGACCTCCAAATGCTTAAACCATGTGATGTTCTTATTGTTGTTACTGAACAACATAGTAGACAAATTATCATAATATAACTGAATGGGTCTAGCCATTAAGTAAACCACAGACAACTCAAAAATTAAGTTTATGAGTCAAACTGCATATGTAGAAGCCCCATTGCATGCTACAAACTTTATATGCATAGTTGAGAAAGTCACCAATGTCTACTCGACACTTTTCCATGATACTAAACCATCTGCTAACATGAAGATGTAACCAGAAGTGGACTTTCTATAGTCCGAACATATAGCAAAATCTGAATCTGTATACTCTATAAGGTTTAGATTGTTGACCCCTTTAAATGTTAAAATATGATCCTTAGTTTCCTTTAAATATCTCAAAACTCGCTTAATTGCATTCTAGTGTTCTATTTCTGGGTTAGTCAGATATCTACCTAATAGTCTAACAACAAATGCAATGTACGGTCTGGTGCACACCTGGGCTTACATCAAGCTACCAACTGCACTAGAATAAGGCGCATTCTTCATAGCCTCTCTCTCAACCTCATTCTTTGGACATTGTGCCAAAGATAATCTCTCATTATGAGAGATAGGTGCTGTAATAGGTTTACAAACAACTATATTAAACGTTTGCAGTACTCGCTTAATGTATACACTCTGCGAGAGGCCTAAGGAGTGTCGAGATTTGTCCTGATGAATTTGAATACCTAGGACAAAAGATGATTCACCAAGTTCTTTCATGTCAAAATGTTTGGCCAAAAGTTGCTTCACCTCATACATGTTGGGTCCCGTTTCCAGAAAACCCAACTCTTTAAAAAACCATAACTATCATCATTCCATTTCCTTGTAATCTACTCTTGCTCTGATACCACAAATGTTGGATCCCGCCTGTTTCCAGAATCCAATGGGTGCGGAGTCCTAAACTGTGAGCAGATTCTTTCTCTGATACTACAATTGTTGGACACCGCTTGTTTCTGGAGCCCAACGCTTGGTTCCTTGTAACTGCTGGAATCCAACTCTTACAAAATCATAAAACGTGATCTTCTTCATTACTCCTTTTTTTTTGAATTTCCAACACTCTTCGAAATCATGAAACATGTACGTCTTACCCTGTAGGGTTACTTCATTTGAGCGGGGATCCTTATTAGGGTTATTCCAAAGTACCCTCATTAGTCATCATCGGTTCATCCTCATTCTCATAACATCTCGAACCAAAAAGGGCGAGCTCACATAGTGAAATCACAATAATCACAATTAACTTCTTCAAAATTGTAGCTCTTAGACTCTAGTTTATTTTAGAGCAAGAACCATCTCAATCGGAGCTTTATAGCTCAAGATATGTTTAAGAAACCAAAGTATGTTTATGACCCAAACATTTTCAGACTATCACTAAACCGAGACTGTACACTATACCTAACTTTACTCCATAAATTGAAAGTCTTAAGGACTGAATTGACATTTGATTCCTTTAGATAATTTGTAGCTTCATGTCTCTAGTTTAGTTAGAAACAAGAATCAACTCATTTGGAGCTCTACAAATCAAGATATCACCAAAATATTGAACCATGTTCAGAAAAAATATCCAACTCATACTCTTTCATTCGATCCTCTCACTTTGATTCAATCAATCTTTTTCATATTAATACCAAAAGCTATAAATTTTCATGGAGAGATAAAGGAATGTGTTAGGAATCCAATGCTTCAAAAATCAAGTCATTTGAAGGTCAGAAGACAAAGTTATGGCCAAAAGAGTGAAAGGTGTTCAGGTCTAAAGGAGGTTTGCGGGTTGCGATCGTGCATTTGCATGATGGCGACCTGCACGCGCGCGTGACTTTTCCCTTCCTGCTTTTCTTCTCCAACCTGTTTAAGTAAAAAAGGGCATAAATTTTACTAGGAATATTGGATTCAGGTTATTCAAAGACCGTTTTAAAGAAGACTTCTAGACCTACAACTTCCATGAAGACCTCAAAAATAATTTAAACCTCTATAAGGGTTAGAATTTCCAAACAATGTAGCTGTCCAGAAAGTTCACCCTATACAGCAATACAAACTTCAAATGATTATAACTTCTAACCCCGATATCGAAAAATGTCATACTTTATAGCATTGGAAAGCTATAAAGACGAGCTACAACTTTTATGAAGGAAACTTTGGCTAATTCTACCTAAATAGATCCTGTTTTTCCTTGGAAGTTAGAATATACATTTTAGCCTCATGAAAAAAAACTTGGCATTATGCACTATACAAACTTGGAATATCATGAGCATAACCATTCAACTACTAATTGGAATTCTTCAACTCTCAACCTCAATTCATTTGACCCTTAATATTCAACAACATCTCATGATTCAGCAAAAATCCTATCTTTCTTTTCCACAATATCTCATTTATATATATAGAACAATAGTTCATGCTCAAGATTCATAATCTCAAGTGGAAAACTTCTTCAAATACATCTAATTCCAACTCAACTCATATCATCCATACACAATTCATATGTCATTAACATCATAAGATAAATGTTTACAAAGCTTTAATGGCATTCCAAACCATATTACATCATCAATATCACAAATCTGAAATGCAAATGATACAAAACCCCATAATTCTTCACATATGCCTAAAGTCTTATTTTACATCAATCTAACTTAAAATACAAAATATACATAATCAAACAAATGCCTTGACTTTCTTTCACCCAATCTCTTTCTCATCAATTGGAGCTGGGAATGAAAGGGGTGAGCTTAAAGCTTGTGGGTAATAAATTTATAACCGAGCAACAAGCAAAAACCATTGAAATATTTATTTCCATTGTCATAGAAAATTCTTTTTGAGTCATAAAACACATGTCCCTCAAAATTCTTGTCATGAAATCAAAATCACAACCAACACAATTTATGAAATTTTCAACTTGTTCATAAATCATAAACACGTAAGCACATTAGAATGGTTTGGGTAGTTTGTAACAAAATGTACTAACACATTCCCATATAATGGTCCTATCTAGCCGTGAACATAACATACTATCGCAATCCCATATAATGGTTTTGCGTAGCCATGAACTAAGGGGACTCCGTGAATGAGCTTCGTGCCATTAGTGGGCAGGCGAAAAAAATCCTTTAGTCAAATTGCACCTGACAGAACAGAATGGACCAAACCAAACCCACATAACATGTAATCATGACTTGCAAAAAGATTGCCCAAATGGGAACATTTCGAAAACTTGTTTTTCATGAACATGCAATTTTTCGAAAACCCTTTCATTTAGCAATTCACAATTCATCATCATAATTTTATACACCAAACATGTAATAATTTCTCAAATCAATCAAAAGCCATAAAAGCAACATTTAATTGAAATAATTGAAATCATTTTATTCTCTTGGTTCAAAAGAAAACATTAGTGGCTAATTGCTCGATTATAAACATGGAACTCATCTTAATTTCTTTGTTTGAAAACCTTGCTAAAAAATCCTCTACTCTTGCTCCTCTTGCCTCTCTTGATTTTCTTCAACAGTGACAAAAATTCCTAAATCAATAGGCATCCTAATTGAAAAACTCACAATACACAATCACTAAAATTGATCTTAGAAAACTTAAACCCATACATTTTCTTAAGCTTCATGAACCAAAATCTTTTTTAAAAAACCAACAAATCAAACATACTCTTACCTTGATTCTTCACCAAATGAAGAGATTGTTGGCTCTAATGGAAGCTGTCATCCCCCTCTTCCTTTTTCCTTCATGAGTGAACTTCAAAACCACTCTTAAAAACCAATAAATGAAGAAACCCTAGCTTTTCCTCCTTCTCTTCTCTCCTTCTCTCTCTATTTCATGCTTCTCTCTCCTCTCCTCTTTCTCATTCACGTTTTTGCCTCTTCCAAATGTAAGACACTCTTTCCTTCTTCCTTTTATACCATTAATGATTGAACAATGTCCATTTTTCCCTTACATATAAGCATTGCAACTTAAATGCTTAATTGATCTTCCCAAAAAGCCTTCATACATACACATACTCTTACTACTTAATTCAACTAAACCATATTTTGAAATCCTACCAACATATCACATATAACCCATCTTATACCTAAATCATCTTTTCTATTTCATTTCAAATTCAAGAATTCTCTTTTTCTTTACACATGAATAATCACCAATAATTTCTCATTTAATAGAAAAGTTCGGGGTCCAACAATTCTCCCCCTTAATGAATTTCATCCTCGAAATTCTTACTTGACCTGAGCAAATACAATTCATGTTGAGTTGCTTCTTTATCCTAACCTAAGCACATCTTGCAATCTAAACACACTTTGGGAACGTTATACTCTTGGAAACAATTCATCCTTCGCTTCATAGTTCACATCTTTATAGTGTCAGTAAACTTAACTTTTATGTCTCTCTCACTATATTTCATACTGTTGGTTTTGACCCATCTAATTCATTCATCTCTCTTGAATCACTTGATTGCTTTGACATTCTTTGGTCCTATTCATCCAAATAAAGAGGCGGACGACTCTTTTTATCGTATAATGTCGCACGGTCTTTAATGTTATCCCTGTGATAATAATGATGATATTTGAAGTCAATCAAATATGTACATTGATCTCAATTCCACTAACACATTCTTATGGTAGATCACAACTCTTGTCACCTTAACCAAACAACCACTTTGGTTCTAATTTCATCTTCTTAAGATCATAACAATTTCTATTTTTATTACATTCTACTTGTACTCATTAATCTCATTGTTCTAATTTGTCTCCCTATTTTCCTTAAACAATCTATGATAATACATTCACTTCTTTATCACATTCAAGGATATACACCACAGTATAATATTGGTGTCATATTAAATTCCACCAATACAAATCATATTTAATCATATACTATATCTCCTTTCTATTTATGCACAACCGTCATTTTCTCATATCATGAAAAAGTATCATTTGTCTCACAAATTCTATCCATTCAAACTCTTAACAATTACTCATGCGTGTGACTTATACACATGCGACTCAAACTAAGGATCAGTTGCTGCTGTCTGCTATAACATGTTCATATTGCATGTACCTTGAGACATAATTCGAAAACGCCCATGTAAGATCCTAATTCTGGTGCTCTGATACCATACATGTTGGAACCCGCTTGCCTCTAAAATCCAACTCTTAATATGATACTATAAATGTTGGATCCCGTTTTTGGAACCCAACTCTCGCTCTGATACCACAAATGTTGGATCCTGTTGGATTCCGAACGCCTTATTTCTGGATTTCCAACACTTTCTGAAATCATGAAACGTGTGCATATCACCCTGTAGAGTTAATTCATTTAACCCTTATAAAGTGTGAGTGGGTTTTCTTGTAGGGTTATGCCAAAGCACCCTCATTAAACCATCATCGGTTTATCATCATTTTCATAACATCTTAAACCACAAAGGCGAGCCCATATAACAAAATCACCATAATCACAATTGACTTCTTCAAAATTGTAGCTCTTAGGCTCTATTTTATTTTAGAGCAAGAACGCAAGAACCACCTCATTCGGAGCTCTATACCTCAAGATATGCTTAAAAATCTAAAGTATGTTCATAATCAAGTCATGGTCTTCCAACTGACCCCTCACTTTCTTTCAATCAAACTTTTTTAATTCAATACCAATGGTTACCAAATTTTATGTAGAGATAGGAAAATGTGTTAGGAATCCCATGCTATAAGAATCACCTCAATTGGAGGTCAGACGAAGAAGGTATGGCCAAATGAATCCAACATGTTCATGTCCTTACTCATGTTGTATATGCCTTGGCACAATTGCCATAACTCCCACTACAAATGTCGGATTGACTTCATTTTTGTACGGTTTGAAAAACACTTCTAGATATATAACTTTTGTGAGGACTATGAAATAAAATTCTATCAATTAGAGGGTTAAAAAACACGGGCCATGTAAACCAACATGGGCAGACCGTGTAACTTTCGGGTGTAATAGTGCTCTTGCGCTAGAAACACACGTCCTTTATGATTTTACATAGGCAAGCCATGTAACCTTCGGTTGAAACTAAATTTCCACTCTCCAAGACCCCTCCAATTGATCCTAAACCCATCCTATCATCCCTTTTACTTATAATCCTGCCAAATTCAACTCTTTCTAATTTGATAACGCTTCATATACTCTAATTGTTCGGGATACACATCCTCTTCAACATCCTAACTTGTAATGAACATAACTTTCAGCCCTGATATCCAAAACTTGGATACTTTATATCTTTGAAAAGCTATAAGGACGAAATACAACTTTTATGAAGGAAATTTTGGTTAATTCTGCCTAGATCAATTCGGTTTTTCCTTAGAAGTCAAAATACACATTTTAACCTCATGAAAAACTTGGAATTTTGCACTATACAAACTTGGAATATGATGTGCATAACCAGTCAACTACCCATTGGAATTCATAAAACTCTCAACCTCAATTCATTTGACTCTTCATATTCAACAACATCTCATGCTTTATAACATTCCTATCTTTTCTTTCCATAGTATCTCACTTATATATATAACAATAGTTCATGTTCAAAATTCATCAACTCAAATGGAAAACTTCTTCAAATACATCTAATTCCAACTCAACTCATATTATCCATACACAATTCATATGTCATTAACATCATAAGATAAATGTTTACAAAGCTTTAATGGCATTCCAAGCCATATTACATCGTCAATATCACAAATCTGATGTACAAATGATACAAAACCCCATAATTCTCGACATGTGTCTAAAGTCTTATTTTACATCAATCTAACTTAAAATACAAAATATACATAATCAAATGAATTCCTTGACTTTTTTTCACCCGATCTCTTTCTCATCACCTGGAGATGAGAATGAAAGGGGGTGAGCTTAAAGCTTGTGGGAAATAAATTTATAACCGAACAATAAGAAAAAAACTATTGAAATATTTATTTCCCTCAAAATTCTTGTTATGAAATCAAAATCACAACCAACACAATTTATGCATTTTTCAACTTGTTCATAAATCATAAACACGTAAGCACATCAGAATAGTTTAGGTAGTCCGTAACAAAACATACTAACACATTCCCATATAATGGTCCTGTGTAGCTGTGAAGAAAACGTACTATCGTAATCTCATATAATGGTTTTGCGTAGTCGTGAACTTAGGGGACTCCGTGAAGGAGCTCCGTGCCACTAGCAGGTAGGCAGGAAAATCCTTTAGTCAACGTGCACTTCACAGAATAGAACGGGCCAAACCAAACCCATATAACATGTAATCATGACTTGCAAAAAGATTGCCCAAATGGCAACATTTTGAAAACTTGTTTTTCATGAACATGTAATTTTTCGAAAACCCTTTTATTTAACAATTCGCAATTCATCATCACAATTTTATACACCAAACATGTAATAATTTCTCAAATCAATCAAAAGCCATAAAAGAAACATTTAATTGAAATAATTGAAATCATTTTATTCTCTTAGTTCAAAAGAAAACATTTGTGGCTCATTACTCAATTATAAACATGGAACTCACCTTAATTTCTTTGCTTGAAAACCTTGCTCAAGAAGCCTCTACATCCTATTGCCTCTCTTGATTTTCTTCAACATTGACAAAAATCTCCAAATCAATAGGCATTCTAATTGAGAATCCCACAATACATAATCACTAAAATTGATCCTAGAAAACTTAAACCCATACATTTTCTTAAGCTTCATGAACCAAAATCTTTCAAAAAAACCAATAAATCAAACATACCCTTACCTTGATTCTTCACCAAATGAAGAGTTTGTTGGCTCTAATGGAAGCTCTCATCCTCCTCTTCTTTTTTCCTTCTTGAATGAACTTCAAAACCACTCTTGAAAACCAATAAATGAAGAAACCCTAGCTTTTCCTCCTTCTCTTCTCTCCTTCTCTCTCTATTTCGTGCTTCTGTCTCCTCTCCTCTTTCTCATTCACATTTTTTCCTCTTCCAAATGTAAGACACTCTTTTCTTCTTCCTTTTATACTATTAACGACTGGACAATGTCCATTTTACCCTTACATATAAGCCTTGCAACTTAAATGCTTAAGTGATCTTCCCAAAAAGCCTTCATACATACATACTCTTACTACTTAATTCAACAAAACCATATTTTAGAATCCTACCAACATATCACATATAATCCATCTTGTACCTAAATAATCTTTTCTATTTCATTTCAAATTCAAGAATTTTCCTTTGCTTTACACATGAATAATCACCAACAATTTCTCTTTTAATAGAAAAGTTTGGGGTCCAACAATTCTCCCCCTTAACGAATTTCGTCTCGAAATTCTTACTTAAGTGAGCAAACAAATGGATAACTCATAAGTCAATGGTCCAGTTCTTAATAACTTTATATGGACCAATACAATTCAAGCTGAGTTGCTTCTTTATCCTAACCTAAGCACATCTTGCAATCTAAACACACTTTGGGAACGTGATACTCTTGGAAATAATTCATCCTTCGCTTCATAGTTCACATCTTTATAGTGTCAGTAAACTTAACTTTTATGTCTCTCTCACTATATTTC
>JANVCL010000001.1:9243084-9253412 GCA_026546855.1 Erythroxylum incrassatum
CATTTTTCATTTTATTGCATGTTTTCTTTAATTTGTTTTTATTAGTTAGTTTTATTTTATTTTATTTTATTTTTCTTTTTCCAAAAATCCAAAACCCCCGATTACATGTAAACACCGGTTAATTTTATTTTTTAGACTTTACACGCACTCTCTGTGGGATCGACCTAGACTCACCACTCTACAATAGTAGTATAGTAATTTTAATTTTGACTAGCGAAACGACGCGTGGTCAACTATCTCATTCGGAGCTCTATAGCTCAAGATATGCTTAAGAAACCAAAGTATGTTCATGGCCCAATAATCATGCACTCCCAACCAACCCCTCAATTTCTTTCCATCAATATTTTTCAAATCAACACCAATGCATACCAATTTTTATGGAGAGATAGGAAAACGTGTTAGGAATCTATTTCTTTAAGAATCACTTAATTTGGAGGTCGAACGAAGAATTTATGGCCAAAAGAATCCAACATGTTTAGGTCATTACTCATATTGTGCTTGCCTTGGTACAATTGCTATAACTTTCACTACAGATGTCTGATTGATGTCATTATTAGACAGATTGAAAGCGGATTTCTAGATCTACAACTTTTGTTAAGAACTCAAAATGAGATTTGGTCATTTGGAGGGTCAAAATATGGCCGTGTGAACCAACAAGGGCAGATCGTGTAACCTTCGGGTTTGATTGTGCTTCTGTGCTAGAAACACACAGCCTGTGTGAATTTCACACGGGTAAGCCATGTAACCTTCAGGTGAAACGGAATTTCCACTCTCTAAGACCCCTCCAATGGATCCTAAACCCATTATATCGTCCCTTTTACTCATAATCTTCCCAAAATCAACTCTTTCTAGTGCGATATTGCTTCATATACTTTAATCATTCGGGAAACACGTCCTATGCAACATCACCTACTCAAGACAATCATATAAAGTATCCAAAAACTACATACTTTATATTGTTGGAAAGCTATAAAGACGAACTACAACTTTCATGAAGGAAACTTTGGTTAATTCTACCTAGATCGATTCAGTTTTTCCTTGGAAGTTAGAATACACATTTTACACTCATGAAAAACTTGAAATTTATCCCAACTTCACTTTTTTATTACAACATCATTCATAACGATTTCAACTACTAATTGGAATTCATCAAACTCTCATCCTCAATTCATTTGACTCTTCATATTCAACAACATCTCATGATTCATAACATTCCTTTCTTTCTTTTCCATAGTATCTCACTCATATATATAACAATAGTTCCTGCTCAAAGTTCATCAACTCAAGCGGAAAACTTCTTCAAATATACCTAATTTCAACTTAAATCGTCCATACACAATTCATATTTCATTAACATCATAAAATAAATGTTTATAAAGCTTTAATGTCATTCCAAGCCACATTACATCATCAATATAAAAAATTCGAAATACAACAAAAGATACAAAATCCCATAATTCTTGATATGTGTCTACAGTCTTATTTTTACACCAATCTAACTTAAAAATACAAATATGCATAATCAAACGAATTCCTTGACTTTCTTTCACCTGATCTCTTTCCCATCACCTAAAGATGGGAATGAAAGGGGGTGAGCTTAAAGCTCGTGGGTAACAAGTTTATAATGGATAACAAGCAAATCAATTCAAAAAGTTCATTGTCACAGAAAATTCTTATTGAATCATAAAACAAATGTTCCTCAAAATTCTTGTCATGAAATCAAAATCACAAACAACACAATTTATGCATTTTTCAACTTGTTCATAAATCATAAACATATAAGCACATCAGAATGGTTTGGGTAGTCCGTAACAGAACGTACTAATGCATTCCCATATAATAGTCTTGTGTAGTCATGAACAGAACGAACTAACACAATCCCATATAGTGATTTTATGTAGTCGTAAGGGAGTCCATGAAGGAGCTCCATGTCACTAATGGGTAGGCGGGAGAAGCCTTTAGACAAGTACACTTGACAGAACAGAACGGATCAAACCAAACCCACATAACATGTAATCATAACTTGCAAAAAGATTGCCCAAACGGAAACATTTTGAAAACTTGTTTTTCATAAACATGCAATTTTTCGAAAACCCTTTCATTTAGCAATTCACAATTCATCATCAAACTTTCATACACCAAACATGTAATAATTTCTCAAATCAATCAAAAGCAATAAAAGCAACATTTATAAAGTAATTGAAATTATTTTATTCTCTTGATTCAAAAGCAAACTTTAGTGGCTCATTACTTAATTATAAACATGGAACCCACCTTAATTTCCTTGCTTGAAAACCTTGCTCAAAATGCCTCTACTCTTGCTCCTTTTGCCTCTCTTGATTTTCCTCAACATTGACAAAAATCTCCAAATCAATAGGCATTCCAATTGAGAAAGGCACAATACATAATCACTAAAATTTATCTTAGAAAGCTTAAACCCATACATTTCTTAAGCTTCATGAACTAAAACCTTTCTAATCAATCATTTGATTCTTCACCAAATGAAGAGTTTGTTGGCTCTAATGGAAGCTCTCATCCTTCTCTTCCTTTTTCCTTCTTGAACAACTTGAAAATCCCTTTTGAAAATCCAAGAAATGAAGAAACCCTAACTTCCTCCTTCCTTTCTCTCAAAACCGACACTCTCTTTACTTTCTCTCTAATTTTCGTTGCTTCTCTCCTTTCCCTTTTCCAATCCATGTTTTTGCCCCTTCTTAAACACAAGACCACACCTTTTATTTCAAGTTTGCCATTAATGAGTGTACAAAGACCCTTATACCCTTCCTTACATGCCTTGCAACTTAAATGCTTAAGTGATCTTCCCAAAAAGCCCTCATACATGTATACTCTTGCTACTTAATTCAACTAAACCATATTTTAAAATCCTACTAACATCAACATAATAATTAACTCCAAATAAAATAATTAATCTAGCAAGACCTTAAAATTATTTAAACCATGCTTAACTTCTTCAAAAAAATCAAGACTTTTTTCTAATTATGTAATTGAAGGAATTTGATAGCACTTCTTTTTAGAAAACTGTTCCTCATTGTCTCAATTTTCTAATAACACAAAAATTGTTCAATTTGGTTTAGAAATCTGAAAGTTGTAACCAAACATTTCGGATTATTTTTATACTAAAACAATATTTTGTGCTCAAATTCCATCTAGAAATTGAAATTCTTAGAGACTGAATTAAAACACGATTTCATCAGATAATTTGTAGCCCTAACTCTTTGATTTAACCCAAATTAAGAATTATCTCATTTGGATAACTAGAACAAAATTTATTGCTAAAACACCGAAGCATACTCAATGAATATGTTTCAATTACATTTTCTAGCTTTTAACTTCCAACATTTCACATATAACCCATCTTGTACCTAAACCATCTTTTCTATTTCATTTCAAATTCAAGAATTCTCCTTTTCTTTACCCATGAATAATTGCCAACAATTCCTCATTTAATTGTTCTAACTTCCAAGAATAGTTCGGGGTCCAACAATTCTCCCCCCTTAAAGAATTTCGTCCTCGAAATTCTTACTTGAGTGATCAAACAAATGGAGGTAATGCTATCTTATGTTTTCCTCAATCTCCCAAATAACTTATTCATTCGAATAATTTCTTCCAAATGACCATAATCAATAGGCTCACTTGATCTTTCAATCACTTATTTAATCATTCACTTTCTTAACTAATTCTTCAATCTATATATATATCTCAAATTACTCAAACTTTTCCACATCCTGCGTCAATAACACCAATACCAGATCATATTGATATTTCTTAGCATACTCACAAATATCACATTATGAATCTGAGACATCTTTGTTAGTAGTCTTAACTCACAAGTCAATGGTCCAATTCTTAGTAACTTTATATGGACCAATTCAATTCAACTCAACCTTTTGAACTTGTATATATGTCTCTATCATTCATCTCATCTTTCAGTTATCCTTTATAGCATCTCACATATGTATATTCAAAATCAATTCAAAATTATAGAAGTATAATCATCATGAAATTCTGATCTCAATTCCAGTAACACATTCTTATGGTGGATCATAACTCTTGTCACCTTAATCAAACAACCACCTTAGTTCTAATTTCATCTTCTTAAGATCATAACAATTTCTGTTTTCACTACAATCTCTTTGTACTCTTTAATCTCATCGTTCCTATTTTTCTCCCTATTTTCTTCAAACAATCCATGATAATACATTCACATCTTTATTACATTCGAGGATATACACCACAGTATAATATTGGTGTCATATTCAATTCCACCAATACAAATGTGTTGACCCATTATCTGTCATATTTAACCATAGACTATTTCTCATCTCTAATTATGCAAAACCTTCATTTTCTCATGTCATGAAAAAGTATCATTTTTCTCACTAATTCTATCCATTCAAACTCTTAACAAATGCCCATGTGTGTGACTTATACACATGCAACTTAAACTAGGGATCCGTCACTGCGGCACGCTATGACATGTTCACAATGCATGTACTTTGACACATAATTAGAAAACTCCTATGTAAGATCCTAATTCTAGTGCTTTGATACCACAACTGCTGGATCCCGATTATTTTCAAAGTCCAACTCTTGCTCTGATACCATATCTGTTAGACCCTGCTTGTTTCCAGAGTCTAACGCTTACTTTGATATCACAAACATGTTGGATCCCGCTTATTTCCGGAATCCAACTCTTGCTTTGATATCACAACTGTTGGATCCCGCTTGTTTTCGGAATCCAACTCTAGTTGAATCATAAAACGTGAGCAGGGTATCCTAATTTTGACGCTCTGATACCATAAGATGTTGAGCTCCGTTGCCAGAGCCCAAGATGTTGGACCTTGTTCTCGAAGCCCAACTATCCGGAGTCAAAAAGCGTGAGCGGGTTTCCTTGTAGGTTTATTTCAACGAACCCTCACTCCCTTTCGATCAATCTTTTTCAATTCAACACCAAAGGCTATCAATTTTTTCAAAGGTAGAAAAATGTGTTAGGAATCTATCGCTTCAAGAATCACTTCATTTGGAGGTTGGATGGTGAAGTTATGGCCAAAAGAATCAACCATGCTCTTGTTCTATATCATATTGTACCTATATCGTATTGAGTTCATTCTTAGACGGTTTAAAAGAGGACTCCTAGATCTAAAACTTTTGTGAAGACCTCAAAGTGAATTTATGTCATTTAGAGGTCAAAACATGGGCCTTGTGAACCCACACAGGCAGACCGTGTAACTTTCAGGATTAACCAAAATTTCCACTCTCCAAGACCCCTCCAATGGATTCTAAACCCATCCTATCATCCCTTTTACTCATAATCTTGCCAAATCGAACAATCCTAGTACGATATCACTTCATATGCTCTAATTATTCGGGAAACACATCCTACACAACATCACCTACTCAAGCGATCATATCTCTTAACTTTGATATCCTAAAATTGCATACTTTAAACCGTTGGAAAGCCAGAAGGACAAGCTACAATTTCTATGAAGAAACTTGGTCAAATTCATCCTAGATTAATACAGATTTTCTACTAAGTCAGAACATGCATTTTACCCTCTTGAAAAACACTTGGAATTTATCCCAACCTCACTTCCTCTATTACAACATCATTCAAAACAATTCAACTACCAATTGGAATTCATCAAACTCTCAACCTCAATTCATTTGACTCTTCATATTCAAATATATCTCATTAATAATAATTTTTATCTTTCTTTTCCATAACATCTCACTTATGTATGTATATATATATATATATAACAACACTTCATGTTCAAAGTTCATCAACTCACGTCATCCATACATAATTCATATTTCATTAACATTATAAGATAAATGTTTACAAAACTTTAATGGCATTCCAAGTCACATTACATCATCAATATCAAAATCCAAAATACAAAAGATGGAAAACTCAATAATTCTTGAAATGCATCCAAAGTCTTGCTTTTACAAAATCTAACTTCAAATTAAAAAATATGCATAAACGAAATGTTGCCTCGACTCTTGATTACTCGATCTCATTCTCTTCATCTGAAGCTGGGACAGACAGTGGGGGTGATCTTAAAGCTCATGGGTAACAAGTTTATAATGAATAACAAGAAAAACCATTGAAATATTTATTTCCATTGTAAAATTAACATTGAAATCCATGTAACACATATTTCCCAAATTCGCAACTTATCAAGCAATTCATAAACATCATAAATCATGAATTCATCAAAACTTGTCACGAATCATAAACACATAAACACATCAGAAATGGTTTAGGTAGATCCAAAAATAGAACGTACTACACATTTCCACATAGCGGTCTTGTGTAGCCGTGAACTTAGGGGAGTCCATGAAGGAGCTCCATGCCACTGCAGGCAGGTGGGAGAAGCTTTTTGTCAAAGTGCACTTGACTTAACTTAAGGGACTACCACAAACCCACATAACGCGTAATTTATGACTTGACAATCAATTGCCCAAATGGAAACATTTTGGAAACTTATTTTTCGTGAACATACAATTTTTCAAAAACCATTTCATCTAGCAATTCACAATTCATCATCAAAATTTCACACACCAAACACGTAGCAATTTCTCAAATCAATCACAAGCCATAAAAGCAACATTTATGAAGTAATTGAAACCATTTTATTCTCCTGATTCAAAATAAAACATTTACAGCTCATTAATTCTATTATAAACATGAAACCCACCTTAATTTCCTTGATTAAAAACCTTGCTCAAAATGCCTCTACTCTTGCTTCTCTTGATTTTCTTCTACATTGACAAAAATCTCCAAATCAATAGACATTCTAATTGAGAAACCCATAAGACATATTCACTAAAATTGATCTTAGAATTCTTAAACCCATACATTTCTTAAGCTATATGAACTAAAACCTTTCAAAAATTGAACAAATAAAAAATACTCTTACCTTAATTCTTCACCAAATGAAGAGTTTGTTGGCTCTAATGGAAACTCTCATCATCCTCATCCTTTTTCCTCCTTGAATGAACTTCAAAACCACTCTTGAAAACCAAGAAATGAAGAAACCCTAGCTTCCTCCTTCCTATCTCTCAAAACCGAACCCTCTCCTTGCTTTCTCTCCAAATTTTCATTTATTCACTTCTTCTCCCTTTCAATCCACGTTTTTCCCACTTCTTAAAAAGCAAGACCACCTTTTATTTTCAATTTTTCCATTAATGAGTGCACAAAGACCCTTATACCCTTCCTTATATGCCTTGTAACTTAAATGCTTAAGTGATCTTCCCAAAAAGCCCTCATATATATATACTCTTACTACTTAATTGAACTAAACCATAATTTAAAATCCTACCAACATTAACATAATAATTAACTCAAAATAAAATAATTAATCTAGTAAGACCTCAAAATTATTTAAATTATGCTTGGTTCCTTCAAAAAATCCAGACCTTTTCCAATCATACAATTGAAGGAATTTGATAGCACTTCCTTCTAGGAAAATGTTCCTCATTGTCCCAATTTTATAATGACATCAAAACCATTTAATTTGGTTCCATAGTCTAAAAGTTTTACCCCAAACATTTTCAGACTATTCATATACTGAAATAATATTTTGTGCTCAAATTTAATCCAAAAATTGATACTCTTAAAGACTGAATTAAAACTCGATTTCATCAAACAATTTGTAGCCTTATCTCTCTAGGTTAATCCAAATTAAGAATAATCTCATTTGGATAACTAAAGCAAAATTTATGGCTAAAACACCGAAGCATACTTAATGAACATGTTTCAATTACATTTTCCAACTTTTAACTACCAACCTTTCATATATAACCAAGCTTGTATCTAAACCATCTTTTCTATTTCATTTCAAATTCAAGATTTATCATTTTCTCTACTTATGAATAATTGCCAACAATATCTCATTTAATAGAAAAGTTCGAGGTCCAACATGTACTCACTTCTAGCCCATATTGTAGCATCTCCCTATCACAATGCAGTCTAAATGCCAAATGTGGTGCGATAAAGGAATGTGTAGATCCTGGATCTAGCATTGCAAATGCATCAAAATAAAAAATTAGAAGTGTACCTGTCGCTGTATCTGGTGAGTCCTGAGCCTCTTGCCTGGTCATAGCATTGACCCTGGCCTGTGACTGCGGTTGGTTGCCCCGACCCTCAGTCCTCATGGAAGAACTCCCAGCTCTACCTCTATCTCTACCTCGGTATCTCTGTCCAAATCCACCACCTCCACTCTATTTTGACTGTAGTGTTATGCCCAGATTGCCCACTCACTGCAGGCTGAACTCCCAAAGTAGCAAAACAATCTCTGATTTGGTGGTCCATGGATCCGTATTTGAAGCAAGCTCCAGTCAGCCTGCAACATTCACACCATGCCTCCTCTCGCAATGCTTACAAACTAGATACTGATTCTGAGCTAAGCCTCTTCCACTTCCAGTCTGTGAAAACCTGCCCCTCTGCCTAAATCTTGATTGGCTAGATCTATCTGATGATTTGAAGGCTTTGTTCTGGCTCTTACTGAAGCTCCTGCCAGAAATGCCCTGACTCTTACTAGGCCTCTTGCCTCTGGACCCTTGGCCAGTCTCTGCTTGTCTCTCACTCAATAACTACTCGATCCTGATCGAAGCAGCTCTCAGCTAAGTGAGCTGTGAGATGGCCAACCTTGTTCTGATCTCCATATTTAGGCCATCCTCAAACCTCCTGCACTTGTCTTCATCTATCAGGATTAGAATAGTAGCATAGCCCATTAGCTTATTAAACTGAATCTCATAATCTGCCACTGACATCTTACCCTGCTTCAATTCTAAGAACTCCTTTATTTTCCTGTGCAAATAGATCTTGGGCATGTAATTATCTCTGAAGACCCTTAGTAAGTCTTCCCACTTCAACTGGAAAGGCTTGGTGATACTGCCTGGAACAGTTTTCTACCACTGATATGTTGGGCCCTGCAGTAATGACACTGTGTAGACAAACTTCTCATTTGGCTTGCAGTCCATCTGATCAAAGACCCTTTCTGTCCTCTCTAACCATCCCTCATCCTCAACAAGGTCTGTGCTACCATAGAAGTTCACAGCTCCTTGCTTCCGTAGCCTATCATACCTCCTTTCCCTTCTCTTGGGAACTCTAGGAGGCAGTCCCTCAGATCGAGGTACCGAGGACTCTCTACTGGCTTCTGCTGATCCTTGGTCAGCTAGTTGATCAACCTGATCACCTAGAGAGGATGACCTATAACAATAATAACTTTCAATCATTATCTGCATTTCTCACCATTTTCATGCTTAACATTCCTATATGTCCCAATAGATGCCAACCATGCTCTGACACCACCTAAATGTAGGCCCCCTTATAGCAAGGTATGCATCGGGACCCCTGGAGGTCATTCCGGTACATATCCTACAATAATGACACGTTACGATCGAGCACTACATTCACTTCATATGGATGGTATCATAGTTGACTTATAAAGCACCAAAAGGAAATCACACTATTTTAAAACCAACTTTTACCTCATTTCATTTCAAAAAATCGAAAGTCTACATTATGTCTTTCATCATTTTCCATATGTACATCATCAAAATCCTAATACAACAGTACTACATGAATAAGGAAAATATGTACAATGTAACTAATCTGTCCAAAAATCCCAGCAGACCAACTTTTGAGCCATGAAAAAATCCAAAGGGGCCTTTTAATCCTGTCTAAAGCACTAGGTCTCCTATCTCTTACCTGAAAAGCCAAATTGCAATTTTTGATGAGTTTTACGAACTCAATGAGTGAACCATCATTGATGGTTTCACCGGATCACATACACACATCATATATCGCACAATTAGTCATTCTAAACATAAATTTATTATCCAGATACTCACATAATAGGGCATATCATATAGTCATTCAATACAGCTTTGCAAGACGTTGATGAATTTCAACCTTATATGAATGCTATATGCATGAGACTCACATTAGCTCTACGTGCAGAATCAAAAATCACAGAGCAAGGCTCTACGTGGAAGTGTTTCATACTGGCAAAATAAGTCACAATGCCTTTATGTAATCATGCATTTTATGAAATGCATCAAATATATATATATTTCATATATCGTAATCACGTATGATGCTCAAACAAAACTCATAATCATCGGGCCTAAGTCTGGCATTCAACTTTCGTTGAGAATCAAATGTCATTCAAAAATTCATATCACATCAAAGCACTTCCAATACATGCCCAATTAATAAACTGTAACACCCCACTCCCACGTGACCCGAAATGGATATCATTGGTGATATCCGAATCCGTGCTCCGCGAGGGTGGTGT
>JANVCL010000001.1:9277316-9299571 GCA_026546855.1 Erythroxylum incrassatum
AGACTGAAAATACTGACAGTATGTAAATGACTGAGTTTGAGTAACTGAAATGAAATGCAGTTTGGTTTTAAAAAGTTACCAATTTCTTATTACTGTTTTATTATTGTGATGCCATGGGGAGTTTAGCGGTGGTTGTCAGTAGTGGTCTCTTATAGTAGGATACGTACCGGAATGACCTACGGGCGTTCCGGTGGGTACTCTATGGTAAGGGGGCGCTACATGAATCCCATCAAAGCCCCTAGAGTCAATAGTTTTAACGTGAATTTTTTCCAAAAACAATGGGGCACAGTCGGTCTCTCAGTCGTGACTTTTCTTCAGGAGGTCGTCAGCTAAGACCGGTGGGAAGCAGAGTTAAATCATACCCTTCTAGTCCTAATCCCCAAAAACCCCTCCCTATCCAATATGTCTCATTTTCGGCCCATTAGCCTCTACAACGTGCTCTACAAAGTCATTTCCAAGATTATTGTGAATCGGTTGAAACCTTTGATGTCGCATCTCGTGGCAGATACCCAATGCAGTTTTATTCCGGGCCGGCTTATCACGGATAATGTTATAATCTCCCAGGAAGTCATACGAAAAAGGGAAAGAGGGGCTATCTTGCAATTGAAGTTGACTTTGAAAAAGCTTATGATAGGTTCCGGTGGGAGTTCGTTTTAAGCACGCTTTAGGATATCGGGATTCCCGAGCCTGTCATCAACCTTATCATGAAGTGCATGACTACAGTTTCTATGCAAGTAGCGTGGCAAGGCAACTGGACTCCTCCCTTTCTGCCTACTTGTGGCATCCGTCAAGGTGACCTCTTATTGCCCTATCTCTTTGTTTTGTGCGTGGAACGGTTGGGGCATCTCATCTCCCATACGGTGGTCTAAGGCCTTTGGCGACCAATTCGGGTGAGGCCTTTTACTCCCCCCATATCGTATTTGTTCTTTTCTGACGATTTAATCATTTTTGCTGAAGCTATGGAAGATCAAGCTCACGTTATTAACCATACCCTGGAGGTTTTTTGTGAAGCGTCGAGCTAGAAAGTCAACCTTGATAAAACTCGGATCTCTTTCTCCCAGAATGTTTACTCGGATCTCTTTCTCCCGGAATGTTTCTCCTACCGCAGTGTAAAGGATCAGTCAACTGCTTCGCATCACCAGTACGAGAAACCTTGGGAAATATTTAGGGGTCTCATTACTACACGAACGTTCCACCAGGCATACTTATCAGCACCTTCTGGACACGGCTCAAAAGCGGCTTTCGGGTTGGAAGGCCAAGACTTTATCGTTAGCGGGGCGTGTGACTCTTGCCCAGTCAGTCCTCTCCGCTCTCCCTCTCTACACCATGTAAACTGTCCGACTCCCGCGGCAGCTTTGCGACGATTTAGAGCGCATCATGCGTTAATTTATTTGGGGCACCACAGCGGAGCACCGGTCGATGCCCTTGGTAAGTGGGACGACGTGTGTAAACCCAGACATGAGGGGGGGTCTAGGCCTCAAATGCATTCGTGCCTCTAACGATGCCTCTTTGGCTAAGCTTGGCTGGGCTTTAATTACCCAACCCTTTGCCTTACGGGTTCACCCGCTAAAAGCTAAGTATCGGCTGGATCTGGATCACATTCCCCTCACTATTACTAGGCCAGGAGCTTCTGCCACCTGGTGGGGACTGGCCACTACTTGGCCTCTTGTATGCCAAAGGTTACAGTGCACTCTAGGCAATGGGAGGAAAATTCTTTTCTGGCTGGACACTTGGCTACTGACCTGGGGGCTCCTCGTTGATATAATGAGTTCTCCCTTCCCCCGCCCCCCCGGCCACTTGGTTAGCGACACTGTGTTGAAGTACATGACTCCAAACGGCACTTGGAAGTGGCCCCTCTTTCAACACTACCTTCCCTCAGCTATCTGTCTGACTCTCATCAAGCTTCGAGCTATGATGTCTACTCCTGAGGAGGATCTCCCTAGTTTGGGGCCTACCACACATGGGCGTTTTATATCGGCCTCCGCCTGTGACCTTATTGTGGGCACCTCCTCGCCTGCGATTCATCGGCCTTGGGACTTAATCTGGACTTGGGTTGGTCCCCAAAGAATTCGGACTTTCCTTTGGCTTCTTCTTCAGCAAAAGCTTTTGACAAAATACCAGCGAGTCGCTCAACATCTCACCCTGGACAGTAAGTGCCCTTTTTGTGCCCAAGACGAAACCATTTTACGTGCCTTTCGGGACTGCTTGCAAGTCAAACGCTTCTGGAGTCGTTTTGCCCCTGAACTTATTAACCCCGCTTTCTACTAGCAGGATGTTGACACCTGGGTGACTTTCAATCTCAGGTCACATTCTCAAGTGCATCAGTTCCCATGGCTTACTCTCTTCGGGGTTGCTTGCTGGTTCCTGCGGAAATAGAGAAACCATAGCATTTTTGCACCAAATTTGTAGTGGCCTGCTGATGGTCATTGAACGGTTACGGATTTTGTTCACTAGATTCATAGGGCGAGATATGCATAACAGAGTGTGCTTGACGCTCCCGTTTCTACAGCTAGCCAGCTCATTGGGTGGACCAAGCCGCCAGAAGGATAGGTTAAGCTCAACATTGATGGAGCTGTTTAGCATGGTTCCCAGTTGGTTACAGCAGGGGGTCTCCTCAGGGATTGTCAAGGACAGTGGTGCGAGGGCTTTATCCACCGCATTGGGAGCGGCTCGCCTCTTGAGGCGAGCTTTGGGGGGTTATCGATTCCCTTGAGGTGATAAATATTCTCTCTTCCTCTACCTTACTAGGGACTGACTCGTCTTTTTTAGTTACAGGTATCCGGGAGTTACTGCACTAACCTTAGGAAGTACAGCTCCAACATGTGTTTCGAGAAGGCAACCAAAGTGCTGATGGTCTGGCCTCCCTCGCCGCC
This sequence comes from Erythroxylum incrassatum, assembly GCA_026546855.1. Taxonomy (NCBI): domain Eukaryota; kingdom Viridiplantae; phylum Streptophyta; class Magnoliopsida; order Malpighiales; family Erythroxylaceae; genus Erythroxylum; species Erythroxylum incrassatum. The sequence goes on from JANVCL010000001.1 coordinate 9,280,190, forward strand.
TTTGTCAGGCTGGGTCTTCACTTTTTTCGGGCTCCTTCGAAGTCTGTCCAGGCTCACCTCTTCCGTCACCAGCACGGTTTTGTGTACCGCCGACATTGCACTAGTGAGGCTTGGGTTGTAATTTTCATTTTCTTTCCCTTGTAGCTAAAAAAAAATCTTGTTGAGCTTTAAAACTTAATGATATATATATTATTGGGAGGAGAAGAAGGTGACAAACAATATATAATATACTTGAAAATGTGTAAACACATCAATGCCCGTAGAAGAAGATTTTTAGAATATTTGAGAACAAAGAACGTGCAATTTGTAAGTTCTTGGCCTATTTGTAATAACTAATAGGTTCGTATAAATTAGGGATTATAATAGATCATATCAAATTAGGCCCGATATCTCAATCCTACCCTGACTTATTATTATATTTTTAAAAAGTTTAAAACGATGTCATTTTTTGTTATTACTCATCGAGACTTAGGCGGAGTTGGGACTTAGTTTTGAGGGTTGCACTCCCTCATTGAAATTGTGTTTGTAATTTGACACATTTAATTTAATGAATACTACTTATCTTCTAAAAAACGTTTAAGTTTAATATATATATATATATATGTGTGTGTGTGTGTGTGAGAATATGAATATAAATTTCTTCTTAGTCCTTGGCAAATGACCATCGTAACAATGACTATACGAGCTCTGATACCATTCTGAATCTCCAAATAGGGGAATGCACAGTGAAATAAGAAAAATTCAAACTCATTATCTCTCTGCATAAAGAAAATTATTGCCACTAATGACTAAAGTATGGCTTTTTATGCATGGTACTGGTGTTGGAAATTTGCGGCAGCTTCACGGCTTTGTAGACCAGCAAAATTATGCAGCGAATCACCCGGCCCAGCCCAATTAGACAAGGGCCTATGAGAAACCTTCCTATATTCTATTCTCAAACAACATGCGAAGAAGAAGTTTCACAAAGAGAAGAATATATAAGGTTGAGAGATCTATGAAGCCTTCTTCTGTTGAAGGACTCGAGAATCTGGTCGGGGGAAGTTGGAAACAACATAAACTCCGAATATATTTACGTGAAATTGATTTGTGTCTGAACCTACTAACACGTTACGCACGTACATGTGTTTAATATGGACATTTTCTAAACCATATATTACGTGCCTACCAAGACTAGAAAGAAATATAATCTCAAATAGGACATAACCACGAACCTGTAAGGCTCGGTGGGATTTTTGTTGTTATTGCTTTGATTTACTGCAGTTCATGAAAGATTAGATCTTCATGTAAGAATTGCAAATATTGATATATAATGGAGCGATAAATGGTAGAAAACTAATATCGAGTTGTATAAAATGGAGAAGAAATGAATGAGAATATACTGATACTTACTACGCCATCAACACGGTTGTAGGAGTAAATACACTGCAACTCCTATTTAAACTCATATTTTGTCCATCAGATGTTGTCATTCAACACTCGTTCATCATAATCTCCCAACTATACAAAGAGAGAGACAGAAAATGGAAGAAAGAAGAGTGAGAGTTCTTGTGGTGGTTTCTGTGATATTGTTGCTGCTGACAGGGCAGGCCACAGCAAAATCTTTCCCTGATTGCTACAAAGCTTGCGTAATATTGTGTGCTATTTCACACCCCAAATCTGCTTTGTCATGTGCTTTCAAGTGCTTGAAAGACTGTATCCTCAACTCCAATTCTTTGCTGGATAGTTTTGGAGTTCAACATACCGATGCTCACAACCTCTGCACTCTTAACTGTGCTTACCCTACTTGCACTAGTGTCAGCTCCATAGACAACCCACGTACTGTCCTCTTACTTTGTTTCCGCTAAAAAGACACTTGCATAATACACATATCTTCAACTCTACGCATGCATCTTCTACGCGTAACTCATGGTTTCTCCTTCATTTGTGTACATTTTCAGGTGAAAAGAAAGTGTCAAGCTGCGTGAACAATTGCAGTAACGGATGCTCCGATAAGAATAGAAAGCTGCAATGAGGAGTTACTGAAGTTGCTATCTTTGATTAGTTTCAGTTAAGGCTTAGCTTCGTGTGAACTCTTTACCAGATGCAATGAAATAAAGTTTATTATTTGTAACTTTACATGTCTCATTTTTATCCTTAATTTGTTCTGACCATACATAACTATGATTAGAAATTTGCGATGATGGGCTTAACGTGCCTTCACTAATTGGCTATACTGGTAATGAATTCCCCCGGTAGAGAGCACTTCCACATAGCACGCTTAGCTCAAAAGCCTCCGCAATGTGGCAATGGTAGCACTCAGATAATGGCCTATGTTACTACTTTTTGCTTAATTCTCTAATTAAATGCGTGCAAAGGCGGCCTAATTAATTACTTTCTCTATTGTTGCAAGTTTCATTGACTATTGTCTATTAGGAAACTTCCGTACAGAAGTTATATAGATCAATTTGAAATGCCAAGGACAACTTCAGCGTGATTAATTATCCACAAACAGAAAACTTGGCACTAGGAAGACCTCCCAAAAGCGGCACTGCCATTATCTTTGGAAAGCCATGAGCTTTAAGCAAAGCCCTCGAATGGTCGAGACAATAATTGTAGCATGCGAAGGAAGTGAGGCGTACAAACGCATGGTTAAGATAAATGAAGAAAGAGGCAGGTCCGCTATTGCTGTCTTACTTTATCCATGAAACAGAATCAGATGCTCAAATGTCAATATCTTCTTTTAGAGTTGCCATTAATGTCGAGATAAGAAGTCAACTCACTCAGTATTGAAATATTTGCATAGGCGATAACTTAAAATTGTCCAACTGCATTCCATTCAAGGCTTAGAACGTGTCACTAACCAAGAATCCAATTCCGTCAGAAGCAGCTTTATGAGGTCAAAGTTTCTGCTTCCTGCTTTTCCACCTATATTCAGTCAGATTTTCAGCCGACTTAGAGCATGTCAAACTGCAACACTATCCCATAAAACGATATGACCGACTTTGCCCTCTTAATTCTTTCTTCAAGTTCATTGTACATTTCAAACTATATGCAAATTTCTTGTCCATTTCACAAGCTACTGATAAGCCCTCTTCTAAAAGTTGCAGCATACGCAAAGACATATTCACTAAGCAGGGAAACAACCTGCTGCATACCTGATTCCAGGATCTTACTTCTTTACCTATGGTCACTACCAAAACGGCACAAAAAATCCACCACCCTGATGTGTGTCAGTACGCTTGGCATGAAATGCGTGTTACCAGAGCAATGTAGAGATCAAACAGCAGACAGGATCCAGCACTATTACAGTAATGGTGCAGGTGAATATTAATCTCCGCGTGATTAATGTAACCGAAACTTGGCATCTAGAATCAGTTGAACATTCCCAAGAATCAACCATTACTATCAGGATATTAATGCTGTGGCAATGCATCTAAGAGGGGTAAAACTTGTACTAAGGATTCGCAGAATATTAGGGCAGCAACATAGTAGATTCCTGTAGCCCAGGTAAGGGGGACCTCGACTTAATATTGTTCAACATACATGCTTGAAGGAGCTGTACATTATACAGTCCAAACGAGAAACGTGAAATAGAAAGGGAACCGGATCCCGTTACTCTGCTACAAAAAATTAACAAAGCCCAAAAGGACGAGACTCTTGTTCCTCCACAAAAAAAAAAAAAAAGACGGTTCTTCAAGACAAGAACTCTGTATTTCAATCCTCTGAAGCCTTGGGTGAATTCTCTGGAGTCTTGAGTACCATAACTGCTTCACCTTTATGAGCCGTGATGGCTGCACGAAACTTTTCCACAATTGAGCCATCCTTGAACTTCAGCGCATATGTTGAAAGACTATACTTGTTTTCAGCAGTGCTGTTCATGCAGGCAAAAGTAACACCTCGCTTATCCATATCTGTGAGCTTCATCTCAGGGTATAGACCTGCATTCAGAATCAGTCTGTAATTACCACTGCATCTCATAAGAAGCCTGGCTCTTTCTATCACTGTAGTAGAAATGTTCACTTTGACTTCTCCCTTTCCACGCTCCTTCCAGGAACCATCAAGAAACTCAAACAACACAGAGTCAGCTTTGAAAACCATCTTCTCATTCTCTTCTCCTGTCTCTATCGGAACCTCCTGCAACGATGGGAAACTGCTTCCTTCATTGTTTAAGATAGTAGATGAAACAGTCGTGCTAAACAGTGCAGAACTTCCATTATTCGAAAGACTGAAACCAAATCCAGGCTGGTGACCAGCTTTGGTATCAAATGCTGACCCATCCTTAGGAAGTGACCCAAAGATGAACATAGAGGAAGAAAACCCAGTTCCAGCAAGCCCCGTAAAAGCATTTTGGCTACTTGAGAGTTGTTGGAAAGAACTCAAAGGGGAACCTTCAGCACTGACGTCTACATTTTCATTAGTATTATCCTTCTTATCTTCACCTTCTGTTTTATCATCTTCAGTTTTTTCATTGTCAATCTTATCACCCGGCTGTTTCATATTTTCCACCTTGGTTTCAGCTGCCACATCACCTTTATCTTCCCCGTTCTCAGTTTTCAACTTATGAGTAGCACTTTCTGCTAGTGACTCATCATTCTTGCTTTCTAAGAACTTTATATTTTCATCTTCAACCTTTTCTACTACCTCAGAGGCATTCCGAATGTCTTCAGAAACTTTCTCGCCACTAGCAGCTATATCATCACTTCTTACTGGAACAGAAGATGCAGTTGGTTCAGAAGGCTCAGAAAGGCTAGGATTCTCACCTCCATCCTTCTCCACCTCCTCAGATGGATCCTTCTTAGTGTCTTCAGAAAGTCCATCCCCACCAGTAACTATTTTACCAATTGTTTCATCAGCAGTAGGTGCAGCTGGTATGGAAGGTGGAACCAAGTGAATCCCTGCAAATGGGTTGGCTGCAGGAGGTGACGATGATCGACTACGACGAAATTTTACAATTCTTCTGCTTGCAAGTACCTGATCACTAGCCTTCTTGAAAGTGCCAGTCTCTTGTTCAATTGAATCTTCATCATCAGCAAGAACAGGATTCTCCTTTGAGATCTCCCTTCCAGCAACCCTCTTTTTTGAAGGTGGAAGAGAATTTTCAGCATCCCCCATTTCCAAAACAAGCCAACTTAAAATCAATGAATTGTTTCCCTAATAAAACTGAAAAGTATGATTTCTGCAAATCCAAACAGGAAAGTTAGAAAGCAGAATGTGGAAATGTGCTTTTCTTTTGAAACCCCAGGTTTTCAAAACAAGCAGAAATATGAGAAGCCAACAACTGCCGGAAGAAATTTGACAAAGTATTTTATTTTCAATAAAGTGATCTAAAAGAATACTAAAGCGTTCTCTCACACACAAGATCCTATATGTTTGAACAAAACCAAAGTAATGCAATGAAATATAATATTGGGACATCAATGAGACTACCTCTCAAGTTGTACTACACATAACAGTCCTTTGTAATTCCCACAACTAACAGTAGAACCAATTTGGCGCAAATTTCCCTTACAGGAACTAACTAACATTCAACAAAGGACCAAATTAGCTAAACGCCAGATCCTACTCACAGAGTTATGTCCAAGTCTATTCAGCATAATGGGAACGAAAGGAAAGCTGACATCAATATAAACTGCTAACTTCATTACGAAGCTCCAAAGATGGTCCACCACATCTAAATAAAAACATTAAATTTCAGCAATTGAAAAAAGAATTATGGGGTTTGATATGAGCACTAGTATCCAGACACGACCAATAATCCACTTAAGACACCCTCCAGTCTTAATAATGTAAAAGGGGCAGAAAACTAATTTGTGCTTGAATTAACCACAAGTACCGTATAGTCAACTCACAATTATCAACACAAATCTCCAATTAGCTAAATTGAGGTAAAAGAAACCGAGCAATGGAACAATCCCACATAATCCAAGAGCCTTGTGGCATTTAATACATTCCCTTCAAAAATCGAGTAATCAATGGTTTATAGTTTAGAGAAGGAAAAAAGAAGAAGAAGAAGAAGAAGAAGAAAATCTCAAAACTTTTAAAAGAAAAGATTAATCACTAGCAAGCGTTTTTCTCAACACTTCATGATTGCAAAGTAAACAACCCACCTCTATAGCAGACAACATCAAACAAAGTAATTAAGAAATGAAATGGAAACCGATAAATTGACTGTGTTTTTACCAGAAGTGGTAGCGAAAATGATTACGAGTGACACACAAACTATACCGCAAAAAAAAAGTAAAAAGAGAAAACTCGGACTTAACCGTCCCACACACAAAATATGTAATAAAGGAAATAATTTCCAGTTCCCAGGCCATTAGAAGCTACCAATCGCACTTTCTTCCACATTCTACGTACACATAAAGTAGAAGTAAACAAACCCCAGATAGCCAGTAATCAAGCATGCAAGTAAAACTGTGCACAAGCCCCCCGCCAATAACTAAGATATGAAATCCCAAAATACATGAAAAGGAAAAAGGAAGTAAATCTGAGAGAGAGAGAGAGAGAAGGAAAGAAACCAAAAAAAAAATTGAAGAAAGGATGAGCAAATCAAAAAAAAAAAAAAAGGCGGGCTTTGGACTTACAAGACGGAGGGAGGAGAGGGAAAACCTATGGAAGAAGGGGTATCCAAAAATGAAGGGGTTTCTAGACTCTTTCTTCAATTGCCATCGATTAACTGGGGCCTAAAGTGAAAACGGAGATTTGAGCAGAAGAGGGATCCCCCTATCTCTAAGGCCGAATTCGTCATCTGAAATTCTGCATGGAATGACTTTATGTTCCTGTGCTTTATGGAGAATATTAAGCATACTTTTATCCGATTACGTTGCTGCATAGTGCATGTTATTATTTGGAGATTTCTCACTGTAGCTTAAACAGAATGCCTATACTACTGGAATTTTACCATGGAACATGCGATGCCAGTTCCAATATCCTAGGAAAGAGTATTAAGTTTCAATTCCCAAAACGAAGAAGATTCTCCTCTTCCGAGTCAGAAGAAGAAAAGCATATACTTGAATTGTTCTAAGACCTTAACTCCATAAAACAGCAAAGGCAATTGCATGATTATGATCATATAGGTGAATACATGTTTACATGTTACATATAGAGGGGAAGGGAGAAAAAAAAATACATTCACAATGGCACAAGATACCACAAGGCCTTAAAGAATTGCTAAGCCAACAAAACAAAAAGGAGTAACTAAATGTTAAATCCTTTTTTAGGTCTATATTGCTCCATGACAAAAATTAGGCCGCTGCCCAGCCATGCCGTAAGTAAAAACAAGACAACCTCCTTCTAGCCCCCAGCCTGGAACCAAAACCTAAGAATTGTTAGACAAAGGAAGAAATTATCAATTGAAAACCACATTGTCTCACCTAACTAATGCAGCTGGAACTGATTGTCGTTTAAGAACAACTCTGATGAGGTGTAAACACTGCAAACAGAAAGCCCATAACAAGAAAGTTAGAATACTGATGACATAAACCAGGTCACTCATCAGATAAAGAAAACGGAAATAAGTGATCTTAATGTAAAGCTGATGAAAACAAAACGTTGGCAGAACAGAAACAAAAGTGATAACTTTAAACCAATTTACTTGGTAACACCATTAAGGAAAGTAAAGAACGTAAATCACTCCCAACAAGTAAACAACCAAATGAGCACTTAACTGAAATGTTTTTCCTAAACGAATCATCAACATTTGCAAAACCTACAAAATTGAATACAGCTAAAGGCCCTTGAGTACTTAGTTTCTTAGTGTGAATTCAATCGAATAAATCCAACAGCAACAATACAATCCTATTATGCTAGGATAGTAATCATAAAAGGCTTAAGGTTTCAATATAAATGACCAAGTTATGACAAAAAGAAGTCAACTTTGGATCTGAACTCAACTTATTATGTTTGGTACATGCCATTTTGAAAACAGGAAAAATAAATAAATAAGTATTAGCAAACTTCCATAGAATCCTAGGCGATGTTTAGACAGATAGACCTATAGTTTTGTGTTGGCAAGGAAAAAAACAGACAATAATTTCCAATCAAAATAACATGTGAAAATGGGATGGCACTGTTAGAATCAATTAATCACCAGAGACAAAATTTGGATTTTCACATTGCCCCAACCAACTGTTTTATGCTGAGGGGGTTCCTTCTTTATTCGTACCCCACTCTTCCTCGGCCTCATTTCCATTAACAAGTACTGCACCATCCGTTGAATCAGCATCTACCACGACTCCTTCATCTTGGCTACCCTCTTCTCCATTCCGGTCTTCTACATTCTGTTCATCTCCATTCTGATCTGAAGTCTATTACAGGACAACAAATAGGAAAAGATGAAAGATCAGAAAGTTGAATTTCTCAACAGCAACAGCAATACCTATATAAAAGTAGCTCAATAAACATCAACAAAAATGTGTGTATGCACAAAAGAGTACATAATATAACATATTAAAGTCCTTAAGCTTCAAAAGCCTCAAGATGTAGTCACTATAAAGCAGGTGAAATTCAGAAAAAATAAGTAAGCAGCACATTATCACCAGCAAGTACATGTTATGTGTGCATAAGAAAAACTTGAAATACACAAGCAGAATATACCTCGTGAACAAATTCTCCATTCTCAAAGTTTTCCTCTTCTACTTGCATGTTTGTGAAAGTTTCAACAAGTGTCGTTCGAGATTTATCAGCATGCTTAAGATAGTCCCCTGCAGGAGGATAAACGGTCCTACAAGAATAATCGTCACAAAGCGATTAATTGTCTTATCACAGAATCAAGCATAGCAAAAAAGTTATATATTCCAATTATGTGCTCAGATTTGCAAGTAATAGAAAATGACAGTATAGCAACAGATTTTTTTTACTTTTTGGATAAAGAACAAACGAAGTTATTTGTTCGCAAGTGAATTTTCAATTTTTTTCCTGCAAAAGAGGGTAAATGCCAAAGAAATCACTTTTGAAAACAAACAAATTGGGGCATTTTTATCATTATTGCTCAGAAGAAAGATTCCACACATCCGAGTTCTAAGGATGCAAACTTAATTTTCTCCACTATAAGAATGATAAGCCTTGCAGCAATACCTTGTTTCTGCTACTTTAGATTCGAGGGATAGAGCTATCTGCCAATCATCGAACATATTTGCATACTCTTCGGGATCTGCCAAAGATTCTGCAGCTTTTGGATTAACCTGTAAAAACAAAATATGTAACATTCTCAACAGAGAGTAAAAAATTAACATGGCCCTTCCGTCTCTGAATTGGTAACTACAGCACACAAGTGCAACAAATGAATCCATTCTTTTTATTTTATACCTAATAAATCATAATTGGACTTCAACCTTTTGGACAGTTACTTGAGCTACCAGGAAATAACACTCAACAGTAATATGTAAGAGAACGAGGCAAGTTATTGATGGACAGAAATAGGATCGAAAGATAAAAGACAAAGTGAATAATGTTGATAAAATTAGTTGTTACGAGATGAATGAAAAACTACCTTGTTAAGGTCTTTTCGCCAAATTGCAACAATCTCTGAAACCTTGCTTGGAAGATAAGATCGTGCCATCAATGCAGCCTCAGGTATACGATTACTGCAAGAACAATGGTTCAGCAGGAATAACTACAGCTTTATAATAGTTTGTGTTAGAGTATCCCATACTGACTAAACGTGAAAATGTTAAAAAGGATTTATAAGTAGTAAGGTCAACTATCCAAATGACTAATTCTAGTTATTTTGGCAATAGATGACTCAAGCCCAATTCTTATTAATAAGCTCTACACTCTACCCATATTAAAAATTCTAATATAATATCAGAGCAGGTTTGGTCCGAATTATTAATTTCCTGATTGTCCGTCTGGATGTCCAGTCCCAATGGTCCGGTTCAGTTACCACTGCGTTTATTTCAAGTGACAACTGGATGTCCAGTCCTAATTGCACTTGAGGGGGAGTGTTAATATCCCATATTGACTAAATATGAAAATATTAAAGGGTTTATAAGTAGTAAAGGTCAACAATCTAAATGACTAGTTCTAGTCATTTTGGCAGTAGTTAACCCAAGCTCAATTCTTATTAATGGACTTTACACTCTACATTAAAAATTCTAATAGTTTGCAATAGAAAGTAATCAAGAACAAGAACCTTTCCACCAGAAGCTGGAGACAGTCTTCCAATCTGCCCAACATGAACAAACAGACAAATGCAACATTGTTCTTCCCTTGCTCTTTAGCTAGGGATGCAAGTTCTGAAAGACCTTCAGCATCTCCTAAAGAAGAATATAGCAGTAATAAGCCACTCAAATCTGTTGCTCGCTTCATGCATTCCTCAGCCATTTCTAACTGCAGACATAAAATGAGCAGAGAGATCAAAAGTTGTATAAAAGTGCAGCCAATAGCAAAATATAAAAAGTAGATGTTGGTCTGAGGTGAGGTCTTTCCGGTCAAAGTATGGGCTGGTTCGGGTCTGAAAACACTGAATCATCTGGTAAGTACTCATTAACATAAAACAATACCTTCCCATTGGACATAGATAATTCTCCCAGTTGCTTCCATTTGGACTCACCCTGAACTTCTGTGGCAATATCCTGTAGAAGGACAGTATTATATGTATCACTCAACTTGAGAGCAATAAAATCACAAAGTTTGAGAAGTTTTAAAAACAAGATAAAAATTCCTTAGATGCTAAATAATTTAAAGCTATAATGACTTCCTACAAAAACACATGTCCTTACCTTCGCAACCTCTAATCTACCAAGCTGGATTGCAAGCTCAAATCTATAATCAGGATCTGTGGCTACTTCCAGAGCTTCTTCCACCATACCTCGTGATTCCAAGAAACGAGCCACACTGGGAATCAATGACAAATTGTTATCTACAGTAAAAGAAACATCTTCATAACCAAACTTCAAGACCCAATTCTACAGGGGTTAAAAGCTAAAGAAGAGGAAAGGAAACCATGCAAGGTACACACACAAGAAAGGTTCAATTCATTGGTCCAGAGCATGGATAATATATTATCATCTAAAAGGTAGACTGAAGCACACCATCAATGAAATCGTTTGGCCTTCAACTAAAGAATGAAGTTTGCATCCAATAGATTCAATAAAGGATTTTAATCTAACAGATCTGTTGGAATTATTTAAATTCTTGTTCAGAAAATGGGAGGAACAAACAGAACTTAGGGTATGAAAGGACACAACCATTCTGGAATATCAAATTTCAGTACTTCCATCCAAACAAAGGTGTTAAGAAAGAAAACAAATAATAATAATCCAGACCACAAAAGAGAAGAGTCTGTTCATACGAATAACTTTGAAGTCCCCAAAAATATGCTATGGATTATTATGTTGCAGCGCAGAAGAAATTACAAATCCTACATTTACTAGCTTTCACAGGTAGCCAAAAGATGCTATGTCACAGACGTCCAATTTACCTGTTGTGATGCTCCTTTGGAATTGACAGTAAAACTTCATTGGCCCTTTCTATATCTCCACGCATCACAAGAGTCTTATATTCAATCAAACTAAGAAGTAAAGTGTATCCCATGACACTGCAAAACATATGAAAGAAACTGGTAAAAGATCACTCATTATGTAAACAAAAAGCATGCAACTTCTGGAAACAAAGAAGACTACTAACTTGAGTTCTTTATCAATTAGATACACACGACTATGACTTGCAAGATATCCCAGTAAATACGTTGGGCGGTCCAGATGATACATTGTTGTCACCTAGAATGGAAGGGTTACATTTTCAGATGACATTAAAAACACAAGGGAATCATCAAATAGCAAATACAAAACTCTGCAAGCACAGATGGAAAAAATGGAAGACACCTCGCCTCCAACACAGTAATTAAGTCTCCAAGAGGAATTGTTGTAAATGAAGCAGTCCCCAACCCATAAGCCTGTCCTAACACGCTCATTGGTTTCATGGAGAAGCTCAAAAGCATCTTCAACACCTTGTTCATCCACAGGTCTTCCACTATCCAAATATGAGGAAACTATATCTCGCTGCAATATTCAACATTGACACATATATTTATGAAGCTAACTGAACCATCAATAGACACCATAAGTCATATATAAGAGGAAAAAGCTAAAAGGGAATCTCACATTGTATTTCAGGATGTAGAAGGACGATTCACTGGCAATTGTTACTAGATCACCACTGTCAGCCCAATAAAGGTTCTGAAATGTTCAAGATCAATCAGTTATAGCTAAAGATTTACTTTAAAAACAGTCCAATAACATCCAATATTTAGAAGGGAAAATATGACGTTACCTTCACTGTAACATCAATTCTTCTAATCAACCTGCACTCAACCCAATCATAGAAACAAATGAAATTGTTTGAGCACATCGCCAACAAAGTTCCACCATAAATGCGCTCAGCTGAGAAGGTTGGCCGAACACTCCTCTTTTCCTGAAACAAGTCACCTTATTTAGTTTATAATATTTCCAAGAAAACGCTGTCTCTGTTACAACTTATGACCATACATGAAGAAAAATTTTCCTTTCATGATACAGTACTCAAAGTACATACCAAGAAAGGGTACACACCTGGAAAGTTTTGCTGAAAATCTTAATTTTTGATGTACTTTCCCTGACAGCATATTCTCCATCCAATGACCAAACAAATTCCAGTGCTGAACCAAATGATCTATTTCTCCAAGCCAAAGCTGTATATATGATGTACTCACCATCTCCACAGACAACAACGAATCTACCATTGGGATTGTGTTTTAAGCTCTGGATCACAAAATCGATCATGAAATAAGTAATCTTTATAGAATATGTGTGGACACCTAAATCATCCAGAAAATGGTATTTCAAGTGATAAAGGATGCTCAAGATGCAGGTGCAATATAACATGAACATAAAATAATGGAGATTTTCCATGTATACCATAAGATTAGAAATATGTTTCATCTACAACACATATAAAGAATTTTAATACATCCGAATGCAGATATATAGCTTCAACAAATATGATAATGAAGGCATTATTCATGGCACATACATTAGATGAAAAAAGATAAATACCCACTTACTTGTGGATAAAGATCACAAGTGCCAAGCTCCTTAACAGCGAAAGGCAATCTCTCTCCATCAGTAACCTAAAACATAGGGCAAAAGCTTATAATTCAAAATGGAAAACAATAATTTACCCTTCAATATGCAAGGTCAGGCAGCAACAAAGAAGCTGGTTTAATTGAGTCCCAACCTCATAATCTGCTCCAATGCTTTTAATGTTCACAGTTTGTATTTCATTGTGCTTGGCCCATATAATCTTTCCACTACTGTCCATACTAGCCACAGGTACTTCTCGACCTATTTTAACCATAATGGTTCCTTCATCATAGCCAATCACAATCCTGCAAAGACAATATGAAAGTCCCACATCCAGTTGTAATCAACAAAGAAGAAAAGCTTCAGATAGTTGCTAGTAGGTGAACAATCACACAGAATTGTTCAACCAGAGGAATTTTTCTACTGAAATGTTTGAGGGGAAACAAAATATTTGAGGGGAAACAAAATAATCTCTTTCCAAGAATTTTACAGATAATGCAAGATTGACAACAAAGTATAGCATACTTAATCACTATGTAACTCCTCCAAATCAATTCAGACACTTCAACAACAATTTTTTTTATACTTTTGTTGAGAAACCATAATCAGAATGCTTACTTGCGTGAACCCTTCATGTATCCAATAGTCCAAACTCTTTCCAGACCATAGTTCAATGTGTTCTCAAGCCTGAAAGTCAATGGAAGACATTACATTTTAAGAATGGAAGAGGGAAAAACATTTCATTGTTAACATAAACCAAACTTCCCTCCAGTCTCCACCTTCAACCCAAAGAAGAAAAGGATGAATGATAAAAGCTACATACAGGTATAAGCAAAAGACAAGAGAAGGAAAAGATACAACTAAAAATATTTTAAAAAAATTATAACCAAATCCCACTTCTGGGTGAAAAATAAGGAAGCAAATTTGTTGCAACAATTCCCAACTATGGTTAGATCAAATATTCAACAGTTCATTGAAGATTTACATAGTTTAATCAGTCCAGGAACATGATTCAAATATAGCTGCAACGCAAACTACCAATTTCATAAAGCAATTATAAAATGTATAAACAACTAAAACATGCCTTGATCATCTTCTAAAACAAAGAAAGGGGAACATCTCCTTAGCACATAACACACCAAAAAATATCCTACATAAAAAAAGGTCACCTATAAGTTGTTGCATGCCATATTCTAACAATCCCATCCTCAGAACCAGTTATGATTATAGGAAGCTCTGGATGAAAGCATACTGCAGAGACATTATGTGTGTGGCCTTCAAGCATTTAAACACAGCTTTTGGTTTGTTAATCCCACACCTGTTAAAAAATATACCAATATCAAGACAGGTCTCCAAAGTCATAACCATAAAACCACAATTGAAATTGAAAGTAGACCTTGGCAGTGTGATCATCAGAACCAGTAATCAGATAAGGTTTATCACCACCAATAAAATAATCAACACAATTCACTCCCTTCTGATGGGCGTCCAATGTGAAATTTGGGTCTGGACAGCAAGGTTCCAAATCTAAAAAGGAGAAGATGAGATGCAATCCAAAATATTCCATCCAAAAAGCAAAAATTGCACTGGAAAAGATAAATGCAAAGATAGTAGTCACACCTTTATGGTTCGATCAAGGGATGCGCTAGCAAAAGTATTGGTGTCTTTTGGATTAAAGGTCACTTGCATTACATAATGTGAATGTCCCTCAAAAATCTGAGTACACACCCAACCCTTCTCCCAATCCCAAAGCTTTATAAGCATATCATCTGATGATGATAACACATAAGGGAGGGTAGGATGGACGGCCACACACCTAATGTAATCTGTATGTGCCTCGAATACTTTAATCTTATCCATTGTATTATAATTGTAAACACGAATAAACATGTCATCAGCTCCTGCAACAACCCACTGTTTCCGTGCTATAAATTTGGCTGACCTAACTGCAAAAAGGAATGCCACAAACATCAAAGTAAATGCTGATTGTAGAAAAAGTGAAAACAACCAAAGTGGCCAAAGGCTGGCTGTGATATCGAATACATAATAATAAAATCAAATACCTGGCAATTCAGTGACCTCAAAAGACTTTGCCATGGTCTGGAGGATAAAGAAGTTTTGAGTTAGAACGAAAACACAGATAAAATCATAATAGAATGAAGAGATACAAAGAATGATCATAAAATATCCATCAACCTCAATAATTTGTACAATTAAAATCATGGGGAAGATTTTTCATAGAATCTGAACAGAAAAAGAAAGACATTTTGCAGTTTCTTTATAGTAACTAATCAGTTAAATGCTGGACATTCCATTAAATTGTGCTATAAGATCCTTGCTCTAATCGCATTTTCCAAAATAGTTACCTACTAAAACAAAAGGCATAAAGAACAAGATAGAACAGGAATCAATTTCCAATTCACTTCACTGATTACAAATGTGGGATGTAAATTGCACTTTTCTGATACCAAATTTAGAATAATTTTATTCATAGTCAATCAATAATACCAAGAGAAAGTTTGTAGGCAGTTAGAAAGAAAAAATACAATGTAAAAACCCAAACCTGTGACTGGTAATTCCAGATAACAACAGTCCCTGAATATAAACTCGCCAATATCCTGCAATAGCAAGTATATCAAACAACAGTCTACTTTAAAGTTCTCCAAGTTTCTTCAAGCTAAAAAGGTCTGTCATCTTTTAAATTACTCATCATTCAGTAATTGCCACTACTATCATACGTAGATGTTATCCACAGAATATACATAGCTGTAAGAACCCAGTTTACCATGGTTCAGTTGGATGTAGATCAACAGACTTTACTCTCTCTGATCTTTGAGCAAGTTTCCTCTGAGACACAAAGCAAAAAAGGAAAAACTGTCAGTATCAGAAACCTGTATGTACATAAATTAGATGCAATCCAGATATAGGAACCAAAAATGAAGATAGAATTGTGGAACTATACCTTGATTTCAAGTCTGAGAGTCTGTTGAAACAAAATGAAAAAGAAACAGAGGAAAACGAAACACATCAGCATCAAATCAAACACCAGATCTCACAATAATCAAAATACAAAATCCACATATTATCCCTGAGAAAACGAAATAAAGTTCAGAATCTCAGCTACACCGTATCGCCAAATCCACGGTAATTGGAACATAAGAAATATAAATTTGAGTTATTCCTTAAGAAAATTAAAGAACAGGGTTCTTCCATCTTTCCAACTTCGGGTTTCTTAAGACAAAGTCACTTCACGTTCCTGAACTCCGGCGAATGATTCCTACCAAAAACCTGTTTCTTCAGGTGACCCCAAAGTTCCTTTCAGATTTTAAGATCAAATCACACACACACAAAAATTCTAGAATGCCAGACATAACAAAATAAGTAGTAGTAGCTTATTACAGATTTTTCCGACTGTCACATATCAAATAAAACTTACCAGACAATGATCTAGTGAACAGTTTTGTGAGAAGCAGCAACAGAACACAAAACTTACCAGACGATGATCTAGTGAACAGTTTTGTGAGAAGCAGCAACAGAACACACGCACACACACACACACACACACATATATATATATACATGTCACCAGACGATGATCAAGTTAGAGGATTAAAAACCATAAACCTTCGACTTCCACACCAAAAACAACAGACACTAGAGTACACGAAATCCGTCGATAACAACATTGACTTTAATAAGGTATCTGCGGATAAGCCATGAAAGGCCTTCCAACTGATGAGGTTTGAGAGTCGCCATAACTTTACATGATTCTCACCAACATAGTACGAGGATAATCTCAACCGATATCATCTGACCCTCATCACCACACAGATTATCAAACATGGCAAAGAAATAAATGAACTAAAAAAGAAAATTTAAGCTAAAATTAAGACAAAAAAGAAAAAAGAAACCCTAAAATGTCAACACCCACCAATGCATGACATAAACAAATTTGTTTAAAAAGCAAACTACATGATGCACTCATTTATCCAATCAAACTCAATAAACGGACCAAGCACACACAAAACCCATGAAACCAAATATACACAATTAACAAAAATCACAACTTTGCACATCAAACAACCGATTGGCTTCTACAAACAGCACAAGCAAGATCCAAGAATGGTTCTTAGCAATTAAATGCCGATTCTAAAGCTTGCGAAACAGCTCACACTTCAACCCATTTGATGATGATTCACGAAAATGAGAAAAAGAAGACTTGTAGCCTCTAGTGATGAACTGAGAAGCGCTTGTATGTTATAGCCGAGGATGTACCTTGACTTGGGTTTTGTACTATGAATATGAACAAGAGTTTGCTAAGTAATGGAGTATGCTCTCGAACCTTACCGTACGAAACACCTCAAAGAGAGAACAAATAGATATTAAAGATGCTCTCTCATCTTTGTGAATGATACAAATGAGTTATATATAGTAGTCGTAAGCCCAAAAAAAAATCTAACGGTCTATATTCTTTTGTTTTCCATATGATAAGTTCTTGTCCGTCGATTTGCGTTTCTCTACACAAACAAATCTGTTGTCTTTTCTTGTCAAAAATGAACATGGATGATGCCTTAAAGAGTGATTTCTCCGGACCGGCTTCTGCCGCTGACCGGTCCACCTAGGGTTAACGAAAAGGACAAATAGTTGAAAATAAAGAAGAAAGAAACCTCAATTTAGTCCTTCAACTTTTAACAGAAGTTCAATTTAGTACCTAAACTTCAAAATCAACCTAATTAAATCTCAAACTTTCTATATTGCAACAAATAGTCTTCATGAAAGCTTTCTAATCGCTTTCAGCTTTTGTTCGTCAATATGTGCAGCTGTGCACTGGATCAGACAAGATATTTATTGCAACCCTGGAAATGATAGTCTGCCAGAAGTTAATTGGTAGAAGTGCCTCAATTTCGGACTCTTCATAATTGTGACACGAAAGTAAGGCTCGTATTACAATCGACTCCAATATTGATTAATCATTTAAACTAATGATTTGTTTAAACTGGTAGATTGATAAATATGTAAAACATGTTTATGTGTACTATTGATATGCTTGAAACTGCAAAATGTTGTCACCTTCACGTCCAAATGTAAAGAGTTTATCAATTCAGTAAGGTAATCCACCACAAGACTTAAATAATGCTCAATGATCGTGTGGCTTCAATAGAAAAGATAAAAGCTCTACTTGGTTCTTCTGCCTTTCCGTGTTCAGTTCAACAGCAGCCTCACTATTTTCAACCTCCTCTAAAGCAGGCTGAAGTTCCTTTAGTTGATTAATGCACCTCTTCATCTTATCTTTTTGCTGTGCAGCAGCACTACGACACAAGTTCATTTCGTGCTCAAGTCGAACCTTTGAGGTTCTTGCAGTTAGCAACTTAGCCTCAATATCAGTTACTTGATCCTCAAGGGCTTGCTGTTGCTCCTTTAAATGAGTTTCTGCCTCCTCCTGGCCCATTTTCTCAGAGCAAAGCTACTGAAGATGGCAATACTGTTCTTTTAGACACTCGCCAGCTTTTTCTTTACAATCATGATATGAAAAAGCTTCATCCAGAATGTCATCAGCTGCCATCAATTCTTCCTCTTGCTGTTTTAACATTTTTTTAAGACCATCAACAGTCACCTTTTCCCCAAAATGAAATCCGTAACAAGGTCCAAGTTGAGATAGATAAGATAGGGAATCTTTAAGCTTTGCAAGCATGCCAGCATCTTGCAGAATCGAGGCCCCAACAGAGAACCCATGGATAACAGTCTTCAAAGAAGTCCTGATCTCTACCAGCACAGATAGAGAGGGAACTGAAACTTTAGGTAGAGGGTGTCCATCAACATGTTGCTCATCATCTCAGATGAAGAAAAATACTTCATGTAATTAAAAAGGGAAAGCAGTTCCTGCATGTTGATCATTGCAGGGAAGAAAAGATGTCAACAGGGTCGTTACTATAGTTTTATAGGCCTTGGGCGAAATTAAAAAAAAGCTCCAATAAATTGACAATATACGTAAGTTTATATATTTGTATGAAACATAAATGACTTAGGCAGAAGTATACATGCACAACCAAACTCCAACAACTTCACAATATATCGCAAAGAAATATAAATAGTATTATATCTGTGATACAGAAAAAAAAAGAAACAAATTTTAATATCTAATATTAAAAATAAAAAAAGAGTAAAAATATATTAAAAAATTAAAAATACCTTTAAATTATACTCAGAACATAGAAGACAGAATCATAAAATTTTTTGCTACTAATTTTTGAATTGTAGTGCTTTAAATACATATATTGATGAAAATAAAAAAGTTAGAAGGTAAAAGTATACTTCAATATTTTAAAATTATTTATAAGCATG
>JANVCL010000001.1:9324307-9335888 GCA_026546855.1 Erythroxylum incrassatum
GGCAGTCGATTTCTTCTCCGCCGAATGACCACATTAAAAGATGTTTATATCTCACAGATGTTCCCATAATGAATTAAGTGGCAGTCGATTTCTTCTCCGCCGAATGGGTTGACATTTTGTTTGTTTCATTGCTCAAAGAGTCGAATGCTCCCCAAAAAAAAAAAAAGTTACACGCATGAGTGACAGATATGAGAACTGGAGTTAGTTCTTCGGGGCATATATTTGTTTAAATGAGAGTGAGATGTTATTAGAAGTACAGAAATGTACATCAAACTTATAAATAGTTCTTATAGTTGATTTACCTGGAAATTCTAACGATTGTTAGTTATAGCGTTAATAGTTAAGATGGAGTAAATTTACCACACAAAGAACAAGGAATATGGATGGATGCATGGCTGGCTGATCTCAGTAAAGAAAAAATTGGAGTTCAGGTTGTCTGTTCTAATTATCCTGGTTAGACATAAAATAATGTTGTATTGGACCGAAACAGGGCTATAACAGGTTAATTAGGATAGAGAATTTCACGCCGAATTGGAAGAAGCGAGTTATAAAGAATCTACAGACAGCGACACTATTTTATCACAATCATTAATGCAGTCACCGAGTTGTAATCTTAAACTCATCGAAACGACCGAAACACCCCTTCACGCATTCAACTGCTCATTAACTACCATCCCTCTCTCTCTCTCTCTCTCCCCTTCTGTTCTGCTCTTCTCTATAAATTCAATGCATGCTCATTTGGTTTCTTCAAAAAAATTTGGTCTGGTAAGAAAATGGGTGTCAACTCCAACAGAGTAGATGATTTCTCTTCTCATGGGAACACTCTCAAGATCACAGCAGAGGCAATAATGCCACCAACTGAGATACACAGAGTCTGCTTGCCACCCTACAAAACCACACTTGAGAAACTTAAACAAAAGCTTGGGGAGATCTTTTTTCCTGATGATCCTCTTTACAGGTTCAAGAACCAGACCTTGGTTCATAAACTGGTTTTGGGTCTCCAGTTCTTCCTCCCCATATTTCAATGGGGTCCTGAGTACAGTTTAAGGCTCTTCAAGTCTGATATCATTTCTGGCCTCACCGTTGCTAGCCTCGCAATCCCACAGGTAAACAACTGTTTGTGTATTAAGTTTCCTACATACATAAGCAGTGTTTTAGCACATGGTTTTTATATATCGAGAAGCTTGCAAGAACTCTTTAACAACAATTTACTGCATATATTCCATTTCTTTTTGGACCATTAGTGTGACATTTCATTTATTGATTTGTTAATTGAAACCGATGATATGATTTGTAAATTTCTTTCTTCTTTTCTTAAAGATTTGATTCCTTTTACGGTTCATTGCATTTCGTTTCGGTTCACATGGTAATCTTGAGGTGATATGAAATCCTATAGACAAATATACATTCATATGTAGTACACGGAGAATAAGCTGATATTGGAAGTCTTTCTTTTTCTTTAATCTCTAAGAACAATCTGATATGGGTTCCTACATTTTCAGGGAATAAGTTACGCTAAACTTGCGAATTTGCCTCCTATAGTTGGGTTATGTAAGTCCCTCAGTTCCGCTAAAACTCTGTTTTTCATGTGTACAAACGTAAATTGA
The DNA here is from genome assembly GCA_026546855.1 of Erythroxylum incrassatum. Classification (NCBI taxonomy): domain Eukaryota; kingdom Viridiplantae; phylum Streptophyta; class Magnoliopsida; order Malpighiales; family Erythroxylaceae; genus Erythroxylum; species Erythroxylum incrassatum. Next base: position 9,325,915 of record JANVCL010000001.1, read on the forward strand.
CATATATTTGATTTGGATGTAGATTCAAGTTTTGTGCCTCCTCTGGTGTACTCTATTCTTGGCAGTTCTAGGCACGTTGCTGTTGGTCCAGTCTCCATAGCATCACTAGTGATGGGGTCTATGCTGAGTGAGACAGTTCACCCTAGTGAAGAACCCATTCTTTACTTGAAATTGGCATTCACTGCCACCTTCTTTGCTGGTTTGTTTCAGGCTTCTCTAGGCCTACTAAGGTAATGATACCATATTCCTTCATGAACATTTCATAACCAAGGTGTGTAGAAATATGGAAAAATTAAATCACTTAACATAGTAGGAAAAATGAAGAAGAAGCTTCTCTGCTCTTGGATCTTAACAGCTTGTCTTTTGTTACAGGTTAGGTTTTATTATCGATTTTCTATCAAAAGCGACTCTTATTGGGTTTACAGCTGGTGCAGCTATCATTGTTTTTTTGCAACAACTGAAAGGGTTACTTGGGATAGTCCACTTCACTAGCAAGATGCAATTGGTTCCCGTAATTGCATCTGTTATCAATCATAGAAACGAAGTAAGCATGGCTGTAGTTGTGATGAAGAGGCAATATATTGAAAAAGCTTTCTAATTCCTACTTGATGTACTGTAATTGTGATAAAGAAGTAAAATATTGAAAAAGCTTTCAAATACTTGCAATTGATGTGCAGTGGTCTTGGCAAACAATTCTTATGGGTTTCATCTTTCTGGCGTTTCTGCTAACAGCAAGGCATATTGTAAGTGTCTCACACTTTTGTCTGCCAACGTAACTTTGCTTCTATCCTATATATTGCCGACTTATAACAAAGGGTAATTTTTGCAGAGCACCAAGAAGCCAAAGCTTTTCTGGGTTTCTGCAGCAGCACCATTAACATCGGTGATTCTTTCAACCGTCATTATTTTCTGCCTCAGATCAAAGATTCACAAAATCTCAGTTGTAAGAACTGAAAACTCAAGCCTGGTGCTTTGTCTACAATAATACAAAGTATACTCCTACTTTGTCTTAACTTTGGTGTGTTTGTTTGTTTTGTTCATTTTCCTTCAATAGATTGGTTATTTGCCAAAAGGATTGAATCCACCTTCAATTAATATGTTAGACTTTGATGGCCATTATCTAGTTCTTGCTGTCAAAACTGGTCTTGTGACTGGGATCCTATCTCTGACTGTAAGTTTCTCAGAATTATCCATCATAACATGATTTCCATTTGAGAAACAACTTTCGGAATTAGCAGAAGCATAAACTTCATTTCCTTTTGATTTGCAGGAATCTTGATAAATTACTGCTGCAAAATGTTTCATTCTTTCCTTTCTTTCTTGCAGGAAGGCATTGCTGTGGGCAGGACATTCGCTGCTTTGAAAAACTACCAAGTTGATGGTAACAAAGAAATGATCTCAATTGGTCTCATGAACATGGCTGGTTCTTGTTCTTCATGTTACGTCACTACAGGTGATGATCCTCTATACTTCAACCTCTCTAGGCATCATTGTAATGGTCACAGTTTCTGAATCCTTTGTTTTCACTCTTCAGGATCATTCTCTCGATCTGCAGTAAACTTCAACGCTGGTGCACAGACGGCAATCTCAAACATAATAATGGCTGCAGCAGTATTAGTGACCCTCCTGTTTCTCATGCCACTGTTTCATTACACTCCAAATGTGATCTTGGCAGCCATTATCATAACAGCTGTGATTGGACTAATTGATTATCAAGCTGCCTATAAGCTATGGAAGGTTGACAAGATTGATTTCTTGGCTTGTTTGAGCTCCTTTGCTGGTGTTCTCTTTGTATCCGTACCCATGGGTCTCGTCATTGCAGTAAGCTCTCTAGCCTGCTAGGTTCTCTTTCAACTATTTATAGGAAAACTGAAGAAAACGTACCGAGATGCAAAATCTCCACTGTAGTTGCCAAAAAAATGAACGGAAAAGGATTGAAATGAATTATCTTATGACTTCATCGCCGGAATTTTAGGTTGGAGTTTCAGTATTCAAAATTCTCCTACATGTGACGAGGCCAAACACTTTGGTTATGGGCAACATACCAGGAACTCAAATATACCAGAGCATCAAGAGATACAGGGAAGCCTTAAGGATTCCCTCATTTCTCATTCTTGCCCTCGAGTCTCCCATCTACTTTGCCAATTCCACTTACCTTCAAGACAGGTTAGCTTACATCAGTATTGACAATTCTAATTGCTGCATTTGTGATTCAATGACATTGCATTCCGAGTCCTTTGTTGGTAAAAGTTTATCATTTCATAATTCTTCAATAAAAAAAGGAATGCTTAGGCTATGCATATCTGATCTTAATATTATGTTGCAGAATATTAAGATGGATTCGAGAGGAAGAAGATTGGATAAAGGCCAACAACGAGAGTGTCCTCAAATGCATAGTTCTGGACATGACCGGTAGATTGCTCTTGCAACTCACGTCCATTTCTATAATTTTATGAATCAATCTAGTTAATGTTGAAATATATCTTCACTTATACATTTTGGCACGAATAAATATATAACATAAAACTCCAGCGCTCACAAACCTCTCAAAACTTTTCTGAAGCTGTGACAGCAATAGACACAACTGGAATCGACTTGGTATCTGAACTCAGAAAGATGTTGGAGAAAAGATCTCTTCAGGTAACAGGCTCTTACCGAATTAAATTTCCTGCAAAAAGTGGTTACTTCTCTTCTAACCTGGTTACTACTTCACCATGTAGCTTGTTCTGGCAAATCCTGTCGCAAGCGTTATGGAAAAACTATACCTGTCTAAAATGTTGGAGTCTTTCGGACCAAATGGAGTGTATCTAACGGTAGGAGAAGCTGTCTCTGACATTTCAGCATCGTGGAAGTCTGAACCATGACTTCCTAAAACAAGGATCCCTACCCTAACCCTTTCGGAGTTTTGGCATCCAGGAAGAGTTCAAGCAGTGAAGAGGAGTTTTCTTTTATTATTATAATGTCTACTATTCAATTGTAGCTGCAATTTTGAGCAACTCAAAACTTTCTTTTGACTTCACCAAGACGGGTGAAGTTAAAGCTAATCCAATGCAGTTTGGTAGGTTTTAGCTCTATCCCAAGTTGACTCGAGTTGCATCTATACTAAAAAATTCATGTAATTTTTTTTTTCCTGAAGTCAACTGAAAGCTGTTAAGTGCATTTGGAAAATCTGAGGAGGATGAGCCATATATCTATTTAGATTGAGCTACATGCACATCAGCTTCTTTTATCAGAAAATACATTATGGTATCTTTGGGCACTCTTTGCCCTTTATGCTTGTACTTTTACAGTTTCACTTCTTCAGCTGTATCAACATTTTTGTGATCTTAACAATGACAGTTCATTATTATGGATATTTCTAAAATGGTTCCAACCATTAGATCAATGGAAGCATCAGTGCTATGTTATCATAGAACAACATCGTCTATGGACTTCCTCTGCCAGATGACAAACAACCCAATGCTTTTTCATTGTTCGTTGTCCATATAGAGAAACCCAAACTGGTTTGCTTTATACTGAACAACGTGTCTAACATTGGCATGCATCTCTATATTGGCCACGCCATAAGGAGAATGTATTAAATTCTTTGAGAAATTTTCTTAAAGAAATTAATCACTTTCCAGATTTACCAGTATTGACTACATCTATTGGACCACATCCCGGAGAATTTATGCCTGGTGAGCCAGAAGCACCAGAACTAGACATTCCTGGTTCCAAAGTCCTGCATACGATACAGATCCAGAAGACAACGAAACCACAGTCTCACAGTCTGCAGAACCTTCTCAACTGCACAACTCAGTTTTCCAAGATGCTCAGAATACTTATGATGATAGCATTGACGAAGCTAAGTTAGATCAACTTCTGCATACACTACATATGCCTAAGTTCAGTCCCAACAAAAGAAAGAGATTTTATCAAGTTGATACTGACTCTTCAATTGATCCAGATTCTCCATCTAATCAACAATCATGGCAGTCACCCATTTGCCATGACTAAGTCACCATGGATCAATCATTACGTGAGACATTACTTTGGCCCTGTAAAGTAAGCGCACCTTTTGAGACAACTACTGATTTGATGAAAGATGGTCCATACATCACTTTCAAGACACTATTGAAGATTCCATCTTATCATCTTCCTGCTTACCTTTTATAAAGTAGTACTGTGTACTTTAGGACGCTCAAGGACCCCGAAGGGCATACAGGGAAACTATGACAACACTCTGGTTAACCCGATGGTTAACACCTCTTTAAATAATCACATCTGGTTGACATCATCGACTAACCAAAGTCGGATTGGAAGTATGTATCACTACAGTAGCTAGTTCCAGTTATCAAAGCTAACAACCCTCAACGCCTATCCTTCAGCTACACGGGCACAAATGCTCACGCCTCTTAGGAACCCTACTTTCACTCACTTACTTGTCATTCCCCGTTAATACTTCTGACTCAAGGTAGCGGATATGTTTAGAAGCAACAGTTCCCAGACTGTCATAGATTTTCTAATACATAAGATCCTCAATTGAGGCGAGTGTCGAGCATACTCATCCTACATCTTAGGCACTGAGGAAACATGATTTTAGGGATTAAAGGTTTCAGAGATGAGAAGAGTTTAGAAGAAAAAAAAAACTTCTTCATTTTCTGAATAAGATTTATCGTTCAAAACATTTTCCTTTTTTTTACAAACTAAGAAGAACCCTACTTTTATAAGCGAAGCGAGGGGTAAGAAAGTAAATCTACTTAGAGACAAAATCATTAGGCTTTAACAAAAGTAACCTAATAATTCACCTAACCTTATCAAAAAGGAATCTACTTTAGCCAAAGTCTAAAGTTCTAAAGTAGCTAGGTACAAAAGTCCTAAAGTACACAGTGCTACTTTACAAAAGGTGAACAGGAAGATGATAAGATGAAATCTTCAATAGTGTCTTGAAGGTGATGTGTAGACCATCTTTCATCATGTCAATAGTTGTCTCAAAAGGCACGCTTACTTTACAGGGGTAAAGTAATGTTTCACGTAATGATTGATCCAAGGTGACTTAGTCGTGGAGAATGGGTGACTGCCATGACTGTTGCTTAGATGGAGAATCTGGATCACTTGAAGAGTCAATATCAGCTTGATAAAATCTCTTTCTTTTGTTAGGACTGAACTTAGCCATATGTATTGTATGCAGAAATTGATAAAACTTCACTTCGTCAATGCTATCATCATAAGGATTCGGAGCATCTTGGAAAACTGAGTTGTGCAGTTGAGAAGGTTCTGAAGACTGTGAGACTTTGGTTTCGTTGTCTTTTGGATTTGTATCGTATCTAGGACTATTGGAACTAGGAATGTCTACCTCTGGTGCTTTTGGTTCACCAGGCACAAATTCTCCAGGATGTGGTCCAATAGAAGTAGTCAATACTGGTGGATCTGGAAAGTGATTAATTTCTTTAAGAAAATTTATCAAAGAATTTAATACATTCTCCTTATGATGTGGCCAATATAAAGATGTATGTCAATGTTAGACACGTTGTTCAGTATAAAGCAAACCAGTTTGGGTTTCTCTATATGGACAACGAACAATGAAAAAGCATTGGGTAGTTTATCGTATGGCAGAAGAAGTCTAGAGATGATGTTGTTCTATAATAATAGAGCACTGATGCTTCCATTGAGCTAATGGTTGAAACCATTCCAGAAATGTCCATAATAATGAACTGCCATTGTTAAGATCACATAGATGTTGATACAGCTAAAGAGGTGAAACTGTAAAAGTACAAGCATAAAGGGCAGAGAGTGCCAAAGATACCATAATGTATTTTCTGATAAAGGATCTTGAAGAAGAAGCACATTAAGCTAGGGTGCTTTGATATTGAACATAATAGGATTCCCAAAGGAAGTATGTTCATGTAAGAATAGATACTAGTAATAGAATAAACTACTTCGAGCAAGTGAGGCAACTTCAGAAAGACTAGTAGGACTACTAGTAATAGAAGGAAAAGATTTCTTTGTGAAAGCAACAAGAGGTTGGATAGCCATGCTACAACATTGAGCAAAAGAAGTGTTGAAAATCTTTTTGTGATTTTTTTGAAGAGAAGAGGGACACTTATAGTGTAAAAATGTATCTGGTGGCCATGGTGGATGCTGCCGGTGTAATGTAAATGGAGCTGTATGACCAACATCTATCTGAGAAAGAGATAGTTTATGATCAGAAAGTTTCAAAGGTGAAATATTATGACAGATTTGCTTAAGATACTTGACAACTGTAGTCTGTTCCTTTCCCCATGTTGGTGGATTCTTGCGTAAAAGCTTAGAGAAGCATGATGTGTATGCTACGACATGTGGTATGAAATCTCTGATGTAATTATCAATCCTGAGGAATTGTTGAATATGTTTCACAGTAAGATTTTTATCTGAAAATTGCAATAACTCCTTTGCAATATGTGGGCCTGGCTGATAGAATCCATCCTTGAATTACGTTCCAAGAAATTCTATTTCGGTTGTGCCAATAGTACCTTTTGAAGTAGAAAGCATGATCCCATACTGTTGTTTAAGATATAAAAATCTTTGCAGAAGGGCCTGATGTTCCTCATGGGGTCGTTGAAAAAAGTAGAATATCATCGATATAGATCAAGGCACTGTTGAGGATAGGCTCATAGATTTTTGTAATGGATTTTTGAAACAATGATGGTACGACTTTAAGTTCAAAAGGCAACACAGTCCATTGGTACTGAGCATTAGGAATGCAGAATGCAGTCTTGTAACGTCATTCATAGACTTGTAGTCTATTACTAGACATTTCTTTCCACGTTTCTGCTCTGAACGTTTTTTGAAATAGAACACTTGACAAGCCCAATCCAACTTTTTGGGCTCAATCAATCCTTGTTGCAGCAATATGGCACACTTATCTTGTGCAAGCTTTAAGTCGTCAGGGTTCATCCCTGGATGTGTGGTTTTAGTAGGATTAATATCCTCGTTCTTTTTGAATGGTAGACTTATGAAGAAGTCAACATTTTTACATAGAGGATATGGATGAGTAAACTATGCATGGGAATCTAGACAGTATTCCAATAGTTTATCTCAAAGTTTAGTGTAATGTGTGGGAACTTGTGTAAGTTCAAACATATTTTTTTATGTCAGTGTATGGAATAAAAAGGTTTCGATACTTGAGGCTTGTGAGTAGGATTTGTAAAGGTTGGGCTTTACTGTATGTATCCATTCCAATTAGAGGATCTGGGCCGGTAGGTTGTTTCCAAGTACTTTAGTCCAAACTGTACACGAAGGAAAGAAGAAGATGCCAATCCGTCTTCGAGTTATCAACCCAATTTTGAAAGAGTTACCATCAACAGCTGTAAAATACTCTTCATGAGAAGTCCATGCTTCTGATGATAAGATATTGGGCTTCATGATCATACAACTGGAGCCAGTATCCATAAACCTAATGGCACGAATGGGTCTGTCATATTTATCTTGTTGAAAGATCTGGATCTGGACATATGGTCATTGTACTGGAGTATGATCTATCTTTATACATGTTTGCTGTAACATGTATAATGAATCATCATTAGTAGAGGTAGATGAGTTTGATGATTCTTCTTCATAAGTTGACACAAAGACAACAAACTGTGTATCACTGTCCTCACTAGATTGTTTCTCAAGGATTTCTTTAATGTTGCTTTGAGGATGAATAGGCATAAGAGTTTCAAGTTTCTTGAGAAACTTAACACCTTTCTTCGTTGCTTGAGGACACTTGTTAGTAAAGTGATCTGGGTTTCCACAGATAAAACATCGAGCTTTGTTTCGATGTGGGGATTTCTTAAAGAACCTCATAAATTTGCGCTTTCTGCTTATGTTCTTCTTCTTGAATATTTTGTTCCAATGTTTGACATGTTTCCTCCTCTGGAACTTTCTCCTTTGGCAGAATTGAGAAGAATGAGCTTCTTCTTGCTATGACACTCACAAGTCTTTTTATCTTTACACTTTATCTGGAGATAAGGCTTCTTGTAAGCTTGTTTAAGAATTGGACCTCCTTTAAGGATATTCTTGAACAAAGTATGCTGATCACATAGCTTGTCAAGAGAAGCTAAAGCAAACAGATAGATTTCTCCAAGAGAGATTGTTGAGATATCTCGTTGTAGAGAAACTATGGTCCGTTGTAGTTATGGCTGTATTTCATCTAGAAGGGATGATATAAAAGTATTGCATAAGTTAACATCATTCCATCCATTCAAGAGATAATACCTTTCCTTCATGTGTTTGTAATGCTTTTAAAGATCACGCTTATCAAGAGAACAACATTTCATAGCGAAATACTCCTTATGGATTCTTTTGTCAATCAACTGGAAATCACCAATAAATTCCTTATGAATCACACCAAGTAATGCTCCAGCTGTTGATACTTGAATGTACTGAAGACATTGATAATCCGAAATACTTTGCCACCATTCTCGTAAAGTACTAGTGAATTTAGATGTGAACTCAGACAAAATATCTGGCAAATGATAATTTGGTTTGGTCATTTGTAAATCAATCCATGCAACGAATTCATGAAGTCTATCCCTCCATTTCTTTGGGGGTAAATCATCGAATGTGAACCAAGGTCATGAAGTAGTCTTGGTATTCGTCGGCTATGCAGCTGCCGTAACTGGTGTTTCTTCAGGTGCAGGTTCTGGTCTGAAGGGTTCAGTCGTAATAGATTCTGCTTCACTGATTTCTGGTTCTTCAGTATATTGAGGCATAGTCATCAAAACATTAGATAATTCTGAAATGTCAGCAAACTTTGCTGAGGAATCAGTCGATGGTGACGAGACTGGTTCATATGATGACTCTAATGTGTTTTCAGGTGAACACTCAGTTGGTGTTGCAGAGACTTCAGATGTATTGCTTTTCGCATCAGTTTTCTCTGATTGAAAACTGGAATTTTCAGCAAGAGCTTTAGTGGCTAGAGTAGCTATATACTCTGTCTGTTTTGCTTTATCCTTCCCATGTGATGAGGTGGAAGGTTGAACTGGTGGTGGAGACTTTGGTGGTGTACATATCTGTATTGGCTTACTCCACTGTTGAGATGGTTCAAAAGGTGTACATGAAGATGACGCTTCTGAAACCTTTGAAGACTCAGAAACTCGAGGCTTAGGCATACGATCAGATGTAGACTTTGTTTTTGATCGTCAAGGTTTTCTTGAGTTGTCTGAGGATGTATGTACTGTCTAATCAAAGAATAATTAAATTCGAGTACCTTTGAATAGGCAGCTTCTTCTGGATACCTCTGATACATTGGAGATAGATATGATGGTTGTGTGTTTGGAAAATCTGAAAAGGATGAGCCATATATTTGTTTAGATTGAGCTGCATGCATATCAGCTTCCATTTGTTGAACAATTCCTTGTTTCTTTTATATTTCATGAATTTTGTAGTCAAAATCTGGCCCCATATAATGGGCAGCGATGTATTGTTTGATTTCAGCATCAAGACGCTGAATTTGGGCTTTGTAAGACCGATACATCGTTTGTATCTGTTTCGAAATAGAATCGACTTTCTTGTGAGTAGCAGTGTTTTGTTGACTAATTCCATCCAGCTTGGAATCAATCCTTGTCAAAACTTTGTTTTATGCTACTGCATTATGTGTCTGCCAGTTAAGGACTTCATCAGATGGATTTGATGCAAGTGTTTTTCGATAATTGAAGAAAGTCATCCTCGTATGGCCCTGCCATCATATAGGGTATAGAAGTAGGAGTCATTCTAAGAATATCTGGCATAGATCCGCTAGATCCATTAGTAGATCTGCATGTATTAAACGACCTGAGCATCTCTCTAGGAGACCTTGGTTTGGATCTTTCTATCATGAGTAAACCATTTGGACCGTCTTTATATGGATCACTGCCAAGAGGGTGATATTTAGGAGAAGGTAAGCACGGAGATTTGGTGTTGGACCCCACACCCCACCCGAAGGTGTTTGCAGGTTATACTGCGGCGTGTGTTTGCGGGTTATACCGCGGCAT
>JANVCL010000001.1:9344479-9379659 GCA_026546855.1 Erythroxylum incrassatum
AAAACCAATCCATTCTTTTCTCATCAATTTTTCTTAAAGCACAATAACATCTATCACACAATACATATACAAAAACATTCATTTAAGTTCATTTAATATGTCTAAATTTCACTTAAAGATCGGGGTCCAACAGATCACCATGTACAAGGATCCTAAAAGAAGTAGTTATTAAACATTACTTAATCCAATCAATAAACATGTTTGGAAATCCAAGTACCTCTAAACTATTGAGATTATATGCCCATTATACGCAATCAAATGCCTTATAAAAATCAAACTTCAGAGCATAATCATGTACAGGCTTCTTTTTGTGATAATTTTAAAAAAGATCTTGTATAATTAACAAATTATCCCCAATGTTTCTATCTTCGATTAATGCACTTTGATTAGGATGAATTAGTCTCCTTAATGCTTTCTCTAACTTGCTAACACGAATCTTTGATATGGCTTTATAAATGACATGACTATAAGAAATTGGCTTAAGATCATTTAGAGTATAAGGGTTAATAGTCTTGGGAACCAAAGAAATGTAATATTTGTTAATCTCTTTAAGCATTCTCCTATTGGAAAAGAATTCTAAGACATCACCAGTCACAATGTAACCAGTTATATTACATATCTTTTGAAAGAAGAAAGCATCGAAACCATTAGGCCTTAGTACTTTCTTAGGGGTTTTGACAAAAGGAATCCCTTTCCATATTAACTTTACTAAAAGGTTTAATAAGCTACCCCCTCATCTCTTAACTTATAATCCCTCTCAATATAAGCCCTCCAGTCATGTGTAAATGAATTATAAATAATTTCACAAAAAATTTCTTAAAGTGGTTGAAAGCCATCACTTTTATGTTGTTTTATCTAAAAATAGGTGCTCTTGAATCATTATGAATAAGGGCAATCTTATTATGATTCTTTCTTGCAATGATTGAACTATAAAAGAATTATGTGTTTGTATCTCCTTCTTTGAACCACATTACTTTTGTCCTTCACCTTAAAAAACTATTAGTAACTTCAAGAGCTTATATATATTGATGAAGCCTCTCTTTTTCAATGTTCTTTACCTCCAAGCAGTTGGTAGCTCTATATAGATCTCCCTGCACTACAATAGGTGCCTTCTTAGCTTTCTTAATAGCCTCCTCTACATTAGTAAGGTAACCTTTATTTATTAATTTAGCTCCTCTTTAATAACCTTAAGCTTCTATATAAAAATGTAGGTTTTAAATCCATCAATCTACTGCTCGATTCCTTTTATTAAAGCATCTAGGAAACTAGGTGCATAAATTAGGTGGTTAGTAAATCTAAATGGGCATGTTAATAGTAATCAAAATAGTAATATAGATTAATAAAAATAATAAAGAGCAAAGGAAAAATAATAAGGCCCATAGTGTGAGGAACCTTTTTATGATCTCTCTCCTTTGGTCCAATTCTCTTTCTCCTTTGATCAAAATTGTCCTTGAATTTATTTTCCTTTTTCTACTAATGATATTTATTTTCCTTTTCTAGTAATGATCTTTTTCTATTTGATTTAAAATTTCTAATTTTACTTAAAATGGAAATAGCTAGTAACCTTTTGTGATCGTTGTGTCCTATCATAACTTTAGCTTCTCTACCTTTAGCCACTCTATCTTCCCTCCTTATTGCTTCACCACCTATTCCTACCTCTAACATTAACTATGATCCTTTTAACCTTCTTTTCTCCCTTCCCTCTCTATTTATCCACCATCTATTCCTACCTCTAACATGAACTCTAATCCTTTTAACCTTGTTTTTCCCCCTTTTCTACTTTTTCTCATGTTAAATTAGGAACTTCTATTTGACTTCATCCTATCATTGATTTCCTAGTTAGCTCAAAAGTGAATAGTTCAAGTTCCATAATGGATTCTTCTAGGACTATAGTGACTCCCCTCTAAAGGGTAGGCACATTTAGAAACAAGTTTTGAGAGATAATGGATTTTTCCTTAAATTTAGATGTATTCCCCCTAGAATATAATATGTTTTGAATCTAGTATGTTTGAAGAGCTTTAAACAACCCAGGGATCTTTACCAAGAATGTTTTACAATAAAGAAGGAAAAGTATAAACTCTTATAACTCATAAATTGAAGGGAATGGACCAAAATTAGTGGAACAAGAAAATCAATTAGAGGAGAAGTTTAAAGGAAAGGGTATTACCCTAAATAAGATGAATTTGAGCAAAGAAAAAGATGTTATGGAGATTCTAATTTCAAACTTTTCTAATAATGGTCCTTCATGCCCTGCTCACATTGAGACCAATCTACTAAAGGTGCTTAAAAATTCCTTAACAACTAACTTTTCTCAAACTAACCATCTAAAGAATTTTTTAAGGAAAGGACATTACCTCGAAGTCATTGAACTCTAGTAAAGATATAGATATTATGGAGCTTTAAACTATTATTTTGGTTACAAAATTCTCTTAAATGTATCTGCTAGCCTTATTTAGGAAGAGACTACTCAGGTAGAGGTACCTACTGACGCCTTAATTATCAACTTGATGTTTATTAATGAAATCAATATCATAAGGAAAGGCCTCAACAAGACAATAAGGAGGAATGTTTATCCTATACTCCTTACTTTTTAATAATTCTTATCATAAGGATTGTTAGGGGTATCGATAACTATAAAAAGTATTAAATGCTTTATAAGTGATATTGCTAACATTCAATAAGAATGGAAATTATAGCAATATATGTTGCTAAAGTTGAATTAAAGAAGAAGGAATTATGGAAAGATATGATGGATATACAAGTGGCAAGCATAATTCCATGGATCATAATAGGTGATTCTAATTTTATACTCTCATACCAATAAATGGAAGGTCAGAGTGAATAACATAAATGTTGCAATGAAAAATTATTGAAATATATTCACAATATAGGTGAAATGGACCTCAATTTTAATGGAGACTTGCTAAATTTTAGAAAGAACCAAAATCAGAGTGGCTTCTTAGGAAAAAAACTTGATAAAGCCATGGTAAATCCAAATTGGCTCAAAAACTTCCTAAATATTAAAGCAAATTTCAATAATAATCTTTACTGAGACTACCTCATTAAGTTGATTCTCAACCACATTCAACTTTATAGAAATTCTCCTTTTATATTTAATAATTAGTTGATTAATACTCTTGACTTTGAGGAAGCTATAAAAAGGGGATTAAGCATGCAACTTAAAGGATTTGAAGCATTTAAGTTTATGGAAAATTGAAAGGGTATTAAGGGAGACTTAAATTTGCTTTTAAAAGTACTTTTGGAAGAACTAAAATAGTTAAAGATTAGGCTCGGGTAGAGCCTAATAAAGCTCAAAACCTGTTAAACAAATTCCCCAGTAAATAAGACTTGAAACAATTTAAAAAACTCAACCTGGCAATGTAATTAGAGCCTTTGGAAGCTCATTACTATTTACTGAAGCACAAAGTTAGGGCCTTTAGTTAAAGGAAGGAGATAAAAATGTTTTTTTTTCATAATGCAATTTTAGCACGTAGAAATAAAAACACCACAGTCTCTTTATAAGCCCTTCATAAATCCTTGGTTATTAATTAAGAAAATCTCAAGAATGTGGACTTGAACTACTTTAAAAAGTTTTTAGGATTGGAGTTCTCTACCTACCACTCTTCTTTAGATCTCAAAATATTTATTCCTATATGTATTAGTCATGAACTCTCTAATTCATTACTAAGGCCCTTCTTCATTTTGAACATGAAATAAGCTGTATTTAGCTTAGGAACCAAATAAAGCACTAAGTCATGATGATTTTAATGCAAATTTTTTTCAAAAGTTTTGGAATCTAATAAGTAACACAATAGAGAAAGGCCTTACTAATGAATTAGAGAGTTCATAACTAATACATAGGAATAAATCTTTTGATATAGACAACATAATCATCTAAATTATTTAAGAACATTTTCTAATGGAAACTCCTTAACACACATAGTTTCCTTAGTTGGAAAATTCCCCTCTTCTTTGGAAAATTATAAACTAATATCCTATTGTAATGTTGTTTACGAGGTTATATCTAAGCTTTTTAAACACAAGGATCAAGATTATTTTAAATTCCATTGTCAATCCCTATCAAGGAACTTTACTGAAATTTATTAGCGAAATTGTTCTTCTAGGCCAAGGGCTCTTCAAAAACTATCAATCAAATAGATTCGTTAAAAGTTATGCTTTTAACAAGGATTTTGATTTAGTAAGGAAGAATTTCTTTAGCTCCATCATGAAGGCCTAATGTTTCTTAGAAAATTTTGTAAGATGAATAACTCAATGTTTCTCAACTATTTCTTACTCTATTTCAATTAATGGTGAACCACTCCTTGATTCAAAGATAGTAGAGGGTTTAGATAAAGGGATCTTTTATCCCTTTATCTCTTGAAAATGTGTATAGAAGTGTTTTCCAAGATAACTAAATATAGAAGGATTAGAGAATTTAGATTTATGTTTCATCACAAATGTGAAAAACTCCTTATCAATAGCTTGTCTTTTGTAAATGACCCGATCCTAATTTACAGTGCTAACTCTAAATCCATCAAGATGTTTTAATAAGTACTACAAGAGTTCAAACAACTATCTAGTCTTAGTGTTAGTCCTATAAAAAGCATCTTTTTAACCTTTAAGGGTTTTAGAGGTTCTTTGATGATTTCAAGTCAAAGTTTGGTTTCGCTTAGGGAGAGCTTCCATTCAAATACTTAGGTATCCTAAATACTACTAAAAAAATCCTATAAGACTGCGTTCCACTAGTAAAAACTCTATAAAAGAAGTTAGGGAGCTAGTGCACTTGATCTTTGACTTTCTCTGGTAGACTCCATCTCATCAATGTAGTGCTTAAGTATATGCAATTTTATTGGACCTCTTATCTTTATCTTCCTACTAGCATCATCAAAACATAAGAACAATTCATGAAGAATGTTTTATTGAGAGGGAAGGATCTCAACTTAACTGGTACTAAAGTCAAATTGTCTAGCTTATTTTTTCTTAAAACTAAATGATGATTAGGAATCAAATCTTTGATAACTATAAACAAGGCTATGCTAATTAAAAGGATTTAGAGACTTTTAGTTAATAAAAGATCCATTTGGGTGAGACAAATTTATGTTTACTATGTTAGAAATGCTAGCATATAGGATGTATAACCTAAACATAACTCTTTTTAGAAATTCAAGAAAATATTAAGGCAGAAGAAACTATTAGGGACTAATTCAAATGCATAGTTGGTATTGGAATGAATTCTTGGTTTGTTTCAACAATTTGCATGATTTAGACCCTCTCTTTCTCCTAAAATCCTATACCTCACTAAACCATAATTCCTTGACTTTGTAATAGTAGAAGTGGTGATTAATGGTGATAATTTGGAATGGTCTTCTCAAACTTATAGAGGATTCATAGAAATAAGAAAAATTTTACCAATTATGGCTTCTAAACAAGATAGGGAAGACAATTAGATCAAACTCAAGCATTATTCCAAAGTTTTCATAAATCAAATATGCCTAGCATTATGTGATTTGCCATATTGAAGAATAAAAGAAACTAATGTGGCTTGGTTCAAGTTAGTACGAAAAGAAACCAATTTCCTAAAAACATTATTTGTCCTTTGATTAGCCATATTGAAGAAGTTGATGACCAAGGACTAATTTCAATTTAATATCTCAGACAAATCATGTGTCCTTCATAATTTAGAGGATGAATCCATTGAACGCATATTCTTTAAATGTCCTTTTATAACTAAAACAAGTAATATTTGTTATAGCTTTTAAATAGTCAAGG
The DNA here is from genome assembly GCA_026546855.1 of Erythroxylum incrassatum. NCBI lineage: Eukaryota > Viridiplantae > Streptophyta > Magnoliopsida > Malpighiales > Erythroxylaceae > Erythroxylum > Erythroxylum incrassatum. The sequence goes on from JANVCL010000001.1 coordinate 9,350,249, forward strand.
TGGAACATAAATATTGGAAGGGTTAATAGAAGGGTTAGTCAAACATCAAGGTTGGATAAAAGAGAGGAGCTTAAATTATTTAGAATGGCCTTTGGTTTCATAAATTATGTCATTTAGGTCAAAAGAAACCAAATAATTTTCAGAAGAATCAAGTTTGAAGAACATATCCTTAAAAAGAGCATAATGTTATAGATAAGAGAATGGATGTTAATATGGGCTAAAGGTATCAATATTTTTCACATTTTGGCTCAAGCTTGGAGATTAAATTAGAAGAATGCTTATTTCTTCTTGGAAATGAATTAGAAATGCTAATATACAATTTAAAAAAAATTAATTAACGCATTTCATCAGAACTAATTAGGTTATTGTACACTATACAAACATATCATTGAAATGGCCTTGTTAGTCATAAGCTAGATGTTGATCAATAAATCATTTAAAAGAGATTCAGTTTATAATGGTTGAAATTATAAGTTTCATATCATTTGCTATCACCATTAGTCTCATTTTGTCAAGAAAGTTATCTTTAGCTTCTTTTTTTTGACCTTTCGGACTCCTATTTGAATATCAAATTATTCCTAGTTCTCTATATTAGATGGATGATTGTCCTTATCCAAAGATGAACAACTTCTTATCCCATATGGAGCTTAACTTCAGTGCCTTTGTCCAGTGGATGATTTGTATCAATCTAATGATATTAGAGGAATGATAAACAAATCCTGATGAATTAACCATATCCTTTTGGAGTAAGAGCAATCAAAGAACAGATGGTTATGACTTTCTTGTGCTTCTCTACACTACTCAAATATTGTGGATTTTACATCAAACTTTATCATATCTATGGTGTAGAGTTTTTAGAGCATTTCTAGCCATAGTTGGAATGAGATTGGTGGTGGAATTACTAAACCCCAAATTAGCTTTGTCCAATTTAGTGTTTGAACTGAATTTTATAGAAGTTTCCTCTAAGAAGAGGTAGTGAATGCCTTGGTAGGATCCTTTGACCATGTTATCTGATAATTTCTATTAGTTTGAGGTGTGCATACATTTAATAATTACATTATTGTAGATAAGGCTCGAGATCTATGAAATGGCTAGTGCCACTTCCCATTGGCTATCATATGAGCTACCTTTTTTGAAGGGGGAATGATAGATTTCAAATGGCTAAGGTGATGCATTTTGTCTAATGATCTAGTTGAGAGTTAATTGTCATACAAAAAATTATCCGAAGACCATTTCCTATATTGTGCTTTCACATGATCATACATGAAGGCCCTTACTTTAAAGACTGCTTGCATTGTATAAGACATGTTATTTCACCTTGAGGGTCCATATGCTTTCATTCCTTGTATAAAATTCATTTATTCACTTCACCCACAAATTGCTTTTATCTATAAAGATTAGTCATAGTCTTTTAGCTAGAAGTGTTGTAGATCTAGTTTTGGTTGAAACTAGTTCTCTGCCCTATTCACTTTTAGGAAGGCACAATATGCTCCATTTAACATTAGGGACTTTATAGGAGTTTGTTATTCCCTTCCATATAAATTCCTTTATGATCTTCTTTTCTTTCCAGTACCCCTTTAGGTAGCACCATATGTGATAACTAGTATGTGTTTAAGCTATTGAGTACACCAATTGAAAATTAGATTTTTCCTTCATAGGAGAGCCATCTATTACTCCATATATTGGTTCTTATTTCTAGTGAATTGATAAGAGGTTTACAATCCTTAGAGGTGAATTGTTTTGGATGAAATGGTAACTCTTAGGTACTTAAAAGGGTATTGATTCTAGCTTCAATCTTCCAATTTTAGTATTATGAGATTCTATGTTGCAAGAGAAGCACATCAAGCTTTTGCTAGGATTATATTCTATTCCTAAGATCTCTTTGAAGGATTTCAAGGATTTTGTTAGGTTGTTTATTGAATTTTTTTTGCTCCACATAGCATTAATAAGTCATCAACAAAAGCAAGTTATGAAATTCTAAGTTCCTTACATTTGTAGTAGAATTTGAAGCTTGGATTCTTGTTAATGTTCTGAATGGTGATTCTATACAAAATCTCCATTGCTATGATAAAGAGAAATGAGTATAGGGGGTTCCCTTGTCTTAACTTCCTTCATGCCTTAAATGGATTAGAAGGTTCACCATTAACTATCATTATGTAGGACACTATTATGAGGCATTGAAAGATACAATCAATAAGCCTTTATGGGTATCCAATGGTTTGTAGAGCATCCAAAATGAATTCCCAGTTTACTGTATCCAAAACCTTGACAATATCTATTTTCAATGCACAGTTCTTGATGTGTTTATTGCTAAATTATCCCCTGAAGAGTTCCTAAGCTATAAAAATGTTATCACCATTATTTCCGCCTTTAACATAAGCTCCATAGCTTGGATTGATAAAGCATTATAGAGTTACCTTAAGTTTTTTGGCTAAGACCTTTGATATCAACTTGTAGATGAAATTTCAATAGGAAATTGGTTTATATTCCTTCAAGTATTCTAGATTAGATACTTTAGGAATAAATTTGATGTGTGTTTTGTTTAGCTTTAGAGACACATAAATATTTTCAAATAACTCCTAGACTATTTTAATGAATAATTGGCCTTTGGCACTCCATGAGGTTTAAAAGATTCTAGCATTGAACATATCTAGACCAAAGGTCTTGTTAGGATTGAGTGAAAATAAAGTGGATCTAATCTCTTTAGGTTTAACTCTTATTATTAGTTCTTCTAACTATTGAATTGTGAGTGTGCTTCTTAAGGTATCTCTGATGTCCTGTGTAATTGAGTTTACATTAACCTTTCTTCCAAATATATCTGTGTAGAAGTTTTGAGTCATTAATTTCATTTTCTCTTGGTTTCTTGCTAGTTAGCCATCACATCCTTTAAAGTGCATCATATTTTCTTTATTCCTTCTACCCTTGATTATGTTATGAAAAAACTTTGAATTCTTATCTACTTGTTTCAACCATTGTATTCTTGATTTTTCGCTAAGTTGGGAGTTATATTCCCCCAGCTTCTTATAGTAGTTTTTTAACTCCTTTTCAATCTCCCTTAAGATTATGCTTGTAGGGTCTATACTGAGTTTTGTTTAGGCTTTTATAATGGTATTTAATTTTCCATATTTATTAAAGTGGAGAGGATCAGAGTTGAATCTAAGCATCTGCTTATAGTGAGACTTTAGAAGTTTGAGAAAGTTGATGAATCTATATGTTTGGTACCCCTCTGATTGTCTTAAAGGCTGTTGACAATTGCATTCTCCAGATCACGGAGTTAAACTAGAGAGTAGTTGAAGAATTTTAAAGGGGCTTTCATTGTTCCTCTTTCATGTTCAAATGTTACCTCAATTATGGGCCAAAATTTGCATGACTTTGTTGGAATTTATTGAAAAATTAAACATTGACTAAGCATCTATCAAGTTTCCTCCGCATGAATCTTCGACCATGTTGTTTGTTACTCCAAGTGCATAAGGATCCTATATATCTCAAGTCCACCAATCCTATTATGGAAGTTAATTTGATGAATTCATAGAACTTCTTGTTAAATTAAGTTAATACTCCCTATAATTCACTTGTTGTCAATGTGTAGTTTAGTCCCCAGCTACTAACTAGGATGAGTCAATTTTGGGTGCCAATTTAAAGAGCTCCTTCTATAGGTTTATCCTTTGAAGCTCATAGTTCCTTACATAAATGACTATGATAGCAATCTTATTATTTTAACATTTTATGGTCATTTCACAACGAATATTTTACTGAGATTAATCCTAGTTAATTAATACAAAATAGTTCGAATCAAATGCAACAATTATCCTTTTACCAAGGTGTGAAGCATGGTTGTTGATTTTGATCTAATCTTTGCACAAAATAAATAATACCTTTGCTAGGTGCATCAACTTTTAGTTTGGCCTCTACAAGATAAAAAAATGATACGTTTTAGTTATGACAATATCCTTTAGAGCCTTCTATTTATTGGGGTAGTTAGGCCCTCTTATATTCCATATTATCATATCCATCATGCTTTTCTAGTTTTGGCTTTGTTTCTCTTAGATTTGTGATTGCTTGTGTTAAAATCTTAAAATTCTTCCGCCAAACTAGGATCTCTAGGTGTTTACTACGGGATCTCTATGCCTCTATCCTTAGGTTATTGGGGTGTTTCTATGTTATTGAGTTCTTCATTTGTAATTGTTGTACCATCCCATTACCATAGAATATATACCCAAACATTCAGAGGACATTCCAGAACATATCCTATGGCAATGGTATGTTAGAGCAAACATAATCTCTTAAATGGCATCATAAAGAATACACAATATTTGAAACCTCAACACTTCATCTCATTCATTCACAAAAGTTTACATTGTAGTCATTAAAACAAATATTTACATTACCAAACATGAGAAAGTTTACAATCCTTTATGCAAAAGTTTTATAAGTCAAAGAAATTACAAAATACATCTATAACTCCTCTGATGTAAGTCGATAGACCTTTGAGCCATATCTTAAACCAAAATGTTCCCCTAGAAAATCTTAGGAACTAGGTCTCCTAACTTGTACCTGAAAAGCCACGTTGCTATTTTTAATAAGTTTTGCAAACTCAATGAGTGAACTATCATTGATGATCTCACTCAAGTCAAATACACAAGTATCACATAACCAACCAATTTCACAAGCATTTTTCATCTTAATAAGACATAATGAATGTCAGAAAAGGTTTCACAATCATATATTTCATAATCATAAATATACAAATGTAGATGTATATGAGACTCCAGATTCGTTATTATTTGTTGTGATCGAGAGCCTTTTAGATACAGATACAGATACTGGTCCATTAGGCTTAGTTAGATACAGAAATCACGGAGCAAAGCCCTACATGCAGAATTCTAAGCTTAAAGCTCTTTCAGACTGACTACTCTTATCACAATGCCTTTATCTAAACATGCATTTTATGAAATGCATCAAATCATATAATATTCTATCAAAACATTTACTTATGATGCACAGACAGAATCTCATATTCATCGGACCTCAGACTGACATTCAACTTTCGTTGAGTATTCAGAAATCCAGAACTCAAATGCAAGCTGACACTTCCAATACATTCCCATATATCAAACTCCTAGGACTATTAACGTCCGAAATCATCATAATCAAGTCATTATTAGTTAAATGAATAGGAATTAAATAGAAACAAAATAAATCTAGGTTGACTCACAATACGCTCTAATTTATGCTATTGCCTGGATGGTCTGGCAATGTCTGAATGGCATCCAACTTGAGCGTTTAAAATCATAAAATTCATACTTAATTCATATTACAAAGTCCATCAATCAAATACTTATTCATTTGTGCACATATATTTGAATGTCATGTTCAATGCATACCCAATAACTATCCGGGTATGTTTCCTTAATCATAATTCATAATCATTCACATATTGGCACTTGGATATGTCTTGTTTGCATTTAGATTAATACCTTAAGTAGACTTGATCATGCTTCATTCATTAACCATACATTTACTAACTCGTTTCTAGTGTTACAAATTTTTCACATAATTCACAATTCTCATTCATTCATTCTTAATGCATTATTAATATCTTTTGGAATACATTTGCATTCATATGAATATCTTCATTTCTTTAACACTCCTTCATTCCAAACATAGATGCATTGTTATCCAACATTCTTTTCCTTAAAGTATAACATCAATTATCAATAAAAACTTATCACACATTTAACCAACTTTTCCAACATCAAATTATGTTCATTTTAAATGTTAATCAAGTCCAAATGCATCACAATTAAGTACCTTATTCTTAATTGGTTCAAAAATCGCACAAAAGAGCATTTTCTTTACTTCCATAACATTTCCACGTGTATGGCTTCTCACGATCGTGGGATGCGTTATCCAAAAGTCCTCATCCAATTCCTCCATTAGTTTTTCTCCAGATTTTCTCAGGACAAATTTTGGGTTAGTTTTATATAGCCATTATGACAAAGAAACTGAGGTTTTTAGGTAATATGTTCTTCTAAAACAATATTCCTCTATGTCTTAAATTTCTAATAAACTAAAATTCATACGATTTGGTTCATTATTCCTAGAGATATATGAAAAAAATTACAGATTGTTCTCAAACAGTGACAGAATCCAAAACTCAACTTCAAGACAAATTTCAAAACCCTTAGAGTCAAAACTAAAATTATAGTCTTTCACAAAAATTGTATACAAAAAGTAGCTAAAAAGATTTGACTATGTTTCTATAATCGTCACCGAAACTTTTTAGCTACATTTCTAAAAACAACGTCCATAACTTTTAACTACGTTTTAAAAAACATAACCAAAAAGTATTTGCCATGAATATTTAATATTCGCCAATAGTTTTGGGTTTCGATTAAAGATTCGTCATTAAATACTATTACGTACGTTTACGATAATGTATCTAATAACATTTAGCTACAAAACCAAAGCGTATCAAAATAGCATTGGCGACGATTTGGTTTATCCTCGCCTACATCTTTTCGTTACGTATTCATCTCGTAGCTAAATATAATTTTCGAAGATTTAGTAAAAACATTGCTTATAGTATTTTGTAATGGGATTTTGCGATGATTTGGGTGACAAATTGATATCGCCGCAAAATATTATCAATGATGAATCTAGGCCTTTTAGTAACAAAAATTTTCATTGCCAAATGCCCCTTTTGTTACAGTGAAGAAAAATTTAAGCATGGCAATATTTGATGCTTATGAAATATGCATATATTCACTTAAATATTTTTCTTGATTGTAATGTTAAATTACGATACTATACTTTTGATATCTTTTTAGGTAATTATGTAAATTAGACTTTAAGATGATATTATTCAAAGATTAAAAACATTCCAAGAAAAAGCACGAAGAAATTTGCAATTCTTGGAAAAACACGATCTGAATCACATTTGTGTGTCAGCTCGTGTCCTAAAAGAACAATAAGTGATATTACCTTAACCACAACCGAGTAAGAGAGACACTGTGTAAATCATAAAAGAAACAGTGAACTATTAAGAGGCAAGACCACTTTAGAGATTGCATATTCATCTTTAGAAAACTAAGGTCAGCGACTTAGAAACATAATTGTACTAGCAACCATTTCTGTCACCTAAAAAAAACATTGAGGCCCACAATCTAGACAACATCCGTGGAAATTCTCGATATTTTAAGTTATTTTTTATTAAAACATTAAGAGGCAGACTTTTATCTAGATTTACTTTTTTCCGTAACTTCTCTATTTATCTGGTAATTATTTTTTATAGTTTGATTTTATTTAATTTATAAGATATATTTTTACAAGCCTTTATTGTTTATTTTAATGCCAATTTATTCATACTAGCGTCTAAATCTAATCTTCACTGGCCTTTAAACATATCCATTATATAGTTTTTAATCAATTATCTTATTATTTGCTTCTTTAGTTATTATTAAGATAAATTAGTTTAATCTTATTATATATTTTCATTATTAAGCTTTTTAACTACATTACTTCGTGAATTTAACCTTTATCTGTTGTTATATTACTTATGAATAATAAATGCACTTACCCAATTCATAATTAGTAGTAAATCTTTAGCAATATCGGCATGCGAAAAAGCACACCAACGTAACTCACACAAGTACTGTTGTGGTGAAACAAAACTAAAACACGAGTTGACTAAGCTTTGGACTTACTCTGTAAGCAGGGCTACGCCAGAGCAACAAAACAGAGAATAGCGCCGAAGTCCCACGCAATAGTAGACAGCACTTCCGAAAAAACGCAAGGCCGGACTTCACGTCACATAACAGAGGAGGCTTTCGAAATCATCCACTTTTGCTGATGCTTATGGAGTATCTCTTGGAAAGGGAGATTTTAAACTTAAAATCAATACGAATAATTCATACAAGTACCCAAGGCAATATCCTACAAACATGGCATAGATAGTGAAGACTAAAAGCTTCGTTGGAGAGCCTTTAAAACTCCCCCAACAACGAAGATCACTTGGAAACCCTTGAGAAGACGAAAGTCTCCTCTACCAATCTCTTGAAAACCCTCCTTTCAAAAACCCGGATTCTAGAGTGTCGCTTTAGACAACAATAAAATTTTGGCGGACCAGCCCGGAAAGAGCTTTTAAAGTTACAAACGAGAACATTCTGTCTATGAACCCTACTGACCAGGAATCTGTCTCAGCTTTGAAGGGTTCTTAATCAAAGAAGGGCAACTTGTAGGCCACAATTATGCAGCATTTGTAGCCTCCGACTTATCAGTCTCCATTGGCTCTCCAGATGCGGAAGGTACCTCACCCGTCCCAGCTCCAGTAGAGTCACTGGCACCATGGTTATTGGAATCTTCACTCTGCGGTTGATCACTTCCTTGAGGAGTTGGTGTTGCAGGGGTCTCAGAAGTGGCTGGCTTTGCTGGTGCTGGTGCTGGCTTTGGCTTCGTCATTATCGGTCTGCAGAACCTGTTGAAGCAACATTTAAGATTTAAGCATCTTCAAGAAACGTAATACAGAATGATCCACAGCAGTGAAACTTAACTATAGGTCAAGATTCACTTCTCAAGTAGAAACTGGCTCAACAACCTTAAGATAAGATCCAAGAACAGCCAAGAGGACATACCTGTCAAGTGCTTCAGCCTTCTTTCTCACATCAGCCGACAAAAGAGCCGGGCTAGCATGCTTGGGAAGCAAATCCTGATGGTGTTTTTTCTCTCTTAACCATGCTTCTGCTTCCACACACTCATTCAGAACCTACAAGATATTGGGATTCAATGGAAAAATCAACAACAAAGAATAAGATACAGTACAGAATTAACAGACTCTCACTTTCTGCTTTTCAGCCAAGTCAATGTGGTCAAATTTGAGATCATTAGACATTGCTGCCTCTCTGTAACTGTTAACGCAATAAACAAGTTGATCAATCACGGAACTCCTCTCTGAATGCTCTTTATAGCGCGCTTCAATGGGATCCCCTTGCTGCAAATCAGATATATATGATTATGAACTTCACATTCAAATACTAACACAAACAGTAAGAGCCTATACACAAACATGCATCCCTACTTTCTTGAGCTCCTCAAGCTTCGCAATGTAAACACCCTTTGTTTCATCTTCACCATCTTCATATAACCAATCTTCAACATCCTGAAGTTTTGACATGAACTGCTCCCTTTCTGGATCAGTGACAAATTCATGATATTTGTCTCCAAGCTGTTTTCAAATGAACACTATTAGTGATAATATTATTAGCAGAATTTATACATAAGTTTGTCAATTTAACCAGCAAGAATTTCATACTTTGCTCCTCATGTCATACACGTATGCTTCAACAGCATTTTTCTTGTCTTTAGTTTCTTCCATTACTCGATCTTGTAGTGCCATTTCAAATTCCTTTTCTACTGCTTTCTGCACATCTGTCAAAAGTAGCCCACCATAAACTAGTTCATCCACAGGGATATTAGTTTTTTTAACCTTTTTCTTTGGAGCCTCAGCCTGACACAACAACACAAGTCATCACCGTTAGCAAGATCCACAAACCAGTTGCAGGTGAACATTATGGACAAACTGAATAACCCCACCTTGGTATCAGTATCCATTTGTGCAGGCTTGTCACCTCGATCTGGTACTCCATTTTCAAATCCAGAAGCATCAACAGTTCCTTTAGCTTCTTGCATATTGACATCACTCTCAGTAGAGCTAGGAGGAGCTCCATCGTTGTGCACTTCATCAGTATCCACTATTCCGGACTCTTTTGATGGCTCTGCTGTTACGGGAACTTCAACCTCTTCTTCCTCCAAAAGCTGCAATGAAAGTATGTGCAGTACATCAATAGAACTGCAAATGGACTACCATATGCTGTCTGCAACCTCAATCCAATGGCAGTGATAACAATTACCGTTGCTGACTCAATGGCCACAATTCCATGTAAATTGAGACGGGCTTTAACCTTAACCTTAGCCCTTTCACTATTTGCAGTTTGAAAAGGACCAATCTGCACAAGATTAAGAGTTGAAGCGAGTGTGACATAATGGAGTATTGTGACTGAGCTGACAACACAAATGCACTTGCAAAGCAATAAAATCCTTACTGTGTAGGTGCTAATCTTGGCAGGTGCCTGCAAGTCGCTGACATCAGCATATTGCACATCTATAATGAATGTACCTGATCTGTAGAATGTCAAAGCCTTAATGCTAGGTATGGGGTTCCCCTTGGGAAAGACAATTGTACTTTGCTGATTATCAGCTGTTCCACTCTGAGAGTCCAGGGCACCACCCTTCCATGATAAAGCTATTGAGAATGGGAAACTCTCATTCACCTGCGCTTCAAATGGTCAATCATTTTGGACCGTGATGCAGAGAGGTTGAGCAAATGGGAAAATAAAAGAAAAAGGAAAATGAAATACGACTTAAAATAGCTGAGAATTGGTCCTTCATACACCCACTTCGGGGAAAGAGGTTATCATAGACCACGCACACAAAGACCTTCACAAAGCAGAAGTGACACTTTTCGAGAGAAATATAGCCATGCTATGGCTCACTAAACCAACATTCCACTCACTATAAGGACTGACACATCTTCTACACTAGAATAAGTGGTGTCAACACAAGAACTAATCCGTCCAAATATATGGTCACACAGAGTACAGAGATACCTCATTCGTCCACATTTTCACATGCCAATCTCATACACAAATAATATTTTAAAAGATATGGCTCTGACAAGTTGTAGGCAGCAAGTCACAGATCGGAACAGAAATGAAGATGAACATTTAATATATAAGTGACTGATCATGACTTTTACCTGAAAGTCTCGAACTTTAAATGTTGGGCTAAGAATGGCACATTGCAAAGCACAACCCCTGGCAACACACTCACTAGCATTCATTGTCCGTCTTGGTTCCTTCCCAAAGAATTCAGCCAATATTTTCATAATGGCAGGAACACGAGATCCGGAACCAACAACCTCAACCATGTGAACATTCTCAACAGCAAGTCCCGCCTCATGAAGGGCCTTTTCCAGAGGCCTCTTCACACGTTCCAAAATTGGAGCACTAATCTGTTCAAACTCTTCTCTTTTAATGAACCCTCTGACATCTTTCTCATCCATCAAGCACTCAATATTTAGAGGCGCTTTAGGATTGGCACTAAGAACTTTCTTAAGCTTCTCACAAGCAGCTCTGAGCCTGAGACAAGCCCTGGCATTCTGGAAAACATCAATTTTATACTCTTCCTTAAACTTCGCAGCAAAGTGGTGGAAGAGAGCTTCATCAAAGTCCCTACCACCCACAGACCGATCAAATGAATGAGCCAATATCTTGAGCTGACCTTTCTTGAACCCCGCAATGCAAACTTGCATACTGGCATGTCCAATGTCGACAAATGCAACATTTAATTGATCATTCTCAGGTAAATCAGTCTTATAAATGCCGTAAGCCAGTGCTGTGGCTGTTGTTTCATGAATCAAGCGAAGAGGATGTAGTCCAGCAATTGTTGCTGCATCCAAAACAGCCCTCCTTTGAATATCAGTGAAAAAAGCTGGAATTCCAATACAACAATCCACAACTGCAGCATTCAGGTTCTTCTCAGCGATGCCTTTCAAATTAGAGAAAACCATAGCTAGAATTTGCGTAGGGGTAAATGTTCTCACTTCCCCCAGATACCGTGCATGAATCAAAGGGAATCCATCAGGGCCCTCGGTAACAGCAAAAGGCAATGAACTGAGATCTCTTTGCAATTCAGGATCCGAGAAATGCCTGCCAATGAACCGTTTGATCTGAGAAATAGTATTCTTGGGATTCATCATACTTGAGGCAGCCCCTGCAGTTCCAATGAACCGCTGTTTATCACCAAAGCAAACAATGGCAGGAGTTTCCCGCTTTGATTCATCATTGAGCACAACGTCAATCCCCCTTTGCCTCGCAACAGCAACAATACAGCTTTCATTGCCAAAATCAAAACCAACCACGCTCATGTCTTACAAGCAGCACTTCCAAGCAAAGTAAGTTCCTGTACAAGACCACCGTCAGCAACACACCACAAACGATAATACATATCCAAAGAATGTACCATATATCATCATAGACATTAGTTCTTTTTGACTAGTTAAAAGAAAACAATACATTTCTTTCCAGTTATGCTAGTACCATAGCAACACAAATATATATGAAACGCGATGCCAGATCAGTAACAAAAGTCACATAATTCCATTCAGAACCAATCAAATTCCAAAAATTTGCGTGCATCAAGATCCAAAACCCATGCGTATTTAGCAGTAAACTATACGAATACCAAAAAAAATAAACAAGTCAGACCGTAAATCTAACACAAGAAAACAAAGACCAAAAAGTCATCTTCGATTCAACGTTCAATTGCGAAACCACAATTAACTTAACAATAAAGACCTGATCAATTTAACGCAATCAAATCTGAGCAACAAACAAAACCAGCAAAAAGATAGAAAGTTAACGAAATCAAAAATGAGAAATGATCTAAAGAAAACACACAGGTCACGACGTCTCCACAAGTAAACAGATGAATTAAAAGTAAGTAAAACAAACAAAGAGGGGAGGAGGGCTCACAAAGATCTATTAAATCTAGAGAGGGAGAGAGAGGTGAGATTTATATGTATAGATCAATTTTAAGTGAAGCTAAGAGGTGTGGGCGGTTCTAGAATCCTCTGTCATTAGCTCTTTAGTTCGAATGTTTTCCTTTTATTTTTATTTTTTTTTTCTTTTCGAGCTTGAAGAGAAACACACAGACTTTGTTTTACAGGGGAGACCAAAGAACCGGCGTGGGGTTTTTTGTTATTTTTAAATTTAAATAAATCTAATGGTGTGGTTTTATTATATATTCTTAATTGAATGAGAAATGTGGAGATGTCTTGACTTTGGTTGCTTCTAGAAAGATCTATGATCTTATGGACCCTTGCCAGAAAGTGGGCTTTCCTTGTGAAACTGAAACACGTAATTACTTTGAAAAATTGAAAAACCTACGTTTGAAATTTCTTTAGAAGATTGAAACGACAACGCTGCTCGAGTGACCATTGGCGGGAAATCCCACCTATCACTAGGGTTCAGTTTGTCCTCAGTCCGCCAACCCAGAAGACAAGTTTCTCGTTAACTTTTCCCGGAATCCAAACAACACCAGTAACGCCAAAATGCCAACGTACCAGATCAGTGGAATCGACGTGGATTTCCCGTTTGAGGCATACGATTCGCAGCTCGTTTACATGGAAAAAGTCATTTACTCTCTGAGGAATGTGAGTCAATCAAACAAGCTTTCTCTTTCAATCCAATGTGTATTGTACAGCCATATTGATTTTATGGGATTTTGAAACTTTTGCTTGGGTGAAGTTTTAACTATTTTATCATTCATTTAGAAGGAAAAAGGCATTTGCTTGACGATTAAAGTTATGTTTTTGAATAATTAATAAGTTTAGTTATTTGAAGTGCTAAGAAGCACTAGATTATTGGTTCACTATCACTTGTGATCAGTGATTTGAATCACAATGTGCAGTAAGTTATGATTCATTTGTCATTTAGAGAATGCAATCTGTTTCATTTTGTTTGGTATAGATCCCAAACTGCAAAGTATGATTTTTGACCTAGAAGTAACTGTCTATGCTTATTTCACATTTACAAAACTTTGCTTATCTCTTCATCTATAACTTACCACAATTTGGAGGAGGAAGTGTATAAAAAGCATCGTATTTCTTTAAAATACCAGCATGTATACTAAATGCGCTTGTTTGTGAGACTGCAGAGGTGTAATGCACTTTTGGAGAGTCCAACTGGAACCGGAAAAACTCTGTCCCTTCTTTGTGCCACTTTGGCTTGGAGAAAGAGTCTAGGTGGAATCTCAACTGGTAAGATTGGTATGAATAGCCAAAATTCTGGGATGGACTCTGATAATGGATCACCACACTCCAATGCTGCCCGACTTCCTACCATTGTATACACTTCACGCACTCACAGTCAAATCCGGCAAGTGGTTCAAGAATTGAAGAGAAGCAACTACAGGTCAGAGATTCATTTTGATGGGAACTATGATTTCAAACTGGATTTTAGTTTTGGGTTGATTGCTCCTTCAATTTTCATGATATTTAATTTGTTTACTAGCATACATTCTAAGCATGTCTCCACAATGGTTCTTGTCATGTTTCATATAGCTATCATGATGACACAAGCACTTGGCTTCTTTGCAAGCATTTATCAATTGCATGTTAAAAAAACTTGAGAAATTTAAATTGACCTTGTAGTCTTTTTCATATTGTCTTGATTCAAGTTGATTACTTGATATGATTATGGAGTTTAGAGCTAATAATGCCCAATTTTAGAGCATATGCAGGCCCAAAATGGTTGTTCTAGGATCTAGAGAACAATTGTGCATTCATGAGGATGTCATTTTACTGCATGGAAAGGCGCAGACAAATGCTTGTCAACATCTCCGCAGAAGGCGGGAAAATCAAGAAAATCAGGAAAAACGTGGCTGCAATCATTATTCTCGTGTTCCAGGTAGTTTTGTACATTGTAGTCATTCCAGAATAAGCAGTGTTATGCAAGTAATTTCATAATGACACTTTTTCAAGAAATTGAAAGTAGTATGTAATGGTCTCAATCAAATCCAACTTTATAGATTTATGTTCTTACCATAGATTTTGTGAAGAAGAATCCACATCTTGGAGACGAACCTATTGACATAGAGGATCTGGTTACTATTGGAAAAAAATTTGGGCCGTAAGTTCCGTCACATGAGTCCCGTGTGTTTATTAGCAATGCATTTTCGTCATTTAAGTTGGGATTATGTTTGCTTTTTCTAGGTGCCCCTACTATGTAGCAAGGGAGCTCCACAAAGTTGCCGATATCTTATTTGCACCTTATAATTATGTAATTGATCGTGCCTATAGAAAATCTCTTACAATTGATTGGAATAGCAGTATATTGATATTTGATGAAGCTCACAACCTGGTAAGTGCAAGCTGTTGAGAAAGGTTTAATCTGGAAATAGGGTTCACTGTAAACCTTTTCAGACCATCAATATGATATTAAGTTGTTTAGTCAATTCATTGAACAAACAATTAACATGCTGGTACTTGTTTGTCCTGAACATGAACAATGCAGGAAGGATTATGTGCAGATGCAGCCTCCTTTGACTTGCCTTCTGGACTTCTAACAGCCTGCATCAATGAAGCAAAATCTTGTATTGACCTTTCTGTTGGAAGGAGAGAAAAATCAAATGACAAATCTGGAAATCCAGATAATTTTGCCATTCTTAGAGGTACATGTTTGACCATAATATCAAATGCATGTTGCAGTTTTTACTGCTGCACCATATCATCAGATGTTCCCTAACCTTTCTATTTCTGCAAATACTACACCAGCATACTTGTTGGGAAATTAATGATCCTTTTTTGAGCAATTCCTATGCACTCATCTTGTACTGATGGCTTCATATGGACCAATTCTTACCCTTGCAGCACTTCTTTTGAAGCTTGAGAAGCGGATTGCTGAAGTACCCATTGAATCAAGGGAATTGGGATTCACGAGACCTGGGCCTTACATATATGAGCTACTTGCTGACCTTAACATCACTAGTGAAACAGCTTCTAAGCTGATTGATATAATTGATGAAGCTGTTATACTTATTGAGGAAGATAAACAGCACAAAGCACAAGGCACTGCATGCAGGCTGGAAAGTATTGGTGACATGCTTAGGATAATATTTAGAGATAAAAGCAATTCTCATGCTAGATATTATCGTGTAAGAATTGATTCTACATATCGAGTGTTACAATTTCTGTAGAATTACATTGGAGCTTCATTGCAATTCCAATTTGCTTCTTTCAAAGAAATTGTTGTTCTATATTTGTTTCATTCTGAAGTTTGAAATCAATTTCTTTCCATTTTAGGTTCATGTGCAGGAAATTGAGGCAAATTCTGTCAATAGCTTAAAAGGTTATTTTCTTGAAGTTTATGTGAATCTTTGGGCCACATAACTATAATATTATTACTTTCTTTTCTTTTATATTACAACTCCCTGGCATCCCTTGTGCAACTTAACAGTTTATTATTGTATTATGTGGGGAACACAGGGGATAGCACTGATTTATTTCATGTTTTTCTCAAAAATCCAGTCAGGAATTGTTTGTGAAAATTTTCACTGATTTCCTTTTTGTGAAAATTCCACAAAGATACTCTTAACATGATGTTAAGTGGTTTTTGGCAATGATGCACTGCACTGATGGGGTCTGTAGGTGTATGTTATGTGAGTGATGGAATTACTTTATGGATAGAAAGAAGAATACTTGGGCAGATCAAATAAGTAGTCACATTCATTCTGCCCATTTTAAGTTTAGTTGAAGAGTCACAACACAGTAACAAACTTATGCAGCTACATCAGGTGATATGAACCATAAGATAGCTTGTTTGAACATCTACTGCAGAAAAATCACAATGCATGCCATTTTCTGTTGTTAGTTCCCTTCAATTTCTTGTCCATTTTGAACTGTATGTTCCATAAAAAGAAGTTTTCCGTCAATTGAATGACTTAAGATGGTAAAGTAACTTGATTATAAACTTTGTTGCTTAGATCTTGTTCAAGGATGCTAAAAATTCATCCTTTGTGATTTTCCAGGTAAGGTATCTAGAATGCTCAGTTGGTGGTGCTTCAATCCTGGCATTGCCATGGAGGAGTTCTCCAAGTTGGGTGTTGGATCTATTATATTGACTTCTGGAACGTTATCCCCCTTGGACTCATTTGCACATGAGTTAAACTTGTAAGTTTTGCTTTGAGACTTATAATAGTGAACAAAGCTCACTTCAAAGTTTTCTAACACTACATAAGTTTTGCTTACCTACTCAGAGATTTTCCTGTTAAATTGGAAAACCCTCATGTCATATCCTCAAATCAGATCTGGGCTGGTGTTGTTCCTGTTGGACCATCTGGCAACATTTTGAATTCATCTTACAGAACTCGCGATTCCATAGAATACAAACAAGAGCTTGGGAATGCTATTGGTGCGTAGCTTTGTTTTGAAAAGATAGGGTGCTATATCAGTAAACTCAATTATGTTCAATAACTATCAGCGAGTTTCTGATATATGGATTTCTTGTTGCAGTTAATTTTGCTAGAATTATACCTGATGGATTGCTTGTTTTCTTTCCATCTTATTATCTCCTTGAGCAATGCATTGGGTGCTGGAAAAATCCGGTAAAGCATCAAACTGGAGTAGCTAGTGCAGAAGAATTTGTTTGCTTTCTATCTTTGTCCCTTTTAATCTCTTACTGTGCTTTGGGGCAGAGTCATACGAATTCAACAACAATATGGGAGAGAATATGTAATCATAAGAAACCAGTCATAGAGCCTAGACAATCTGCACTATTTCCTTCATCAATTGAGGTGACTTGTACCATCTATAAGTTTGAGTTACTTACAATCTGTGTGCAATTTTTTTCCCACATTGCTGGAAACTTTGTTATTATATGTTTGTCTTTGACTAGGACTACATGGATAAGATAAAGGGAACCAAATCTTCTGGTGCAGTATTTTTTGCTGTTTGTCGGGGCAAGGTATTTCTTTTGAGCATCTCTTCAGTTCTTCTGTTGGAAGATGGTGTAGGTGATTTATAGTGGCCCATATTTCAATGTATACATAGTTGGCATACTCTTTCCTCCATCCTACATCAGTAGGTCTTGAAAGCTTTCAAGATGTGAATTGAAAAGAAAAGGAAAGATTTTCACATGCCAAAAGTACTTAAAATAGATTGTGAACCGGTGAAATTTATTGTCCAGTCCCTGACATTGACGCTACTATGCATCTGCTGAGAGAAAACAGGATATGGTTTCTTGAAATGTTTCCATTCCCTTAAATTTGTTTGTTTGCATTCTTTTATGTACTAATAATCTATTTTTTATATACTAATAATCTATTTTTATTCTTAAATGTGCTTTTACCTTTTTCCAGTGTTTAACTAGAATGTCTACCTGTATATTTTGGATACTTGTCAGGTGAGCGAAGGTTTAGATTTTGCTGATCATGCTGGTAGAGCTGTGGTCATTACTGGTATACCTTTTGCCTTGAGGAATGATCCTAAGGTTAGATCGCTCCTACCCCTGATATCTCCTGCAATGCATTGCTTTTTTCTAGAGTTTCTAGATCCTCGAGTTTAATAATGACAGGTCCGGTTGAAACGTGAGTTCTTGGATCAACAGTCCAATGCTCAAAATGATGGATGCAAGGTACTTCCACACTCATTTCTGTACTCTGTTGGACGATATGTTCAATGTTTAAAGTTGAAAATTACCAAATTATGTCAAACATTGGTTTTTCAGATTCTAAAGGGAGAAGATTGGTACAGTCAACAAGCATCAAGAGCAGTAAATCAAGCTGTTGGGCGTGTAATTCGCCATCGCCATGATTATGGAGCAATTATATTCTGTGATGAAAGGTTTTGTCCTGTGTTCATTTCTAGATACGATATTGCAGCCATTATTTAAAGTAACCAATGTACTCGCAATAATTCAACCTTCAAAGGTTCTCACATCTTTTGGCTTCTTGAACTTCTGTGTTAAAAACAGATTCACACATCCAAACCGCCAATCACAAATATCACTTTGGATCCAACCTTATCTCAAGGTAATATAGTGATTTTAAATAACAGGAACTTTGGTCTTCAAAGATTTTATGTGTATTCACTTGCCTTTTTACAGTGTTATTCCAAATTCGGGGATGTGATCTTTACCTTGAGTCGTTTTTTCCGAGATGAAGGAACCCGTGGTTTTACAGATCACAAGCTCATACACAGTCAGGGAATAGGTAAAATATCTTTAACAGTGATGTGAATACGGTGTTTCTACATACCAATATAATGTCTATTTAGCTGTTTCTGTGTGGTTGCTGAGCTACCTATGAATCAGTTAAGTTTTTCAAAGTAGAATACTTGCTGTTGTCGTGGCATTCAATGACAATGTTCCATGAACCACCTTATTAATCGATGGAAAGATTTCTTCATTTTTTTCCGGTGTGATTATTTATTAACTACTATCCACCTTGCTCTTTTGAAGAAAACCAAGTTGTCTGCAACTTGTGGTTAATTCTTTCATGCAGAAAATATCAAAGAGGTGAAAACATTGCAACCTGTGGACAAACTTTACCTGGACAGTTTTCTTACTTCGGTATGTTTTTCATATTTTCCTCAGCATCTGCTAAAATTTCAATTTAGAGCCATGTTAGTTCCCTTTATGTAACTGTTTGGTGATCATTTGCAGAAAACACCAACAGATCAGGCTGGCTCTATGAAATCACTATCCTCTTTACTTTCACTCAGGAAGGTAAAGGATTCGGGCCAACTGGAGGAGGTTCTTCCTGCCAATCGCTCATCTCTTAGTCCTCAAGGGAAATCAAGATGTCAGATCGAAGTAAGTGGCATAGTCAATACAGAAAAAAAAATGTTCAGTTTCTGGATGGAAATATGCTCAACAGAAAATTCCTGAAACAATTTATTTAATTGGCCAATCTTCTTTGAGCAGCACGCTTAGCACAGAGCAATATCTGATGTCATGTTCAGCAAAGAAGCTCAAAATATCTAATACAGAATTTTGTATAAAGGGATGCACTACCAGTGTTCATAGATCAAGTAATGAAAGCTCACAACATGTCTCCTGTCGTTCAAGGAATAATTCAGTGAAAATACAAAGTTCATGTATTTCTGATAGTGAAAGTAGGCAAAATGCTCAGTTTGGGCAAGCATTACTCCAAAAAGATTATGGGATTACAGAGAAGGAGGAAGCTGATCTTTGCCAAAATCGTGGTCAGTCTACTTCTGTACCTTTGTCTGATCAGGAAACAAGAGGAGCTGCATTTTTGAGTGAGGTAAAATTTTAACGTACAAAACCCATGTTAATATCTCTTATAAAGAAAGGCAAGACAATTACCATTTCTAACAACACGGTTAAACCACAATAGGGTTTAAGATCCTAACTTTCTGGTACGAAGTTTTGCATTAGCTAGGAGTTATTGGACTGATAACATAAATACTCTTTCATGTTTTTATTTGATAGTTTTTATTATTTCTGAAATGACAGTATCTTTTACTAAGTACGTAAAAATTCTATGACTCAATAATTCATGTTTTTCCTTTTTAAGGTCAAAGAGAAGCTTAGTGCTGCTGAATATAAAGATTTTGTTGGATTTATGAAGGCGTTGAAGTCAAAAGCAATGAAGATAAACCATGTTCTACAATCTATTGTCAGACTATTTTCTGGAGGTGATAGGCTTCCTCTTCTTAACAGGTACCAAGATCTACCTGTGATACAGTTATCCGTGTTAAACTCACATCCTAGAAAAGTACAAATATTGTGGCTTTCACTCTTCTGTACTTCCACATTTTCAAACTGTGTTAATTAGAGAGATAAATTGCATCTAATTGCAAGTATTGGGATTTCAATGAACTCTTGTCTTTGTTCCAGATTCAAGGATTATTTACCACTACAATATCGTTCTTCATATGAGGAATATGTTGAAGCAAATGATGAACTATCCAACAATCGCAGTAAGAAAATAAATTTTTTGACAAATTAAATTTTATTAAAGCAAGTACTTGGTGATTATGAATTGACTGACAATCTTCTTTTTCTAGTTTGATAATGTTTCTGAATTGAAGGCGACAATCAGAACATGTTTATTTCAAGAGAGAATGATGGTGGAGTTTTGATGACTTGGAGAAGAAAGATGAATTCTCTGTAAGGACTGGACCTTCATTCTTCAGCTCATGCTTAAGACAGCCTCATTTCTCACGCATGATTAATCATCCTGAGGAGGAGATTTTATGTTTGATAGCATGGTGGTCCTCGAGCGCATAAGCCAGTGAAAGTGTAAACATGCATGATGAGTTTTCTTTACTTTGTACCTCTAACAAACAACTATACTATATCCTCCTTACAGATTGTCTCATGGAAGCAGAATTGGAGTGCTTTAAAGTAAGATGTGAAATCATCCTGGGATAAAACTTAGGGCTCTATGTGGTGCCATAGCACAAAGAAAGAATGCTACTTATCACATGGGAATTAACTCTTGACTTTATGTGAATTTCAATTCAACGATTTTGCTTTTTCTATAGGTTTGGACTTGAAATGGAACGTGCTGACACTAGTTGTTCATAGCATGGAGACAGTCAAATGATCACCTGAAGAGATGTAGGACCGTGCCTTTTCTTTTTCTTTTTCTCCTGTAGTTTTGACAATTTTGTAAGCATATGTTGTCAACGAGATTGCATGTGTAAGATGGGAACTGCAAGTGTATAGGATCGGCCACTATGAACTGTCGTGTTATGTAGCAGTGCCCTTTGGTTTGTCCTTACATGTTTTTGTGGGTGTATGACAAAAAAGGTATCTTTAAATCTTAATATAAATTCTAAAATTTAAATCAGATCTTAATGTTTGACTGTAACAAAAATAATTTTACCATATTAATTGCTTACGTTAATCTCGAATTTAACTAGCAGTGAAGACCCTACTAAGCAGAGGGGCCGATGAGAAATTAAAGATCCCTAATTCTGCTATTCTTAAGGCAGTAGCAATAGTAGCAACGAACTTCTAGCAATCGTCAACAGCAAATACAAATGACGTTAACAACAGTCGCAAGAAGCTTCTCTATTCATCAACAGCACGTATAGATGATGTAACAGCAACAGCAGCCAATGGGGCAGCATCCAAATGAGACAAACACACAGCAGAGTCGACAGATTAGACAACAAAATAATGTTGGGTAGCAGTCATGCCCCAAGTAAATAAACAAATAGACCCTCAGCAGCAGTAGTTGGTAACTCTAACTCGGGCAGGCAAAGTAGTTAGCACTCAATGCACATGCTGCTACAGTCCAAGATACCACCACAATCACAAACACCTCAAAATGATTGCATCTCATAAAGGATTTAAGCTTGACATTAAAAAAAATATTGAGAAGGGTGTGGTTAACGACTATAGTAGTCTTTCATGGTAGAGTTGTAACTATTTTGTGGACTAAATCGAAATTTTCTAATCTCACTCTCTCTTCT
Organism: Erythroxylum incrassatum; assembly: GCA_026546855.1. Taxonomy (NCBI): domain Eukaryota; kingdom Viridiplantae; phylum Streptophyta; class Magnoliopsida; order Malpighiales; family Erythroxylaceae; genus Erythroxylum; species Erythroxylum incrassatum. Next base: position 9,372,312 of record JANVCL010000001.1, read on the forward strand.
TTCTCTTCGATCTTCAAAATTAGTTAAATTCTTAAATTCTAAGAACATAATTTTAATTTTTGAAATTGAATTGTATCAATTTGGTATTGGCACCATTCATTTTAGGGAAAAAAATAATAATTGATGGAGAACAAAAAGAGGACAAGTGGAACTATATCCCAAAACAATAAAAAAAATGAATGAAAATCTAAGGAATCAATATCAAAATTAGTGGCAAAATATGAGAAGACAATCGAGGAATCAAGCTTGTCGAGATATATAAGCAAAAGGATAGCTGAGATGAATGTGAATGATTATTCGATACATAGTAGACATACTTTGTCTACTAGGTTCGGTAAGATTGAACTCCCTTCTTTTCATCGTGAAGGCCTTCGTAATTGAATCTTTAAATGTGTACCCATTAAAAGTAATGATGGATATTGCAACAATGCACCTAGTAGAAGAGGCATTATTGTAACACCAATTGTACTTGAGGAACAAGTTGATAGTAGAACCACCAAGTAACACCAATTGTACTTGAGCAACAAGTTGATAGTAGAACCACCAAGCAAGGGAAAGTATTTACTAGCTTTAGAGCAACCCTTTAGAGAATCCATGTTCGATGACCTAATGGAAGGAATTGAAGCAAACCAATAGTGTGAAGGACTACAGTGCTAAGTTTGATTCTTTTCATAAATTAGCGATGCTAGAATCACATTTGGTGAGTTTGTCCTAGAAGTAATTGGGCCTGAAATTGAGTATCCAATGAAGCTATTAAATCTAATAAATTTGTAACTGGTATATGAAGCAAGTTGAAAAAAGCAAGAACTGGTTTTTCTAGTATTCTTTTGCATCCTATAGAATAAACTAAAGGAATCAACAATAGCAAACATAGGGAATATCATAATCTCCAAAATTGCGAAACGGACTTTTGCCTAAGCTTCCGCTAGTGGGTTGAGAGATGAAAGTATTCGTAATAACGAGTAGTAAACTGATGAGCATAAAGCCAAAGGCTCAAGTATTTGGTGGGAAAAGAAGTTTACATCGAGATAAAAGTGGAAAAAGAAGCAATTTCGTATGTATATGGTACATGAGGGTTATGAAGGTGATGATATGGTAGAAGGAAAAGGAGAAATTGCAGATCAAACACCCACTATACTAATGCAAGTTTATGACAGGTACCACAAATGCTCAATTTAGACCAATGATGTTATTAAGAGTCTTTAATGGTAAATAAATACATATTTTGATTGTTGTTATGAAAAAACAAAATAATCATGTAAACTCTAAAAATTAATTTAAAATTAGTCTGAAACATGACTAGTGCAAAAAATAAGGAAATTGGAGATGGCCAACAGAAGTTCTTGGTATGTAAATAACATGTAAGTTGTTGACTTTTTTTTTTGACAGGCTTTTCATAATGTGGTTAGGGGATGATGGAGATGATCTTGTCTTTTAACCAGTTAGAGCAGTAGCACCACTTTCAACATCTAAAGTGCATGTATTTTCAATTAGTTAATAAACAACTTGTCTCTAATCCAAATTGGTAGAGGATGATAAAAGTTGTCAACATGGTAACCTCATTGCTCACTAAACCGCCAAGATCTAACTTACAAAAATATCTATTTGACACCCTTAGATTAGGTAAACATGCATGGCAGAGCAAAGGCTAACCATACTTCAATTTAGGTAATTATTTGATTATCAAAGAGAGTGAATTTGAAGTATCATCTATCTTGTGCTCTATGATGAGTACTAAAGACTTGGAATGAATATGTACCATGATTATAAGAGTCCTCTTTAGATTGGATACATGAAGTACTAAGATATTTATTAATTGGTCCAAAAATTTAACAACTTAGCTTCATTATGCTTCAAAAATTATCTAAATGACCTTGTACTAAGATCGACTTTGAATTTTGGTGATAACCTTGATTGCAATTTGAGGCTCAATTGATTGTACTTTCACTTAGTACTTTGGTGTTCTTGCTCAATCAAATCAATCTATAAAATGCATCAAGTATCCATTATGATGATGATTTTCTTCTCTTGAAAAAAGTTAGAGGATTGGTTTTTCCACAGCAACACTAAAATAACCAAATAATAAAGCTATAATTCAAATGATATAACCAACCATGACAATTAACACTCATTGTATGAAAATAAAATCTTTCTATTATTGATAGCCATAACAAAAACAATCTTTTAATAGATTTTTGGCATAATACTTAGTCACTAATATATTATGTGATGAATCCTAATAGTTCCAATTATTAGCTTAACTGATTTATAAGGATTTGCTTCTCTCATTGAAATTTTTCATACAAATGATCCTTTACATATGTTGAGCTTGAGATCCATTTACAAGAAAACATCCCTCAAAAATCAAGAAACGATAAAATGATGCATTTGATAAACATGAAGGTATTGATTTACCAGAGTTTTTTAAGAAATTATTCATCTAGTTATGACCTTAGTTAACATTGAATTGCTAAGTATTCAAACCAAGAAATAATTAATCAAAATCGACAGTTTCTTAGAAACCAAGTAGAAGACTTGGAGGAGTAAAAAAAAAGAAAGAGTGAAATTGGTCAACTTCAATTAATAGACCAACTTGTTTTAAGCTGCAAATAACCTTCATAAATAGCAATAACCTAACGAAAGCAGTGACAAGTGAAAGAAGCAAAGACCTTCCTTTTCTAAGCAAAGAAGAATGTAGGTTGAGGTAATGGTCGTGGTAGTTAGACCATAGCTAAGGAGGCGGTAACCGGATAAATTGAAGAGATGAGGATATAATATAATATTCTAATTTTATAATTAAATTATTATTTAAGAAAATAAATTCTTAAAATTTTTAATTTTTTTTAAAATCCATATAAATATTCATTGGCTCCATGTTGCCTAACTTATATGCCATGTCAAGGATTAATAACATAGTAAGTAATAGAATCATAAAAGAGTTAGGTTTTATGGTACAAAATATATCATTTCATAAATGTTATGGTGCAAAGTAGTATCAAAGGTAATGACAATTACTAACTTAGTCCTTTTGTGAAATGTTAGGGAACGATTTACACCTTTGGCCAAATCAGGGGCAATGATATGGTTTTTTAGGGTTCAGCAAATGGGATTTCAATATACCCTAAAAAGTGTTAATAGTATAAAATTGGTAAATTTAAGTGAATTCACAACAATTGAAAGTATATTTTTGACTTGAAAGATACTATAGACGATCCATTAAAGATTATGGTTAATTGAGTAAGGTCTTAACATCCTTGTTAAAGAAGAATGATTTCAGTTGGTAATAAAAAGTTGAAGATTCTTTTAATGCACTTAAGTTAGCAGTAATCTCTTTAATTGTGCTAGTTTTACCTGACTTTAATAAACCATTTATTATAGAAGCTAATGTAAATGAGGGGTTAAGGAGATGTTTTGATGTAAGAGGGTAGTTTTATTACCTATGTTAGTATACCTTTGTTTGAAGGGTATAGGCAATTTTCAACCTTTAAAAAGGAACTGCTATTATTAGTGGTGACTACTTGACATGATCCCATTTATTTGACTAGTAGGAGGATTGTGTCCTAGATTGACAATAAAAACTACAGCATTTACTTAATCAGAAGATTATTAGTTCTATCCAACAAACTTAGTTGCCTAAATTATTTGGTTTTTATTTTAAAATTTATTATAAAAAGTGAGTGAACAACATAATTGATGATGGATTATCAAGAGTAAATAGTGGGGAATTGTGCACTTTAATGGTTTCTTAACCTCATAGTTATTTGTTATAAGAAATTAGCAAAAGTTTGGAGATATTTAGAAATTCACAACTGCTGATATAAGAATTACAACAAGGTGAGTTGCATAGTCTAACTTATACTTGATGCATTAATTTACTTTATTGAAAGACAAAATGATTATGGGATGATGGAAAATTAAGAAAAAGATCATTTCTTTATTCTATAATACTATTAAGAAGGCCATTTAGGTTATTTGGGTACTTGTAAGCATCTTCAAATGTATTCTTAATCGAGAAGGGTGTAAGGACATATCAACGAGTTCATCACAAATTTAATGTTTTTCAAAGGGATAAATGTAAGACAACGGAAAGACTTAGGAAGTTGTAATCAATTTTCATTCCTAGATAAGCACGTTTTAATATATGTATTTTGTTGAGGGCTTACTTAAATTTGAATAGTATACTGTGAATTTGATAGTAATGGGTGGGCTGACTAGATGTGATCACTTTATACCTTTATCACATTTTTATTTCACATCAAAAGTGGTTCACTTGTTCCTTAATTATGTCTTTAAGATGTGTGGAATGCCGATGACAATTGCTAGCTACAGATATCTAAATTTTCTAAATAATTTTTGGAAAAAAATTCAATGTGTAATGACTGTCATTATCTCTATCTTCTACCTACCATCCTCTAACAAACAGTTAGATAAAGTTCTTAATATAACTTTAGGAACTTATCTGTGGTGCATAGATGGTGATTGTCCTAATTAATGGAAAAAGTAGTTATATGCAGCAAAATAATGCTATAATACCATATTTTACTCCATTATTCAATGTTTACCTTTTAAAGTTTTATATATATTTGTACCTCATTTGCATGTTCCATACTTGGTAGGTGATTCTAAACTACTAATGGTGGATTAGACAGTGAAGGATTGGAAGGGAGTTGCTCAACTTATTAAGTTTCATATTCAATATACTCATAATAGGATGAATCAAATGATAATCAAGCAAAGATGTAATTGAGAATTTATAATGGATTATTGAATTTATGTTGAGTAATAATTGTATAAGCATTCTAGTATGCAACATATGACAAACTGAGGCTAGCACTATAACTGAAATTGCTCTTTATGAACGTTGGGAGTGATCTAATCACCGAAGTGTGATATTCATAAAAACTAAATTTTTGCTAGCATTCGTGTTTTTGTAGAACAGCATGACAATGTCCATGCTCTACTAAAGGCTATTGATGAACAATTAGAAACTTCTGATAAAACACTTACAAACACCTTGATTATGAAGTTTTCATCTATAAGGCTTACCAGTGTCTGATGTGTGCATGAGTACCTCATGAAGATGAGGGATATTGCAACTTAGTTAAAGAAACTCGAGGTTGAGATGTCTGATTTTTTTCTCGTGTATTACATTTTGAACACCCTTCCACTACTATATAGACCCTTTAAAATCTCTTATAATACACATAAGGATAAGTGGTTAATAAATGAATTAATGACCATGTGGATTAAAGAGGAAGGGAGATTGATGATGGAATAAGGAGAGAGCTCGTAAAGTGCACATCTAGTTGTTTAAATAAAAATCAAGCCAAATCCAGAGAAAAAGGTTAAATACTTGCCCAAGCTAATGCTAAGAAGGAATCCAAGTGCTTCTTTTGGAAGAAAAAGGACACATGAAGAAGGAAAGTGTCAAATATAAGGAATGACTTGAAAAGAAAGATAATGAAAACTCACTAGTTTGCTTTGAATCTAATATGACTGAAGATTTTCATAACACATCGTGAATTGATTTTGGTTCTACAATTGATTGACCTAATTTCGTGAGTGTCAATATTATTATATCGCAAGTGCATGGTGTGGTTGTAGCTAGTATTGGCAAATACAAGTTGATCCCACAAGGACAATAAGTGGTAATTATCATTATTCTATTATCTAGCCTAAGAATTTATTGTAATTTTTAATTAAAGAAACTACAATTAAACAAATAAAATAAATGAAGAGTACTATTAAAGCAGAGAATTATGAAGCACTAAGTTAATTACCGATATTAAGTGATTAGTATTTAGGTTTTGAATCCTCCTAAACCTAAACAGATTGATCTTTTGTTATGCAATTAGTTTGATGATTTATTAGACCGTTGAGACTCCTATGGTATACTAGTAGCTGACTTTGAGTCTACTAACAACTAACCATAATGTAACACCCCACTCCCGCAAGACCCGAACCTGACATCGATGGTGATATCCGAGTCCGTGCCCCACGAAGGTGGTGCGCTAAAGCACTGAAACAGTCAAAACTCGGCATATTTTATTTTTTTAAAAAACACTAACATATTTTGCAAAAATCGATAATTAGATCGGGACCACTTTCATTCATACCAATTTTCAGTCGCACATAAGAACTAGTACACAACTCATTAGAAATTTACTGATCACTTAGGGCCCATTACAAATACAAAACATTATAGTCATAATGACTTTACATTACAACAATAATACATTTGTATACACATGGTACAAACCTTTCAGAATCCATTGTTTATACAAAAATTGCGAAAATCAAATTGATACAAAATAATAAAATACAGAATGCAGACGCAACTGATCCCGACCTCTTCCTTCACTCACATGCAGTAGATATACTCTCTTTTGCCTAACGAGGTAGTCTTCAGAGTCCTGAAAAATATTTGCAAACTTGGGTGAGTTTTGTTTAAAGATATACTCTCTTTTGCCTAACATATAATTCACATCGTTATACATTGCACACTTCACATTCAATACAATTTAATCACTCATATTATACATATGCAGTGCATATGAGACCCATTTTTTATTTGTTATTTTGTTATGACCGAGTACCTAAACTGTCCCATATAGGGCTCATTGATAACTGTCCCTTATCCGCTTAGGAGATACAAGGCTCATTAAATGTTGAGCCTGAGGCTCTAATTCACTTTTGAGCTCGAAGCTCATTTTCACTCGTTGAGCTTTAAGCTCTGATCGGTGGCTACTCTGGTTACAACAACCATTATATGACACGCATTCATGAAATGAAAGGCATCACTCACAATTTCAAAAACCCGTTCATTCCCATATCATCGGACCTTAGTTCGGCTGTTGGGCCCCGAACCTATTTTGAAAGTTAGGACTACTAAATAAGAAATGTTTGGAGATTGTTCATGTAAAAAAGAAAAGGAGAATTTATGAAATTGAAATGAAATAGAAATAGATTGATTGAATCAAAGTCATAGGATCGGTTAAAGGTCACGAGTTAGATAGTTTTCTGAACAGGATTCAGTATTTTGGGAAATTCTCGATCTGTATAGATCCGATTGAATTGATTCTTGAGGAAAAATAAAATTGAGACATGAGGCTATAAATCATATGAAGGAATCAAATTTCAATTTAGCCCCTAAAACTTCCAATTTCTAAATTGAAATCAGGTTTAGTGTTCAGTTTTGGACTGATAAGTGTAGTCAGTATTTTGGCCATAACGTTTGGTCTAGTTATCCAAATGAGGTTATTCTTGTCTTAGATTAAACTAGAAAGATAAGGCTACAATTTTTCTGAAGAAAGTGAATTTTAATTCAGCCTCTAAGATTGTCAATTTT
>JANVCL010000001.1:9405021-9422963 GCA_026546855.1 Erythroxylum incrassatum
ATTTCCAAAAAGGGAAATTGTATGGATCTAAGTTGTTTTGTTTAAAGATGAAATGATCAAGAGTGAAAGAAAAGGAAAAAAAATTATACCGATTTCGGTTTAGTCTCAAGGTTTCCAACGCGACGTTTTTCTCAAGTGTTTGTTCGCGGATGTCGGATATTCGTTTCGCTTTCGATTGAACCATTTGTTTCCTTTGCTTCCAATTAGTTTCATTTCGAAATCCGTTCCTTCGATTTCAATATGTTCACCTTATGTTTCCGCTTTGGATTCTTTAGTTTTCGTTTTCCGTTCTTTTTCCGATTGGGGTCCGGTTTCGAGATCAGATCCCAACATTGGTGATAAGACAAAAGTACACAAAGCTTAGTAAACGTTACTTTAAGCCCTTTCAAATTCTTAAACAGGTTGAAGTAGTTGCTTACAAGCTACACTTACCCAGCTGAAGTAAAATACACCCTATATTTCACGTCTTATTACTTAAACTTTGTCATGATCTAGACACTACACCTAATTTTAACCTTCCTCAAACTTCAGTCGATAACCAACCTTTAATCTTCCCTTTAGCTATTTTGTATCACCGAACTATTAAGGTTCAAAATAGGTAGATTTTCAAATACTGGCTCAATGGAATGGGTTGCTTTTGGAGGACACTTCTTGGGAGGACTTAGAGACATTTAAAATGTTGTTCCCTGAGTTCCACCTTAAGGACAAGGTTTTTTCTTATGGAGTGGGTACTGACAGGAATGAGGGTACAGTCGGCCCATGCTGATCCGAATAAGGAGTGCACCAAGAAAGCTTGTGGATTATGTTGCAACAAATTAAATCAATTCACAGCTATAAACATCTTACAATTTCGTTTTGATTTCATTAACTGTTGGAATTCTGTTAGAAAATATTCTATAAATTGTATGGTGAACAATGGGGAGAAAAAAAGGAAAATTACAATCAACTTTTTCTATTTCTCTTCTTCAGTTATTCTCGTCTACCTTCTACTCTTGTTGATTTATCTCTCCTTCTCTTATATTCTGGAAATCAAAAAGGAGCTCAGCCACCTCAAATTGGCTCTCTTAGGCTCAACGCAGGTACTGACCGCGATCTTTAGCTATTTTGTATCACCGAACTATTAAGGCTCTTTGTATTAATAGTTCTATTTTCATTTCTATTATATGCATTACTCTTTCATTTACTTTGTATTGTGAAATTATTTAATTTTCTGAAGTTACATAAAAATTATACATAGAAAAGGTTCTCTTTCATATAAAACTAAAATTACAGGTTCTAATACTATGCAAACTCTATTTTCTCCCAGTGACTTCAAATATTCAATGGCCCTCAAGGGTTATGATCTTCATTGATAACCACGATAGAGGCTCAACCCAGGTACTAACCACAATCTTCTTACTAACTCTCGTCTCAATGGTGCATTAGAGTATGATCTTGGATATGACCTTAAGCTAAATGTTTGAACTTTTATATATAAGACAATTATTGAATAACTTCAAGAAAAAAAAACAAGAAGCTTAAGATTGCATTACAAACTGAAGTAATTAGGGTAGAAGAAACTTAAGCTAAATTGTGGAGGATTTTCTCAGTATTGTTTTGTTTGTAAAGATTGCTCAAATTGTTATTAATATTTTATATAGAAATATAGGATCATGTTTTAATGTTATATTACTTTTGTTGGTACAATTATATAATTTTATTTTATATATAGAATGTTTGACATTTTAAATTAATAATATTGCTTTACGATTTAATTTGATAATAATAACCAAATAATTCATAACAAAAAATATGTTGATACATTACATACAGAATGACACAATTACTCAAAATTATGGATTATATATATTATATACGAAATATAGATAAAAGTATATACGAAATTAAAAAATATAGCAAAAATTATATCTCTACTAAACATAAAATAAGGTAGGTTTTTTTGGATTGTAATGCAATCCAAATTGCAGTTCGAGTACTATGAGTTGTTTGTGGAGCAAAAAAGTACATTTGTTTTGTTTTGCAATTATCCTTTCTTATTGGATAATTGTATTAGCTTATGTATTATTAATATCATCTTGACTACTACAAAATAAACTTTTATGTCTAATTTTATAGTTCATTCTTTGCCTTCTTTCTTTCATATTCTGATACTCTTTAACAAAGTTTTTACTATATCACGCCTATATGGATCCCCATTATCTTTGATCTTAGTTAAATGTTTCTTTAATTCAGTGATTCATTAACCTTTCATATGTTTATTAATACAAATCAATAGGGTAATTCTTTATACCAGAAATCAATTTTACATCAGCTTAAGTTACAAGTACTTCAATTTTCATCTCTTTATCTATAAAAATAAATATAGATTATGTGATAAAATAAAATGATAACATCACATTAAAATAAATTTTTTACAGGTGAAGTAAATTTGCTAAAAACATATTGATCCTAATTACTAACAATTATCTACTGGAATGGGAAATTTTCCTTTTTATTTATTTATTGGTAAAATGAATAAATTAATAACATTCAAATTTTTTCTTTTGAGTTTATATACTAATTTACATGGAACTTCCTACAGGCCAATTTGCATTTAGTAGGAGACAAAAAAAACTTTAAATGGTGTCTCTGTCCTAATGCACTTGATGATATGAGGAAAACCCAAAATATTAGAGTGTTGCAAAATTAATCAAGAAAATATGAATGCTAAAACCATTTAAGAACAGAGATAAAAGGGTTTAGCTTAAATGATCACAATATGGTAACGTATCCTATTTATAGGTGATTAACACAAAACGTCTCTTACCTCTGGGATAACAAAAATGTGAAAGTAAATGCAAATTCAAATCAGTAGTCTGAGAACTAATTATTCGTTGCTTGTATGCGAAATTTCAATAGCTCAGGCATTTTCTGATTGGTATCAAATGAATAGCTTATTTATCCGTGTCAAGATATTTTTCAAGGCGACCTAGAATAAAATGTATGCGCAGTAGTAATCAGAGCGTGATGTTGCTCTATATCTTTGTTTTAGAAATCTTAAAACATTTATAAAGAGTCTTCAGGGAACAAAATCTTGGCTTAGAAAACAAATTGACCTTAGGTTGGGGACGACAGAGAGGGAGAGCTAGCGAGATAACGTGGAATTGATGATGAGCGGCAAACTAGCAAGCTGGCGACGAGGGACGTGTGAGAGGGAGGAGACAAACTCACTGGAGGAGAGGGGAGCGGCAAACTGCACTGTAAAAAGGAATGTTTTGCATTTCAAGGCGAAAACATCAATACTAGTATTTTACACTACAAGAAGCTGCTGCAGGCTTAGTACTTACTCTGTGTAAGGCCCAAACAAACATTGCAACTTAGCAACCGCTTCACTTTAGCCTGATATAATCCAAGGGTAGCTTTCAGTCTAGTTGACTGAATAATAACAATAATAATGTCTTTTTGTCTCCACAAACTACTGTTTCTTTCCGGCCTTTTCACCACCAACTCATGTGGTCCACTGCTGTCACTGTTTGCTCTATGTATGTGTGTGTATATATATATAATATTATCACTGGTTGAAAGTTCCTGTTTCATGCTCATCCAGCTAAGCTCCTATCTTCACAACCCTCCCTTACCAAACCGTCTAAGCCACTTTAACACTAAAAGCCCGTGACTACTACACTACACACATCATGTTAATTTCACAAATCTTGCATTTTAAGCTACAATTCCCTAAAAAATATATGAGAACTCACTGACTTTGTGCTCAAGAACAAAAATTGTTGCATTACCTCTGACACATACATTACATTTTATTATTGCAATATGAAGTTGGTATAGTAACAACAACATCAACAAAATAATAATAAGAAGGAGTGCACTCAATAAATTCCTTCTAAATGTCAATGATACAGTTTTGTCAGCTTGCATAATCCAGCAAGAACAACATCAAATAGCAAATAAATGTAAAATTAGTTCCTTTGTCACAATCGTACCCAGATGATGGGTCTAGGGCCACCAAAATTTCCACGTAACATTACTATACATGCCCTGCCGACACATTCCCCAACCTCAGGTTCGGTCCTTTCGGCTCTTTTTCCCGAGCCTATTAAACCACTTTACTAGATCCCTCAGGACTTAGTCTTTATATATATATATTGTATAATTGTTTGCGTACTGATTTGTTAATGATAAGCCAAAGTTTCCATTAGCTGAGCTCTTCATTAGTGCAAAGAAAGCACGAAAATGAGTACCTTTGGATAAGTGGTGTAGATTTATGGTATTATAGAGCCTTATCATTACCCTTGGCGTAAACATTACAAAGATCAAAAGGTGTTTATTATTACGAACTTGTTCCGGGGTTTCAATTTCAGTTTGGTTCAGATCATCTTCATTCCAGGTCTGGTATCGATTTTCCTGATACTGACACCTATCTTTGTTCATCTTGTACTACTTTTTACTTGCTCTTCTTGTTTAGTCACTTCCAACTCAAACTTTTTGTATGTTTCGCTTGTCTTGGTCTAGTTTTAAGCTTTATACTATCTGGAAACAGCAGGAGAGTGACTTCTTGCTCCCTTAAGATTATTTTCTTGTAATTTGTGGTGTTGAATTGTGCTGTTTATTCTTAAAAAGAATTTAAAAAAAAAAGGAAAGAAAGATTCGGGGTTTCTGTTTCATTTTTCTGATCTTCCAAGTTCATGCTGTCCTTGGAGGATTGATTGTGACAAACCATAGATCGCCGGGAACCTTAATTCTTCAGAATGCATTCAGCAAAATCGGAGTCAGATATAACGAGTTTAGCTCCATCATCACCTTCAAGGTCTCCTAAACGCCCTGTATACTTCGTGCAAAGCCCTTCAAGAGACTCACACGATGGAGATAAGTCATCGTCAATGCAACCAAGTCCAATGGAGTCACCGTCACATCCGTCTTTCGGAAGGCATTCAAGGAACTCCTCTGCGAGCAGGTTTTCAGGCATATTTAGGTCGTCTTCCGGTAGGAAAAGTGGAAGGAAAAGAAGCGATCAAAAGGGATGGAACGACAAAGGGTGGCCTGAGTGTAATGTGATTTTGGAAGAAGGGCAATATGATGATGCAGAGGATAAAGCATTCACCAGGCGATTGCAGGCATTGATTGCTTTGTGCAGCTTCGTGCTCTTGTTTACTGTTTTTTGCTTGATTATTTGGGGTGCAAGCAGGTCCTACAAAGCTGAGGTTACTGTCAAGGTATGCCAATGTTTAGTATCAATAGTATCTTATATCTTGTGGAGATTCATTCTTTTCTCTTTCTCCCCCTTTGACACTGGCATCATCTTCACTCTGTTTCTGGATTTGTCTCTGTCTTCTCTTTCAACAAAAGTTGATTAGTAATAAGTTTTTTGGCCATTTTGTTTAAGATTTATTTTCATTTAAAACTGCAATAGCACTTACGATGGTTGATTTTACAAAAGTTGATCGATTCATATAATTTAAGACCCCTTTATTTTGATATTCTGGGAAACTTCACAATCAAATAGTTTATTTTTTCTACGTTGCAGTGAATATTAATCATGTAAATTATGTGGCGTTTCCTAATTATCCAGTATATTTTGAAATTATTTTTGTAGCCTTTTTAGAGATGTAAACACCTGGAGTTACTCTCAAGATCTGTAATATGGAAGTGGATTGAGTAATGAGAAGTGTATCAACAACAAAATCCAAAAGTTTTTCCTTCAATGGAACATGTTTTACTGCATTGACATTGATTTCTTATAAAAGCTATGAACTTTGCAGAGCTTGCTAGTTCAGAACTTCTATGTGGGGGAAGGTTCAGACTTCTCAGGTGTTCCGACGAAGATGTTCACAATCAATGCCACTCTGAGAATGAGCATATACAACCCTGCTACACTCTTTGGCATTCATATCAGCTCCATTCCAATTAATCTCATATACTCTGAAATCCCTGTTGCTACTGGTCAGGTAACTTGAGATTCTCTCCACACTCAGCTCTTTGATTCCTAGGAATATCTTTTACTCGTGTTCAGCTCATAGTGCTGGTTTTCATCGAATACTGTAGCTGAAGAAGCACTATCAACCCTGAAAGAGTCATAGAATTGTATCGGTAGTTGTGGAAGGAAACAAAGTTCCAATGTATGGAGCTGGATCAAGTTTAACAGTTTCTCAAACTGGGATTGTGGTCCCATTGACACTGAAGTTTGAAATCAAGTCGAGAGGGTATGTGGTGGGAAAGCTGGTGAGGACCAACCATCGAAAGAAAATTTCATGTCCTTTGGTCGTTGATTCTACTAGCAACAAACCTATTAAGTTCAAGAAGAATACATGCACATATGAATAGTTTTCTAAGTTGATGATATTGAGCTATTTAGCATTTTCCAAGGACGCTGCAATGTAGGAACAAGTCAAAAGCATTTCAGGTTAATTATTTCCTTGACCTTTTTTTCTCAGTTGGTTTTGTTTTATGTTTGTTTTCTTATATGATTCATGGGCAAATGAAGTGTTTATATGAATGATGGATCTCTTATATAACTGTATGGAGGAGTCAACCATAATAGTTGATGGATGTGTTAGAAAATTAGTACAAGATCCGATCTTACATGTAGTGAAATAATAACGAAAATTTTCATCTTGATTTCGAGAAATCAAGATCATTTAAATCTTATAACATGATTATCATATAAAATGTAATAAAACCAATGTTTTAAAACCTGGATCGGACATCAAACCGATCGAAAGAAAGGTTTAAAGGTTTAGAGGTTCAACCGGTAGTGAACCGCTATCAAACCGGAATATAATAAATAAAATGAAAATTTTATAAGAATAAATAAAAATAAAATATTTTATTGAAATGAAAAATACACCAATGTTTATTATTATATCAATTGGATCATATGTTCTCTATAATATATTAATATCTTCTTCATTTTTAGCCAGCTCCTTTTTATTCATTGGCCGCTTGCGCACCTTGAATTTAAAAAATTTACATCAATAAGCAAAATAAGCCTAATCTAGAAGTGGATCAACAACTTTTCATATTACCAATAAATGCTTGGTGGTTTGATCAGAGTAAGGCATTATGTTTTAATTGGATAAAAATTTGAAAGAGCAAATAAACAAAGAATGCCAAGGACAACTAAAATATATTTAACAAACATACAACAACTTTGATCTTTGCCACAGAACTGGCCTTATCCTTGTCTGCGGTGAATTTCTTGAGGATGCCATTGTCAGGCAAAGCTGGAGCTCTTCCAGTTTGTTTGTTATTTGAAATGTATGGATCAGAGTCATCAAAGCTTCTACCTCGAACAGGATTAAACAGGGAAGAACCCTCATACATTCCATGAACTGGCAACTATCCACAAGATTCAGAAGACAGTAATTATTCAACTCCAAATGAACCTACCAACTACTAAATCTCAAACTACATAATATTAAAACTAGAGCCTCCAATTTCTCAATTGAAAAACTCAAGCTACAATTTATGAATTCTTTGTCAACTTGTACACACGTCTAAAATAACACAACACCACACAAATTCATAGAGTCAAAATTGGGTCAATTATAATCAAGTACATGAATGTGAACCACCTCCGGAAACAACTCAGTGTCGAAAGAGTGCAAGTCCAAGAGTCCAGGACTAAACTCACTAGGAGAACCTTGCCCACTTTTCATCTGACTTGACTGCCGCGAAGCAACAGGCGGTGTAGTTGGCTCAGAAACAAAACTCACTTCCTCCATTGAAGCTCCGCTGAGCATTGCGGTACATTCTCAACGCCTGCGCTCCTCCTCCACCACCACCACCACCATATAAATTATAGTCCTGCAGAGTCCAAAAACTGCATCAGATCTAGAAAATTTCTGCAAGCCAAAGAA
Organism: Erythroxylum incrassatum; assembly: GCA_026546855.1. Taxonomy (NCBI): domain Eukaryota; kingdom Viridiplantae; phylum Streptophyta; class Magnoliopsida; order Malpighiales; family Erythroxylaceae; genus Erythroxylum; species Erythroxylum incrassatum. The sequence goes on from JANVCL010000001.1 coordinate 9,412,872, forward strand.
AATGAAAAGAGTGAGACTCTAAGATCTGTAACTATAATTCCAATGAAAACCTACTTCTGACAATAAAAACAATCTTAACAAAGCAAAAAAAAGTTGATATGAGCCAAACAGGAAAAAGGAGGAAAGATCTGGAATGCATCGAAAGAGGAGGAATAGAAGAAGAAGTTGAGGTGTGGAGGTGCTGGAGACCAGTAGATTGAAGCCATCTTCCGTTGGAAGAAGCGTCTAGAAAGTTATCGGAGGAGTACTGTCTCTGATGGTGATGCCCCGCCATGGATCTCTGCCCCTGCCTCCCCATTAAGTTCATATTCCGACTAACCTCGCTCTCCGTTATATACTTATACACTCAAAAGATAAATGGAAAGCTTGTCTTCATCTCTCTCTTTAAATTCAAAATAAAGCTAGTCTTTTATTAGGGGGAGCTCTCTCTCTCTCTGTAATCAGTCACTACTAATTGTCTTCCAACTTCTACTTAGCTTGAGGCAGTTAAAAAAAATGGACTACACATTTGGATTTAAGACCCGGTAAAACGGCGTCGGTGAATGACTGTGTGTTGGGTCGCGGGGGCGTTTTGGGGATTAGGCCTTGCTCATCGTCTCACACATGGTAGGGGCCCACAGGTGTTATATACTTATATATCTAATCTAAAATCGGCGTGTTTCTTTGTTATTTGAATTTCTTAGATCGGAGGGATCCACAGGAATGACGACACGTGTGGCGATCTGCTGATTCTGTTGAATTCAAAAAGCAGGATCGTGAGCGTCAGATTTGGCGAGTTCCATTCAACAACCGGGTCAGCTTTTGGCCCCCGTCTAGAAGTCCAGATCTTCTGTCCAATATTATGGTGTCTTATTGTGTCCAATAAATTTCAGTCGTTTATTTATGTGGGTCCTGCATGAGACCCATGTGGGGCCTCATAAAATAAATGGTTAAGATTTCATGAGACAGAATAAGACAGAATAAAACTGGACAGAGGATCTGATCTCCCCGTCTAGAGCGTATCTGGTGTGTCCGCATTTCTTTTCCCTCTCAGTTAATACGGTAATGCCCCGTGTACAGCCGTCTCCCCAAGGCGCTCTTTAAATATAAGGCTTAATTATTTTATTAAAAAAAATTTCAATATTTTAATTATGATATAAACTTTAAAAGGTAATAATAAAATATTAATTTTTCAATATTTTTCAATTTTAACCTGAACTTCAAAAGGTAACAATATAATGCTCAAATTTTCTATTTTTTTTAAATCTAACCCGACGTTAGTGTTTTTGTTAAGTTTACTAATGTAACTTGTCACGAGTTTCAGAAACTTTAACTATTAATATACATAAGCCAAAATTAACAAAACAAATAATGATTAATAAAACGAGTCATTTAATCACATAATTAAAATGATGTCATTGTTTAAAAATAATCTAAATCAAATTACGTAACCCCAACGACCTTATGCTTCGATTTCAGTTTTTTCCTTTGTTCTCAGTTTATTCTCTCGACGCCCTCACTTTTCGATTTTCACATTATGCAGCCTGACGCCCTCACACTAAGGACATTAAGAGAATGAACTAAAAATAAAGAGCTTATTGGTACAGTATGCTGTAATGCAAGAGTAATTTGAGGCGTCAAAAGAATAAATAGAAAACAAAGAGCTGAAGCAGAACAACAGATAACGTCGGGCTAGAACTGAAAAAAATTGAAAGTTTGATTATTTTATTGTCACTTTTTAAAGTTTAGGCTATAATTAAAAAATTAAAAGTTTGGACATTTTATTGCTACTTTTAAAATTTGAGCTATAATTGAAATTTTGACAAAAGTTTGGGCTTTTTATAATTAACCCTACATGTTATTGTTGTTAGCTATTTATAAGGTAATGTACCATCAACGGTTAAATTTCATATCATATTAATCCTCGTATACAAATTCTAATAGTTGCAAGATATCATTAATCGTCTTGGAGTATATACCCCATATCCTAAATTATTTGTGCTAAACTTGCTTGATTTTTCACTAATTTGCAGTGAATCTTTAATTAAAAAAGAGGTCATCAAAAGCTTGAGTTAGTAATTAAGGCTTTGACCTTCAACTTTCTGAAGTTTAGTCCCAGGGCAAACAAAACCTGCCCATGACAATTAACAAAATATTAGAATACCAAAGTAAAGAACTCAATTTATAAAGACCAGTACAACACCAAATATAAATTGAAAAGGCAAGTTCTAAAACATAGGAAAGAAAGAACATTGAGAGAATGACCAAAACATTGCACTCATGTTAGATTTTTGCTGCTTTTATTGTAAGAACTCCTGGGGAATAAATGAATGAATTTAGTTAACCATAATTTGTTTAAATTTCTCAGAGCTTTGAAGGATAGCTACAGTATGGGTCACTATTTATCTAGTGAAAATATGCTCCCTACTTAAGGTAACATTCTTCCTTCTCCAGTTGTGAACCGACTAAATACGTAGAATTATTTTTTCACTGCTTGTTATGGTGCATACATAGCAGAATAAATAAATATCATATTAAAAAGGGTTAATTAGAAGAAAAAACCCAAACTTTCATCAAATTTTCAATTATAGCTTGAACTTTAAAAGTAGCAATAAAATGCTCAAACTTTCAATTCTCTTCAATTCTAGCCCGATATTAGCGCCACCATTATCTTTGCTGACTTGGCAGCGCCACATGTACAGGGACCCTCATTAATCAAATAATTAGCATAATAGAGTTAAATGATTGAAACAACGTTGTTTCAATCATCTCTCTCAACTCTCACTTGCACCCAAAACCCTAGCAGGAGCCTTCTAGCTGTAAGATCTCTCCATAACAACAACGACCATAGTCAGTTAGAACATCTTTCAATTAAATAAATATAAATCTTAATCTCCATCTTTTACCCGAACCATCAGTGGTTGATTTTGGAATAAACATTCAAGCATAGGAATGGAGGACGCAACAAGCATAGGTATGGTCATGTCAAGTTCATTCGCTGCTTAAACTGTGACAAATGTTGTCCTAAGGCACTTCCACATTCTTTAAATTTTCTTGTTAAAAATTGTATTTCTATATGATTTGTTTTGATGTGCATGGTTTTGTATATATGTCTAATGGAAAAGGACACGGCAATCAAGAGGACGTTGAAAGGAACACTCGTCAAGGTGAAAGGTAGAAGCGGTGGTAGAACGTCGACAAAGGTGGTATCGGTGGTGGTTAATCGGGGTTCGGTGACCGGCACATTATGCAAAAGACAATTAAGGCTTTTGATGTGGCTGCCATATAAAGACTGAAGCGATTTGAGCTAGATTTGTTTAGAGGGTTTGTGCCACTCAACCAACCAACTTTTGTTGATTGATAACTCTGCATTTTGAGAAATAAGTTTGCCTGAGGAAACCAAAATGGACTTCCTAGGTGGGATTTTTTCGGCAAGAGAATTTGTGCAAAAGGCATGTGATTTTGGAAAAAATGAATACGTGTACCTGAAGAACTGGAAAGGAGTGCCATGGAATTTAGAAAAGGAGCTTTCTGGATGAAATTAACAAGTGGGAACCAGTTGAAAGTGTTTAAGATAACAAAAATCTTCTTGAAACAACATCGTTTCAATAATTTAACTCACTTATGGTAATTATACTGACATGTCTGATTAAGATGGGACCCTATACACGTGGCACTTTCACGTCAGCAAAGATAATGGTGGCATTAACATTAGGCTAAAATTGAACAAATTGAAAATTTAAGCATTTTATTGCTACTTTTTAAAATTCAGGTTATAATTGAAAAATAGACAAAAGTTTGAGTTTTTTTTCTGTAATTAATCCTATTAAAAATATTTGCTCAAGTTTTTAGTTATAGTGTCAAAAGGAATTTGTTTTTAGTAATTCTAAGAAAATATGATAACTTTAGGCTATGTTTGATTGGGTGGCTATTAATGAAATGGAATGGAATGTAATATTATTCTATCATTTAGAAAGAAGGTTTATAATAGAATAGAATGGAATAAGATGGAAGGGAAGGGTTTCACATTACATATTATATCCTAAATAGTAAAAATAAGTTACCTCCGATTTGGGGAGTTTAAGATGAAATGTACAATGATAAATAACATTTCACTATATTAAATTATAAACCCTTATTCCAAACAACATTTCATTATATTATATTATGAATCCTTTCATCCCTCCCAAATAACAATATTCTAATATTACATGTATTTACGTTCCATTTCATTAAAAACCTTCAGTACAAACCAAACTTAGCCTTATATTGTTTTATTGGAGTTTGGTACATATTGTTTTGTACTTGGAGCACTTTAATAGTTAGTGGTGCATTCATATGTTGAGTATCTTATTGTTAAGTAATAGTATTAGATTTCAAAGCAACAAGTTCTCCTCTTTTTTCTTTTCTTTTACATTTTTTCTTGAGATATTTAAAAGTAGTATTAGAATCTAATTTATAGAAAGTCATAAAAATAAAGAGCATAGTTGTAAGTTCCTTCCTTGTCTTTAATGTTACATACAGAAATGTGAGTGTCAATAACTTTTATAAAGAGATAAAAATAGCTAAAGTAGAGAGAAAAATAAATTCCTTATAGTTACTAACAACTTCATGTAACCTATTATCGTTAACTTTGATAGTCACTATAATTCTTAGAATATGTTGATAGAAAACTTCTTAAAATCTAAATAATATTGGCAGATTGTCTTTAATAAAACAACAAAACCAACAACTGACACAACAGTAATAAATGCACAAAGAATATAGCCCTAAAGACAATGTTTGAATGATCTATAAGTAAAAAACATATATTTTTCAAGCCATTGATCACTAAATCATATTCTTTGAAAGGACATATTCAAATTCCATGAAAAAGAAGTACTAAAGTTTCCCAGAGGTAAGGAACTCATAGTTTTAAGCACTTTATTCAAATTTAAATTACTATAAAAGAAATTAAGAGAATTAGTCACAACTTGTTTTCACAAATAATGGCAATCATTAATAAGATGTGGATCCATAATGAAAGGACAAAGGACATAATTCTCACTAAGAAGATCCTTCGATTTATGACATTAAAATTCATTTTCGTTGTCTACTCTATCAAGGAATTTAATGACACTTAGGAGCTTTTAATTGATGAATTGTAAAGTTCCTTATTGGTTTATAAACAAAAAATTAATTAACAAGAGAAATAGGAGTAAGTAATAAAAATTACTTGACACCAAAAGGAGATAAAAAGACAAGGCAAATAAATAGGTAAGGGTAGAGGAAGCAACTATCATTGCAACCAACAACAATATCACCAACATTAAGAAAATCAATTTTAGGAAGAGGGAGAAAACAAGGAGACTATCATTTAAAAACTCAAAGAATAAAGTTAAAAAACAAGTACAATGTAAATGCTATCAATGCTCTATATATTGTCACTGTAAGTTAAAATGTCAAAGTAACTTGAAAAGGCAAACTGGAGAAAGAAATAACTTTGGAAAAAAGAAGAAGATATGTTTCTCTTGATGGTGTTTCATATGTATGAAGAAATTCAACATAATATATGATATTTAGATACTGGCTTCAGTAGCCATATATGTGGAGATAAGAAAGCATTTTTTTAACCTAGACAAATCTTTTTGTAACATTGTCAAGTTTGATGACTTGTTATAAGAATATGAAGGGTCACACTTTAGATCAAAGAAAATTCTATCTAAACTATTTCCAAATATTTTTGTTATTCTAGACTTAAACATTAACTTGCATAATGTGAGTCAACTAGAAAAGAAAGGTATGAAATTTCTATCAAAGATGGAGTGTGTTGAAACTCACATTATTTTGAATATGGTGTAAAACCTTTTGGCAAGGAGGGACGTTCCAGTAACTTTTGGATCTAAAACAGTCAATTGAAGTATTCACAGTTTGAATAGAAGTCCCAAACTTTGTTCAAAATATGAAACTAGAATAAGTATAGAGCAGATATAAACTACAAAGACATCATTAATTTTTTTTAATGTGATAGCTATGCCAATAGTCTATACCAGAAGAGGACAAAGATAGATGAAAATAAAGAGATACTTTTTAGCGTTAATGGTTAATCAAAAGCATATAAGGTTTACAATTCTATCATTAAGAAAATTATAATCAGTCGTGATGTAGGTTTTTATAAAGAAAGGTTTAAGCCATAGAATAACAATGTTATTGAACAACAAATACCTATCAACATTGATGGAGTTAATAAAGAGGAAAGATAGCATTTGACAAAAAATGATTAATAAATTCCATTAAATGGTTCAATAGACATTCCAAGCTTACCAAAAGTAGAGAAAAAATGAAGAACAACCTTAACATGTTAGAATAAGACATGCATGCATGATTAATTTTCATATCACTGGAATTGACCAATCAGAAGACCTACTTGCACATTTTGCTCTATTTCTCAAATGTGATGATACAACTTTCAAAGAATCAAAATGAAAAAATTCTATAGATGAAGAAGTTGTAACTAGTGAATGGAATAACAATTGATTGATCTTCCAAAAGATCACAACGCAATTGGAGTTAGTTGGGTCTATGTACTAAAGTGTGTCTAAAGCTTGTTTAAGATCATGAATGAAGATTGATAACATATTTTATATGCAAATTTCATAAATTTAATGTATTTTATAGCTACAAGACCTTATATAATGCTTGTTATAAGTCTTCATGAAATGATAAAAGGAGATTAATCTCTTAACTACAAAAAGAATCATTAAAACTTACAAGGAACTACAAGTTAAAGGATGTTATACAAAAAAGGTGAGAAGTTATATTTATTTTTCCTTACAGACAAGGATTACGTTGGAGACTAAGTTAATAGAAAGAACTTAAAGATATGTTTTAACACTTGGTTCAAGAGCTATTTTGTGGTCTTTAAAAGTAAGAAATTGTCACTTTTTAATAACCAAAGTAGAGTATGTAGCTATAACAGCCTATGTATATAAAGCAATTTGGCTAAGAAAAATACTTAAAGACTACAAAAGCAAAAAGGAGTTATTGTAATTTATTATAACAATAGTCCTACCATCGAATTCTCTAAAAATCTTATTCTATGTCAAAAAAGCAAGCAAATAGATAAGGTTTCACTTTATAAAGGACCTAACAAGGGATAAAACCATTGATCTTTGCAAAAGTGAAATCAAATTGTTAGTATAATAACTAAGCCATTGAAGTTATTTACACTTCAAAAGCTAAGGAATGACACTTTAAAAATAATCTTCGAATGTCATTAATAAAATTAATTATTAATAGTATCGAACTAATAAACTCAAATAAAGAAAAGATTAATTTTATATTTTATGTCTAATCAAAATATTGTATAATAAAAAGATTAAATTATACAGAAAAATCATGCACGAAAAGGTTGGTAAAAATCACTTTGACGTTTCTAATATTTATGTGGTCATGATGCGTTGCTAGATATCAATATTGATTTATATATATAAATTCTTTAATTAGAATAATAAAGAAAAATTAAAAATTTTAATTTATTTAATCTTAAATACAATTTAAAGTTATAATTTATATCCGTTGTTTATATATTTAGGAACTTAATAGGTCACATACAAAGAACATTTGGAGAGAGAAAAGATAATTTAATCAAGTTGAACTTGAATGTAAAGTTTGAGAAACTTTATGATCAAATGTAAGATATTTGATAAATAAGGAACAATATAGCATATTGACTCTTTTTTGGCCCAATTGATATTTAATTAGATTTAATTAAAATTAAAATTAAAATTAAATTAGTTTTCAAATAAATTATCAAAAGATTTAAGTCATATTATAAATAAATGTAAGCTCTAAAGGCGTTAGTATTCCTTGCTTATCTTTCTTTACACTTGTTAAATATTTCTCCTAACTTGTTTATGTAAATACTGTTAAAGGTTGAACATTTATACGTTTACAGAGGTTGCAATTAATTAGTTTTAGAAATTGGTTCGAGGGAAGCTGCAGAAAAATGATCAAGTTTACAATAAGACGCGAATTTATGATTTATACTTTATTATATTTTTTACACCAGTCATGCTATATAGTTTAAAATGATCTTGATTTTTGAGAAATCAAACAAAAAAATTGTTCTTCTTCCACTACGCACGAGATTAGATATTACATTGATTTTCAACTTAAGCAACTCTTACTAGCCCATCTGCAATCAACAAGATCTTAAGCTTTTCTAGTAGTTCTTTTATAGCCAAGGTTGAGCGTCTCTTCATTTACTTGTATATCTATAAATAAAAGCCAAGAGAAGGTGCATCTCTTAGGACAGTAATAGTAAAGCCTCTATACATTCCTCTCATACTTTCTTTTCTTAAAATGCTCTTTCTAACTCTTATTGGACCTTTGTGACTACCTCCTTAATGACACCATTCTTTTAGCCTATGATCTGTAGTAGGAGGCAAATTTTTAGCAGTTCTATTGGAGAAAGCATAAGGCTTTGTAGGGGCCCTGTGGCGACTCCTCTGACAGCAACTGTTGTACATAACACGAACTTTAACTTTATGCCCATTATCTACAATGAACTTATATAAATGGAGATAATGCAAAAAAAACTTGTTTTGCCATCCATAGCTTGATGAACAAACTCCTTAATTGCTTGAATAAGTTGTTGAATCCTTTGAATATGATCTTTAACGTATGATCAATATGCTGCAACTTTCGATTTAGCTTTATATAAGTTGTATATTTATATTGTTAATGTCTTTCTACATCTTTCTGGATGCGTGAACCTCTTAACGGGTCAGAGTAACTTTATGTTCATAAATTTCTATCAGCAAGCTAAAAGAACAAAAAGCAAGCTATTAAGTCGAGATCTTAATAACTATTTATAGAAACCTTATTGGACTGTCCCATTACAAGCCTAATAAGTAGATCTACCACACTGATAAAGGTTTATTTTTTTCACTGGACTTTGGCCCATTTAGCTAGATCCTTTATTGTCCCTTATTATCTTTAATTTCGATCAAATTTGATTCCAATAAGAATTTTAATTCCAATATTCTCTCTTTGAACAAATATTAATGACAATGAAAGTAGTAAAAATGGTTAAGAAAATCAACGTAATGGTCAATCAAATTAAAACATTTGATCCAAAATAATGAAAGCCTATCATTCAATCCCGTAAGGCTTTCGATATCAAAAAGTATTAAATGCATGTGTTTTTACATGATATAGATCTAATACAATTACGCATATCCAATACCTTACTTATATGAATGAGAAAATATAGTGTAGCAAACTACAATAATACCTATATGATCTAAAATGTATCATTGTTTCGTTTATCAGTCTCAATCTCTCTAAACTTTATGCTAAGCTGCAATAGAGAGATTTATTTTATATCACTTATTGCTAAAACATATTGGAGAAGACCTTTATAAGATTAAGCACTTATATCCCATTATATCCTATCAAATCTTTGGATTTATCAATGGATTTGTATATGTCCTAAAGACATAGGCTCAAGGTCAATCTATATATATTCCCAATGACCTTTAAAATGCTTAAGATCGACATAAATCTTAATACTTTCACCTTTATTATAACAATGTAACACAAACTGAATGATTGAGCATAACATGATGATCATCAATATTCATATAAAATGTACAATCATAATACATAAAAAAAACAACTGCCTTAGGAGCCAAATACAACGACTTGTAACTAACGGTGTCTAAGGACTTTAATAAGCCCATAATGTATACAAATCTCACAAAGTTGATTGGTTGCAGTCCTTTCATTAGTGGATTAGCCCATATATGCTCAATCTCAATATACTCCACTATGATGTCACCTTTCTACATTAAGTCCTTTATGGTCAAATACATGACCTTCGAATGCTTAGACCCTATGTTATTTTTATTACTATTGCTTAACAACACAACAAAGAGATTATCATAGTACAACCGAATGGGTCTAGCAACCTAATCAACCGCAGACAACTCAAAAATGAAGGAGCCTTATAGCATGCTACAAACTTTGTAAACATAGTAAAAGAAGTTATCAGTGTTGGGACCCGTTTCCGAGACCCAACTCTTAACCAACGAAACATATCATACGATCATACTTTAGCTAACATCGCTT
>JANVCL010000001.1:9434472-9445591 GCA_026546855.1 Erythroxylum incrassatum
TCCTCATTTTCGATAAAATCACAGTTAGTATCAATTATACCCAAAAGTTGTCAATGAATGCATGTACCACTTTTTATTTGAAAGCATTTCGTATTTATGTGTATATATGCTAACATGATGCATGAGCAGGAAAATGCATTGTCGTAATTTCTCTTTAAGCTCACAAATACTGGAAGTTCGGGTCTTAACCCTTGATATGGGGATGGGATGTTACAAAGGTCATACCTTGAACTTATCAGGTGTGGTTTTCATTGTCATCTCCCACTCACACATAATGAGTTTAGTTAATAATATTTTTGCAAATTCTCATAATTATTACTTATATGACTAGCATATAATGAGAGCTTATGGTCATATATCTGTTAGGAATATATGGCATCTCAATTAATGAATAAATCCTTGAGTATAATTTGCATACTATACCCTAGGTCATATTTTGTATTTCAATCTCATTTGATCTTATTTATTTCATTGCATCATAAATGTATTCAATTCTCTTACTAAGAGTTTGTGGCCACCTTTAGATACAAAATTTTTCTTATACAAGTTACCAATCAAAATGGCCTTGTTTTATTCTAAACTCTCTTAAATTGAATTGAATTTACTTTTCTAAAATTATCTCATAAGATCGTACCAAACTTAATCTTTTAAAAAAACATTCTTTAGTAATTTTATAATAACATTCTTAAAAAACAAGCCTTAAATTAAACAAATATCATCTCCGCCTTAGAGATATAACTTTAATATTACTCATGTTCATTTCTGTTAAACAAATATACATTCAAACTTTCATTTATTATCTATTCCAAACATTTATGGAAGTATAAAAATATACATTACCAAATCATACAACAATATTTTATCTATTAATTAAATGAAATGAAATATCAATTTATACTTTCAACCCTCTCTTTATTATCACTAAAATAAATATCCAAATTTACCTCCTTAAATATCAACACACCTAGCTAACAATAGTAAATAAGCAAGTATATATAAAATCAATCATTTAGTAATGTCATTATAAAAAACAATTTCAGTATATGAATTTATTATGGTCAATTTATATCTTCAGCAACTAACCTCTTTTTTTTATGTCCTTCTTTTGGACCGCCTTCTCCTAAAAGTCAAGATCTCAACCTCCTTATTCTTGACCTACCATATGCCTGGTGATAACTAGGTATTTCAACTTAATGTTTGTTGGAAAGGATTCAATATGTTAATAAAAGTCTCCTTCATCACCTAACTTAATTGCACATGCACTAATAAATTTTTTATTTTCTTCTTCTAACATATTTTACAGGTGGTCAAAATTTGATTCACTATTTACCATATAATAATTAAGAGTCTTATAAAAAGTTGATTCGACTTTTTGTGTCCTGCTAACACTAATATCATCATCTTCTCGAATGTTGCTAATTTTTATTTTTGTATTCAACCAAATAACATCCTTATATCACCTCCTTAAAAACATAATTCAGGAATTTTTTGATCTTCACCTTACTAAAAATTTTGAATATATTTTGACACATAATCTATTAAATACAAACAATAAGCAATTGTATTTGGATAATAAAGGTGACTCACTTATTGTAATTATGTACTGCTCGACCACACTACACTCTTCAACTATTTCCTCTATCTTCTATAACTAGCTATTCCATTTAGTCTAATTTTTTCTCACCGTTAGTTCTTCTTATATAATACAAAATAGGGTATTGGTATATGCCTTCTAAAATACCTTTTTAATATCAAATAATGTCACCAGCAGTACCTTACTCCCTACACATAAGTAATCAAACTTTATTTCATGCTCAATCTTTTCCCTAATTACTTCCTTATATTGTTTAGTAACTTGATTCATTGTGCTACAAGCATATATATACCATTAAAGTAAATATTCATACTCTTACTAATTTGTGTCATTGACATACCTATCTAAAAATAGCTCCTAACATATGCTTGATCCAACCTTATACATTCATCAAATAAAAATAACCTATAAATTATTTTTTAAGTCAAGCTCTATAACCATTTAATTCTATTTTTTTCATGAATTCTTCAATGTTGTTAGCATTATACACAACATCCATAAATGTATCTTTTAACTTCTTATAACTCTTATAGGTATCAAATTTCTCAGGTTTCGTATATACCATGAACACAATATATATCTTATCTAAGGAATACCACCTCAATAGAGTTACTTTTATTCTTATACTCATATATAATTATAGTGTTAAATGACTTCTCATTCATATACCTTAACCATGTATGAAAATGTTAACAAAAAATATAAGTGATGTTGTTGCCTTAAAGTTCACACTAAGCAATATAGATTATATATGATGCTTTACACTGATAAATGGAGAAAATTACATTTGGTATTTGTTCATAGATAAGTGGTGTCAAACATGAACATATCACTTTCAATACGTGCTAACTGACTCCTTGCCTTCTCTTTAAAAAAATCCTTAACCTTCCTTCCTCTTCATAGACAATTCCTTATAAAAATATATTATTCTTCTTTTTCATTCTAATAAATATGTCATGCACCACTTCTACGTCTCCTTCTTCTAACCTCACTCTTTTTAACTTGTATAAATGATTAGGACAATCATTTCTTAAACATGTCATATTTTTGTACCGATTGCTGCTATAACAATAAACCTTAAATTTATGCATGTCCTAATTCCACAAATATCTTTCATTTCTAATATATGCCTAACTTGATTATCCACAACCTAATATTGCCCCATAAACCTCACTTGAAATCAATTCATGATTGTACACATCTTTAAACTTGATTATACTTTAAATACCTTCATCATAATGGAAACATATTTGAGAATTTTACCCAATTCTTCTATTACTTATAGGTTTTTTTTCAACCCTCATGATTTATACGAGTGACCTCGATGACACATATTTCTTACTCTTAAACTCTCCATTCTCATATTTCTTTCCTTCCTTATAACAAATCAAAAATTATTTCAAAAATTTAAATTTATTCCAATTTCAAATTACTACAGATGCCCTAGTGTTCTTTGCCTTTATACGTGAGGTCATATCTAAAGAATGCTTCTCGTTCTCTATTTTATTACTTATCTCCACTATATCATTATATTATATCATAAATACTACAACATTGCTAAGAAAATACTGTTGCATTATATAAGGTATACCAATGGATAATACAATAGATACCAATATATGTTAAATAAAATTCAGTATAAATACAAATATATACTGCACACCAAATGAATATGTGTCAAATAGAATTTTAGCTCTAGAACACAAACATTTGATTTTCTTCCTTGTCCTTTTTAACAAACTCTTCTTCTCTCCTTAGTATGCCAACTTTCACTCTAAACAAATATCAACCAAGTTGAAATTCTTATTAATCACAAAATTTTATTTACAAATTTAAACAATTTAAAAAAGTTCCTAAAACTCTACATCTCATTTCTCACATTAACATTATCACTTCTAACTCTCATATAAATATATATATATGCAACTCTTTAAATTTTATTATATACCAAAATTATTACAATATGTGCAAACATCTTTCATGTTGGACTAACAATTATAATCCCTGACTGTAATATAAAAAGAAAAATAAGCTTGACACCACATCTTATTTCAACCATAACACACACTTAGAAAAACAAATATACAAATGACGTGAAAATGGATGCTTGCTTTGACAATAATGTGCTGTCTTAATATACAATAGAAGTACAATTGTTGATAAGAGGTTATAATAGTAAAAGGCACACACTTAAAAAAGAAAAACCTTGTCAACTTATATTGTGAATTGAAGATGGAGGTTAACTGTGTCAAGTTTTAACAAAATAATGAATGTGACTGACGGAGGAAACAAGTAAGCTCAAGTTGTTCCGTCCTCACATTAAACCCATTCAAATCCATTATTTTTTTTGGCCCATAACAGAACGCCACATATAGTTCATCGCTTTTCTTCCCCTTATTTAGTTCACAAAGGCACTAATGCTCAGCACCTAAAATCCAATTAAACTGTAGCACTGAAATCTTAATCCACACTTCGGGTTATCGCTTGTGTCAAGCTTCGGTCATCGGAGATATAACAAGTGTACATTTCAGGAAAAAGAAGATATTGCTTGTAATATTTTGTGACAATTGATTCTTATTGTGAGCTAAACATTTCCTGGGGAGCAAGTGCGCCTCTTCCCTATATTATATAGGCCGAACTAAACTAGTTGCAAAAGCATTAATCTGCTTGGGCATATATAACATGTCCCAAGAAAATGAAATATCATGGCAAATTTGTTTCTTTGTTTTCTATGGCCTCATGTACACAGAAATCCCAAGTTGAACCAGAGAGAGGAAACCAGATGTTGAAAAAACCTACCAGGTGAAGACAAAATACCAAACTAGGCACATAAATCTTCTGGCCTTTGCCGTTCAAGTAGTCATTTTTAACGGGAGGGCGTGTACAACCAAGACCAACAACATAGGTTTCTCAGCCAATTATATACAGTTCCAAGTCATTTGACTGTTCTGTGAGAGACGGGTAGGTCTGAACAGCAGCTGAAGATTGGCAGTTGAGCACAACAATCTACTTCCTTTGTCAAAGGAATTTGCTTCCACTCTTTCTCTCCCTCTGTGAGGGTAAAGAGGACTGACGTCCATCATCACCATGTATTCCCTCATCTCTTCTCATTCAACTGATCACCCTCTTCGTTCTTAACCATGGTATGTCATCTCTTTTTTTCTTGTTATCTTACAAGTTGAATGCAATCTTTTTTTCCTGGAAGTGAATAGATTGAAAAGGGTATTTGATCTGGATTTTAGTAACAAGAATGTTTTGGTTTTGTCTTGCAGTCTCTCATGCCATTGATGCTGAAGTCACTAGTGAGGCTGCTCCTGCCATTAGTGTCTCAACCAGCTGCCTCCGTCACAACCTTACTCTACTACAGCGATCTTCTACCCAGAAACCTCAACTTAGAGCGATTGGTTCGAGGCGAATTGCTTCATCCAGAAAACCATTTGTTTCATTTCCTCATCGGCATCATGAGATGCTTCTGGTAGCAAACACTTTTTTTTTAATTTTTTTTTTGTCCCTAAGTTGAGTTTATAAAGCAGGGATGTTTCAACAATAGACAGTAACTCTCTTTGTTCTTCCCATATCCTTTTTTGTCTTCCAGAATTGGATCGAATCCTCTTCCTTGAACCATATATCCATATATCATGGACCGATGAGCTATCAATATTGTGGATAAAAAGAGATGGAAAGTTTAAATTTCTAGGTAGAGAACGATAGAAGCAATTAATAATGTATGTTTGAGAGTAGGTTAGGAGCATTGTTCAGAGCACATTGAAGAAATATAGGTGGATGCCATGGAATTTTTGGATTTTCTTTAATATTAAGACGCATATTCATGTTTGATTGGATAATAGTTTTCTGCACTTTGAATTGTTAGAATGTTCTCTCTTGTGGCCCCTAAGTGTATTGTCCTGAGCACCCGGGATCCTCTTCATGGATAAAAATGAAGGAACAGTGTTGGAATTGGGCAACGGGAGGGAAGATCAAAATTATAAACCCTCAATTTATTCCCAAAACCAATTACAATCTTGCTGGGCTAGGAGTTTGTTTGCATTTCAAGAAGATCAAAATTACGAAAGCTAGGGAAATTGTTTTTTTTTTTGGATAAATCTAGGGAAATTGTTATTTTCAACTCACTTGTGGTAGATATATGCTGAATCCTTCCGTGTACAATTAAATTAGTGAAGGCAAAATTATGTAGGAATAACAAATTACAATTATAGTCAATGATTAAAATTTTTAATTAGTTAGGCTGGTTCAATTACGAGAATCTTGGATCTAATTGATTTTTCAGTTTGTTTTTAATTTTTTGGTTTAATTTACTTTAATATTCTTTATTATTAGAACCCGACCAATTTATTAATTGATCGGTTAATTTTATAAATTAATCAATTAATTTTTATTTAAGAGTCTCATTTTTCAATTAAACTTTAAATTCTTCAATAGATAAGGATAGTTCCCTTCACTCATATTTTAAATTGTTAATTTTATTCAATCTTTAATTGATTTTATAATAATCCAATATTAGTTGGATATTTTAAATCTTAAATATTTTATCTTGCTGATTTAGCTTCAAGTCCAATTTTTAAAATATTGAGTATAACATGAATGTTGACATTTGATATAATCGATATTGCATGCTTTCCCATGTCAAAGCATTTTCAAATATCAAAACAATCAATTATATGCCATAGAATCAACTAATGAATCCCTCTAAACCACAACTCATTAATATGTTATGTAATGTTTGATTGCCTGGAATAGTTTTTCAATTTGTAAAAAAAATAAAAATCACCAACTTAGGGGAAATACGCTCGGCATGTAATTTTTGTGACATTGAATTTTTTAGATATGAATTTAGACTCAAGCATCTATTACAAACTTTGATACAATACATTACAATATGGTCTAATTTGGAAGCTTTCTCTTAACATACATATAAAATCAAATGTCAAAATATTTTTTTAACATCTGACTTCTAATAATCAAATTAATAAAGTTAAAAAGGATAATATAATATTTACGAAGAGAGAATGAAAAGTTCCCCTCTTCTTACAATCAATAAATGTTTATATAATGATTTCAGGGTATACAAGATGACACCACATTTTGTCATTCTAGAGAGATTTTGAGAAATTCTTGAATACTTAGCTCTCTTATGATCACAAGTTTAAAGGAATTTAATACATATATAAACAATTTGTCCCGATATTTAACCACATGCTTGTTTTAAGGTTGAGTTTTCACTTTGTAATATAGAATTCAAGCCTAAGTCTATAAGATCAATCATGTGCTACATTGAATTTGAATCAAGTTTGTTACGAGGGTTCAAAAACTTGCTTGCCTTAAGTATAGTGGTGAGACATATTATTTGATGGGTTTTTTTTCGGTCTATTGTATCATTATTCCTTGTTATATGCCATTTAGTTGATATCTTGATTTGTTGATTTCTCATTCATCCATTCGTGAGTCTATTATTTTAAAATTTATGTAGATTTAAAAATATATAGGTTTGATTATGAGCCTATTGTTTCACGAGGTTTATTGTTTTTGAAACTCATTAGTTTGTTGTATTGTAAGTTTATTATTTTACATGGACAAGTAGTTTCAAAATCTTATTAATATGTTATATTGTAAGTCTGTTATTTTGCTTTTTTTCCATGTCATTTCACTTTGTTTGATCTATAGTTTTTGCTAGTCATTTGGTATGTTGCTTTATTCATTGTTTAGTTTGTTATTTTTCTTATCGTTTAGTATGATGATCTACTTATCATTTAGCATGTTGTTTCTCTTGACTAAGATTTAGGCGTTTCACTTATAATTAGATATTTTTTGTTAGGCCTAAGGTGTTTCACTTTTTGTTAGACTTAAAGTGGTTCATTTGTCTTTTTTTTAAAAATGGTTAGACTTAAAGTGGTTCATTTGTCTTTTTTTTTAAATGGTTAGACTTAAAGTGGTTCATTTGTTGTTAGGGCTGAGATGTTTCACAGTTATAAGGCGACTCATTTGTCATCATATACAAGGTATTTTGCTTATATTTTATCTTGAGGTTTTTCTCTTTTTGATAAACCTTAGTGTTAGGAAAAATTACCACAACCACAACAACAATAATAGCAAGAGAAATAAAGTGCAAGAAAGCAAATCAATGCACAAGCAATTTACGTGGAAAAGTCTTTTCAACTAGGGAAAAACCATTGTCTAGATCTCCACGAACTAAAATAAATCCACTATAATAATCAAGAATACAATCAACAACCAACAACAATAATCTCAGTGACAACTACAGTTACCTCTATGTTATAGTACAAATTGAAAACTTTAAACAATTTAGTACTCTCTACAAACCCAAAAGATACCAACATTGAATACCTATCTATGACAATCCGCTTCCTCTGGATTATCTTACCAAACAGCTACCGTCCTATACGCCAAAACGATTGAGTAAATGTCCCTTTCTCTCCTCCTCTATTTTGGTTTTTATGACAACATACATCACAAGAAAAAAGGGTAAAGCCTTTTTATTTCATCATAAATTGGCTTCTCCAATAAGCCAATCAAACAACTGCCTTACTTACAAAGCAATGAAACACCTGCCCTTTTCACCTATAGGCCAAAAAAATCTTCACTTAGTCGGCCACCACTTACAAGTAAAATAAAGCTCATACTTGCAATATTTCACCGAGAATAATTTGGGTGATTACCCCCCTAATTTTCTTTATGTTTTCTTAGTTTCATTTTTTCAAACAATAATTAAAATTAAACTTATATAACTAGTATTTGAGATTTGGGATTTGGAGAGATACACAACATATTCCTCCCTTAACCCAAATCACTAAATACCTCCACCTCATCTGAGAATCGGAGCTTCTTCTTCACGACCTTGTTTCTTTGAATGCTTCTTTGAATGCAATGGCCCCTATATAACAAATGTTATTATCGGCTTTCCTCTATTGCATCACCAAATGAGCACTACAGTACACTTTGCACCACCTCCCACTACCAACATATCTATACTCGTACTTTGTCAATTCACCCAATGAAATAAGGTTAGAATGAGCACTTAGCACAGACCTCACATTGTAGAAGGCTCGAGTCATACCATCATCGAGCTTCATCCTCACAGTCCTCTTGCCTTGTACCTTCAACTTTTGATCACCCACCATGTTGATGTGGTCATATTCGCCATCTTAGCGCAAAGTATCAAATAGGCTTGGTCTCTATAAACATTAACCGACAAAATCAAATTCAACACTCAACTCTCTTGGCCCTCCTTCACCTTACCATGAATAGTCAAGAACAAATCACTATCACCATCACCTATGGCCACATTAGAGGAATCACCATCATCATCTCCTTTATTCTTGCCCTTTTTCTTTTACATCAATTGGAGACTCATCAGGTCCTCCATCATCTTCGGACAGTAGCTTAATTTGGATGTGACCCTTCTCCTTACAATAGTAACACTCCACATTACAAAGGTCTTTCGTATGCAATTTCAATCTACTCCTTGAGCCATCTCCCCTTCTTTCTTGATTCCTCCCCCTCTCAGACTTCCTCGCAACTTGTGCTCAATCACCATTACCCAGAGAACCTCCATTAACATGTGTCATCATCTTTTCATTCTCCCTTAATACCGCCATAACTTCATCTAGCGTAATCTTCTCTCTACCAACGAGCAACGTCATGATAATGGGTCGATCGGTAGGACTTGGGTAGTGAAGTCAACAACAAAAGAGCTTGTTCTTAATCGGCGATCATCTCATTCACATTATTTAACTGAGCCACTAGTTGGTTGAACAAATTAATATGGTCCTACATGATCATACCCTCCTCCATCCTCAACTGGTATAACTCTCATCTCAAGCACAAGATGTTAGTCAGTGATTTGGAGGCATACGCACTTTGGACCTTATCCATCAAAGCTTTTGAATTCACCTCACTCAAGTAGTTGTACTTGATCTCCGAAGTTATAGCCAACTGAATCGTACAAACCACCTTATTCTTTATCGACACCCACTTGGCATCATTCAAACTCGTCGACTTGTTCACCTCCAAAATTGCATTTAAATCTTGTTGTACCAACAAGTCCTCAATAATATTCTTCCATACCCAAAAGTTCATTTTTCCATCAAACAAGGAAATGTAAAATTTCGAAGCACTATTTTCACTCATTCTCTTCTCTTCCTAAATCAAACAAGTGGTAATTTTCCCTACACAAAGATCCTCCAACCATAGCTCTAATACCACTTTATTGGGGAGAATTACCACAACCACAATCACGACAACAATAATAGCAAAAGAAATAAAGTGCAAGAAACTAAATCAACACACAAGTAATTTACGTGAAAAACCCCTCTCAACTAGAGGAAAAACTATGGCCTGGATCTCCACACACTAAAAACAATCCACTATAGTAATCAAGAGTACAATTGACAACCAACAACAATAATATCAACGACAAATACATTGATCTCTAAGTTCTAGTACAAATTGAAAACCTTAATCATTTTAGTATGCTCTACAAACCCAAAAGATACCAACATTTAATATCTGTCGATGACGATTAGCCTCCTCTTGATTATTTCACTAAATGGCTACTGTCTCATATGCTAAAACAATGGAGTAGATATCTCTTTTTCTCCTCTTCTGTTCTGGTTTTTATGACAATACACATCACAAACAAAAAGGGTAAAGCCTTTTTATCTCATCATAAATTGACTTCTCCAATAAGCCAACTAAACAACCGCCTTATTTACATAGCAACGAAGCATCAGACCTTTTCACCTATGGGCCCCAAAAAAACTTCACTTAGTGGGCCACCACTTGTAAGTAAAACAAGGTCCACTCTTGTGATATTTTACTGAAAACAATTTGGGTATTTTACCTCCCTTTTTTCCTTTTTTTTTCTTTTTCTCTTTTCTTAGTTATATTTTATTTCAAACAACAATTAAAATAAAACTTACATAATTAGTATTTGAGATTTAGGGAGATGCACTATATTTAGGCATTTTGCTTGTCATTAAGTCTGAGTTATTTTGCTTGTTTTAATCTAAAAACATAGCCATGATGCTTTGCCTTCATAATCAAGACTTTTTAGAAGATATTTCTCAAACTTGAAACTTGATACATGATTTAATAAAAAGATTTTGCACATAATACGTATTAATTCATTTCGTGTCTATTGAATAAATACAATCACCATTTTTTAAAGCAAATTATGTTGAGATTACCAAGGTATATAGTGTGGGAATTATTGTGTTTTGATGCTATTTATGAATTGTCCTATGATAGTTCTGTCGGTAATAATTGGATACAGTATGAACCACATGTAGATAATTGAGTAAGTTGATAAAGGATTCGTTACTTTAAAGTAATTAGAGAGAATATTTTATTGTTCTTGATTGGTAATGATTTATAGAATTCTCTGGCCAGAATGAATTGATATTTGAAAAGAAGTTTTCAAATTCAATTATAAATCAATTACTAATTAGCAAGAACGAACATAATTGGATGATAAGAGTAGACACTATA
>JANVCL010000001.1:9456696-9469347 GCA_026546855.1 Erythroxylum incrassatum
GTGTTTATTGAAAGAGAAATTGTTGAAACAGTTAGTACAGATTTATTGATAGATGATTTTCGTGATCTAAAAGAACGACGTGTTGCATTTTGATTATTTATTAATAATATTATATAATTGTATTATTTTTTTGCATTTAGATGTTGCCCTGGCTCTCCCTTAAAGTTGAGTCTGACTCCGTCCCTGAGTGTGTAGAAAGGAGGTTAGAGAGAAGCTAGAGTTTCTCTCTCATCAGACCAGTCGTTGCTTGTGAAGTTATGAGGCTAAATCCACCTCTCCAGGGCACTTTCAGGGAGGCAACTACCGACTTTGTTTTCTCAGGTTTCAATCTTGCAATGCACTAGTAAGTGATAACTGATAACTACATGCGTTCGGTTTTCCACTAGAAACAATAATTATACATGCAGTTTATTTCCATGGGATAAGAAGAGAGCTCTAATAGTTGTGACAAGTGGATGTCCATGTGAGGATATAGTTTAAAATAAAAGAAAAAAGAGACAGCTAAGATACTCACTGTTCATTCTCTATTCATTTCGATCCTAGCGCGTAACAGAAGTAAGCAGCCATCGAAACAGCTGGAGAACTTTTCTCTTTTGACTGAACTTATTATACCCTCACGGATTTTAAGAAGAAACCACGTAACTAGACTTGGTTAACTATGAGTTAAGACGACTTCTTCGATTAATTAATGACTTGGTCCTCTCTAATTCATCAATTCTCCTCCTACTTCTGACTTAATTAGATTTTAAAGTACCCGTCAATGCATTCCACTATGAAAAGTGAAAACGATTGCAATTAACTTAGTAACGACTTTCTTATTATATTTCTTAAATACGAAGAACAAGTAGATCACAGCATTCTTGTCTCCCACGCAGGACCGTAAATTAAGGTCAGAAATTGAAGGACAACTACATATTTATTCTCTAAAGTTTAGGTCTTACTTAAGCTCTTGGATTGAACATAGTTTGATTGGCTAAAGTTGAAACATTTGTTGTTCATGGCATTGCACATGTGCCAAGTGACGTATGTTTCTTTCAAGATTACTCTTTACTTCATACTTAAAAAGAACCAAGTAAGACCTTGTAGTTTCTTAATTGCCCACCACCAATCAAAGAGAATACAACAAAAACATTTTAAATGACAATATTTACATTTGGATTTGGTGTTAAGTCCAATTGCATGATGAAGCTCCCCACAAATTATTACCAACTCGAAATTTAACAATTGACATTTAGCTATTGGCATTATAGATCACGTCCAAAAAATAAAAAGGTAGCTTCTTTCTTGTATTGTGAATGTTTCTTTGCACAAATGAGGTTATTATCAAAAAAGAGGATAATGTAAATTTAAGACACATGATGAAAATTAATTGATTATATCTTTTTTAATGTCAAGAATATTAAATATATTCAAATACCCTCTTTCCTATTAGTGTTCTAAATGTATTAAAATACATATTACCTTCCCTTATAAAGTGGTAATAAATTGTGACATTAATTAGTTTTAAATTTAATCTCTTCTTATATAAAAACAATTCAAAGCATTTCATATATCACTCGATTTGACAATAATTATGTATATCTAATCACTATAAATTCGACAATAGTTGTTACTTTAATTAATACGAGTCTTTAGAAAGAAGATAGGGAGTGATTATTTTGAGGTACCTAAGTCTATCTATTATATAATTATTGTTATTTTTTATGATGTATAGCTTTTTGTGGCGGATAATACTGGACGCAATCAATCCAAAAGGAATTATTTATCAGCTTCAATATATTAACCAGATTATGAAGATAAAACCACAAAGCTTTTCCAAATCTACCGCTTAGCTGGTTACCGTGGTTTATTCACTGCCACACTCGAGTCTCCTGAATTCAATGTCTGTAAGCGAATGCCCTTACTTGTTAGCTCATTTGTGCATGATGTGTAAGGCTAATTTTGAAAGGTTGACCCAGTAACTCTACACCACCTTTCTGTTAACCAAGAAACAGAACAGAACCACCGCGCGAAATTTCCCAACTCCTAAGAAAACGTTGAAAGAATCCTACATGCTAAAGGTTTCCATTTGCCTAGGTCTCTCAGTTTCCTTTATGCCACCCTACAGATTCTTGATTGACCATTCACTTCTGTCTAAATTCATAAATATTATATAAACATAATGCATGTCATTCTCTGTCTAAAACTAAACCTGTGCCCTCTCTCCTATTTTCTCTTCCAGGCTCAGACAGCTGTTATTCTTCTTCCCTTGGGAGCTTGCTGGTGCTAACTTGGAACCCATTTTCTTGATAAAGATTTCTACTTTTCCGGTTTTTCGGTTTGCCACCTTGAATAATACCTGCCCATATCTTCAAATCTCTTTCTTTCTATAAATTTGCTAGCCTTTTTGGTCCCGCAAAGTCCCGGTGCAACTGTTTCGTTTCTTTGCTTCGTTGCCTCTTTGTCGCAGATTCTTGGGTTTTCTTGTTTATATACGCTCACTTCAAATTATCCCTTACAGTATCAAACATATTTAAAGAAATAAAGACAGCAAGAAACCAGAATAATCTCTTTCTGTTTCTCTCCATCTCCCTCCCTCTTAGAAGTTCTAGTGATTCAATAGAGGGAGAGTTAGAGATCATGTTTACCGATCTCACTAAGTCCAAGTTTTACAAAAAATGGTACTTTACCACCTCTCTATTCATATCTATGTCGTTCTTCAAATACTGCTTCCCCTCTAGCTTTTTCTCTGTTATTGTTTTTTAAAATTTGGTGACGGTGGTTGATGGCAATCATCTTTCTGAATATACAGCAAATCCTCTATAAAGATGACAAAGTGTCGAGTGGACACATTGAAGAAGAAGAAGAAGGCGGTTGTGAAGTATTTGAAGAATGACATTGCAGAACTTATCAGGAGCGGCCACGATTATAATGCTTTTTGCAGAGTAAGTTTTTCATTTTTGTAAGTTCTATAAACCAAAATGGTCAAAGCCTTTCGAGTTAAAAATTATTCTTAAACAAAATCATGATCTTAATTTTTCATATAAATTTATGATCTTCTGTTTCAATCTTTATTTCCCACCGAATGATGCTTCTTCATGGGTGCACCAGTGCCTCTGATAATCTGTTATTTCGTCAATATACAAATTATCATGCATCATTCTGGTCTGATTGGTGATAATGAGGAGGAGGTTTAAGAATACCTTATTTTAATGTTGATGTTTGTCTAAAAAATTTGTTAGTTACATTCCGATAAGAATCCGTGAGCTGTTGATGCACATTGGATTATTGTTATTATCATCACTCAAATCAGATCTTACATTGCTTCCCAATGTTAGGCTGAAGGACTCATGGTTGAACAAAATGTGATAAATGCTTACGATTTTATTGAGCAATTCTGCGGGTGTATATCCAGCAATCTCTCAAGCATTGATAAACAGAGGTATGAAATGCTTTTCTATATTCATATTTGTCAGACCTTTATTTTCTCAAAACTAAGTTCTGTCAAAATGTTTATAAACCTTGGATTGATCTAATAAAGTAAAACTAGTTGCAATGTTTTGGATATTTAACATTGACAAATGTTCTTTCTTCTCTGTTTGATACAGAGAATGTCCTGGAGAATGCAAAGAAGCTATCCATTCACTCGTATATGCTACAGCAAGATTTTCTGATTTTCCTGAATTAAAGGACCTTCGAACCTTATTTGTTGATAGATACAAGATTACTATTGAAACATTTGTCAATAAAGAGGTTTGCTTTCCATTACTAAAAAGTATTAATCATTAATATTGTATTGAGTTTTTAATACTGATAATTAATTGCTTTAATGTCAACTGCAGTTCGTGTCAAAATTAAATCGAAAACCAGCTACAAAGGAGATGAAGCTTCATCTAATGCACGATATAGCGCATGAATTTTCCATAGAATGGAATTCCAAATCTTTAGAACAAGAACTCTTCAAAGCTTCTTCCACTGGACAAGTCTCTCTTCAACAAGTAAGCTTGTATTTTAGTTACTTGTTAGTTGTTACCCACATGTTCATGTTTAAACAAACTTTCTTTCAGAACCCGCAAATAGCTATTTACATGTGTATGATTCCTTTGCAGGACCTCCCTGAACTCGATTCATTATCAAAGAAGGATTATGCATACAATACAGAGAAAAAAGAGACTTATAGTCACCCAAAACGGGAGGATCACATTCATCCTCACCCAGAAAAGGAGAGCAAGGTTGAGGAAGATGGACATAAATTGAGTGGAAACGAGAATGATTCTTTGCCGAAGATATACAGGCTTGATTCCATGTACAAAGTGGACAAAGTAAAAGAGCGCGATAATTCGAAAAGAAATGAAAGTGAAGCTGCACCTGGCGGAAGAAAGATCGCCAATGATGACATGATCAAGGTGCAAAGTAGCAGTAAAGATGATAAGAGGTCAACTAGCAATGGTAGAGATAGCCAACATTGTCCTTCAAGTTCATTAACAAGTCCAGGGGATGACGACAAGTTATTTAACTATAATTCTATTCCCCCACCATATGTTAAGACAATAGCTGATAAAGAAGAACCGAAGATAGAAGGGTCCCCAATATCGGCTCGCAGTTCTGGAAAAAACCAACAGGATGATTTAAATGATGAATCTAAACCAAAACCCAGATCAGTTAGAAGGAGACCGTCCAACGTAAGCAAATACCAAGTTCTTGAAGACATTTCTAGTGTTGGAAGTCCACTGCAACGGCCCTCAGGACCAGAAAACTCTAACGATAATCCTGAAAAATCACTGAAGCCACCACCAGGTCGTGAAAAGGTTGGCACAAGAGTTTTACCAGGTGATGATGATGAGGAAACGATGATGGACAAGCTTTTGATGTATTATAGTAACAAAGCCTCGTCGTTTGACAAGAACAGAGCCAAGCCACGCATGAAACCTCCTTCTTGTCAAACAAGTGATGGCACAGGTGAAATGAAGAGTCCTAGAGCCACAAAATCTGATACACTCGTGCCTGCAACTCCTAGCGAATCAAGAACATTACACGCAAGGGCTGCCTCAGACATGCCAAGACCATATGTTCATCCCAATCTGCCTGATTGCGACGAACTAGCGGACCGAATTGCATTTCTTAAGGGAAATAAATAAAGATTGATATAAGTTATTGGGCAGCTTTCGTTGTATTCCTTACATTTGGACACTGGTTTAGAAAAAGTAATCTGTAATCATAAAGAAATAGTAAAGTACGTATTTTTTTTTAAATAAAAATCTTTCGTAGGAAAATATCTTCTATTGTCTGTCCGATGTTTCTCTGTGAATGTTAGTTAGGTCCAAAACTCATTATCCGAGGAAGTTAACGAGCGTTGAAACAGTTTGTTTAGTTTCTCTTATAAATCTGAAAATTGGCACCAAATGTTCTGGAAGGCTTGATCTTTGGATAGCAATTTCACCCAAGTGTTGGGCTTTTGAGTGAGCAAATCTGGACCTTAGAACACCCTGTTCGGGTTTGGCTATTCCTCGTTGATTAAAAAAGTTTCATAGAAAATTTGTCAATATGAGGCAAAACGAATCGTTTTAACTTGTCATCTCCCATGGACAAAGAGTTGTGGGTTCTTTAGGCGGTGAAGAAGGGGAAGCGATGCAAACGTGGTGGCAGAAGACCGGCCGTGACATGGAGGAGGAAGCGGCTGAGGATGAGCAGGTGATGAGCGAGCTGCATATTGGTTGCCCACCTGGCTCTTCTGGCCCCCATATTTCCCTCTTCACCATCACCATTCCACCTGGTAAAACATATTGAAAAAGCTTTCACTTTTTAATTTTTGTTATATAGGCATGAAGGTTTAAGGTTCCTTTTTATATGGGGCTGATAATAATGTGGGAATGGGATTGTGATGTCGTGGGGTGTGTCTGTGCAGGCAATCATGGGGAAAGATGTATTGATCTGTTTAGAAGTGGAGAAGTACCTATGCACCGATCAATTTGTTTTGATGAAGATGGCGATCTTGTCCTCACTAGACGCAGCCGTGAGTAATTTCATTACCAAAGTGGTTTCTTTAGCTTTCTCTCTTTGCTGGAGTCTAGAATATGTAAATAACGTCTGACTTAATGGATTTTGATTTTGTTCCCTCTTAGTTTGCGGGGAAAGTAAGTACTAATGGCCTCACTGATTGGATATGCGACATGTTTTCAGCTCTGTTGTATGGGATCGTAATTTATCAATAACTATTGTTTTATGAACAAAATATTTGTTAAAATGCAAATACGAACTGGGATTAATGAAATTATTTGTTTACAACGTCTTTGAAACCAATTCTGCTATGTAGTTTTATGCTCCAATATTGTCAACTGAAAAATGTAGTGATTTCTGAATTGGTGGTGTCTTATATCTGTTCCTTATAACGTTCGTATTATCTCAATTTTTCCGGTTATCAAATGTATGAATTACTACTTCAAAACTCGCAGAATTCTCTACACCTAGTCTCACTTTAACCATCAGTCACAATATCACTTCATCAATTTCTAATGTTGGGTTGCAGGTAATTGATTTTGTTGCCCTTTACCTTTTTGGTTTCCTGAAAAATGACCATCATTGAGCTACTCTTATATCAGGTTTGGAAAGCAGAAATGGTGTTGTCTGATTTTGTATTGCATAAGATGTTCACATCATCTGAATTTGATGGTATTGTGTCAATAGAACTTGGAGCTGGAACAGGTAGCTAATTTTACCTTGTCTTATTGTGCAGTCTTTTGACATGTGTTGCTAAAATTCCCAACATTCTTCAAATTGTTGAACTCATGAGGATTAAGTTTGGGAAGTTTATGAAATATTAGAATAAGATTGTGGCTGAAAGGAGATGCATCCAGTCTTCTAAAATTTGGAAAACTCAGGTATATTGAAGAAATGGTTAGATACATTGAGAACTGCAAGAGAAGAGGGAAGGGGCTCATGTTATGATAATATTTGTTAGTGTGTAGCAATGGAAGCTTCAAGACCTAGGAAATAAGTTAGTTTAGTTAGTCTCTCGACTTTCTGCATTTTGTGTTGAGCCATCTCAAAATTATTCAACCCAATTCAGAAGTGTTCTTTGTCTGACAGGATTTTCTGTGTTTTTCCTTATCAGGTCTTGTGGGCATGTTGCTTGCCAGCGTTGCTAAGACGGTTTTCCTGACAGGTATAACATGGAAATTGTTATAAGTTGGACCTTGCCTTTTTAGTTTTGGGTCTCCCATCGCATATCAGAATGTTATTCTTCTCGAAGTTGGATGCTGTGTCACTTACACTTGGTTAACTAATGATGTGGGATTTTCATATCTCAATCAATTTTCTTACTTACAAAAACATTAGGTTGGTGCTAGTATTTGAAATTTAGTAGTTCTGTGGTACAGGATCCAAGATCCAGTTTCTGAAAATTTCTCTATCTGCATTGGTTGTTTTTATCTAAATTAACTGGAATTTAATTTATCACTTGCAGAAAATAATAACATAGAAAAATTTTAGAATTTTTGTTCAAGTTTCATGGCCTTATTAGTTGCATCTTCCCTAATGATGGCATTTATTCCAATGCCTTGATGGTTGGATACTTTCTCCCTGTCCTATATAACTTTGTTCTTCCATATGTTTTGGGCTCTTCACTATAACTTGAAAGTACTCTTGGCAGATCATGGAGATCATATCCTTGAAAATTGTGCCAAAAATGTTCACCTTAATGCAAGAGGGTTAAACTATAAGGCTGTAATTCATGTTCGTGAACTTGATTGGAGTTCCTGGCCACCTACAGACAATGTAGGGAACTCTGCAGCTCAGAGGTGAGATATAAACTCAATTGGTATCATTTTCATACAAGTTCACATTTCGAAATGAAATTGATCATTTTGGCTGTCATGCCAGCTACTGTTGGACATCTGATGAAATTGAAGAAGCACAGGGAGCTTCGCTGCTTTTAGCTGCTGATGTAATATACAGTGATGATCTGACTGATTCTCTTTTCAGTCTTTTGGAAAGATTAATGTCGCTGGCTCCTAGAAAGGTATGCACTTCAATAGTAGACATCAGAATGTAGAATCTTGCAGATGACTAGAGCAGAACCATGAGATTGATCTTTCTTGTCTCTAAACCTTGCTAATCCTTAGGATTTTAGGTTGTCATGTCCTAAAAGAAATCCTTGGATTATAGAGGTATCCTTCTTATTGGTTAAGTAATGCCATTGGCCCGTTTCTATAAATCCTTTTTCGGTTCCTGCTTTCTCTTTAAGTTGTCGCCAAAATTATCTTTTGTGTCTGTTGGTTATTAAAAAAGGCTGCCCACACTAGAAAATCAATTATGAAACAGTGGGTGTCGAATGCCTTGCAGTTGCTTACACATTTTATGATTCATATTTCTTTTGTGTATTTTATCTTTGGTTTTCAAGGAATCTGTTGGAGCGGTGGATTTGGTACAAAAATTAACAAGTTTTACTACTTTTAAAGGTTTTATACTTGGCACTGGAAAAACGTTACAACTTCAGTCTTGATGATCTTGATGTTGTGGCAAATGGTTATTCACGATTCCTAAGTTATTTGAGGGATGGAGAGGGTAGGCGGCTGTCAATATCGTCTATTTCTCCAATTTTTTCATTGGCAAGATCTTAGCTAGTAATGGTCAAATGTGGTGCAGAAAATAAGGACCTTGAAGATGAGCACTCCCAATGTTTTGTGGGCAAACGTATTGACCTCTCACTAGTCCCTCAGTATGTGGGGAAGTATGACAGAGGAAATGATGTAGAAGTTTGGTGTATTGAGTACAAGGAAAAGAAATAGCTCTTTTTTTTCCTCAATCTCTTTGGATCTGGTATAAAGTGAATATGAAGATAGGATAGAGTATCAAAGTTATAATTTCAGTGTTGAAACATCTCGATGGGAAATGGCTTACGGAGCTTCCGTGTAATTTGCAGACTTTAGGTGGTTGTTGAAATTCTCAGAGATGCATAATTTGTGAATTAAGTTGCATTTAAGGTATGACTTCACATTATTTGTTGGATTAAAGGAATTTAATGTTATTATGGATGGATATTTCACTTTACTTTTTCCACAAAAACATAAAGCAATTGGAAAAAGAAAAAAATAGAAGCAAAAGTCAAGGTAATCCCATGAGAGAGCCCAGAGGGAATGGCGAATTATGTTCCTGAACTTCCATTTGTTTTCCTTTTCTTGTGAGCAATTTGCTTTACAGACATGTTTACTTCATTCCTTGTACTGGAAAGAAGGAAAGATCATTAGTGTCCAAAAGGAAGAAAACGTTTCTACAACAGCAATAGGAGGGGGCTTCAATTTTATTTGCTGATGAGGCATGCCAGTCTCACACAGAGCAGCACAGAAATCTTCTTGTATTTCTGGTTTTTGTTTCACTGTTTAGATTCACTCCGGCAGGCTTTGGAGGGCAAACTTTCGTCAGTCTCTTGGCTGCAAATCATAGAAACAAAGAAAACAGCCATGATTTGGACATCAAAGTCCTTTAGACAAGCACAAGAGTTAAGCGTTTTGTGTTCTCTTCTGAATATGGTTCTGCTATTGCTAATTGCTTATCTTAGGTAAGGTTAGCTTTTACAGATTCATGACAAGAGGTTGTAGTTATTGACAGAACGCCTTGCTGATTTCACATAGACAATTTACCTATTTCATAGAAAAGGTCATTGATATTCTGTGCTGTTTTTGCTGATGTTTCTATGAAAAACATTCCATTCTCTTGTGCACATTGTCCGCCCTCCTACAAAAAAATTGTTAGTAATGGAGGACATTTAAGTTGTGTTCATTTAATAAATAGGACTACTGATTACATGATTTAGGGTCCAGCCAAGAGTCAGAAATATGTGTCTGTTTCATGTTAATGATCCATCTTATGAAAAATTATCAGATCTTTTCTATAAAGTATGCGGATACAAGAAGATGCATTTCTTACAGATGAACTCGTATATACCTCATTTGGCACCTCTCTTTTTGAGTCCAGATCAGATTTGTTCCCCACCAATGCCATAACAAGGTTAGGATTTACTGGAAAAAAAACGTGCGAAGAAATATTAAGTCGTTAATTTATTATGTATACGAAAATCAAGAAAGTTGTCATGATTAGACCCAGCATGTTTCTGAAACAAAAGATATTGCATAGGACCAGCTTTGTGTCTAGTCAGGGCATGGGGTTGGAAACAGAGACAGAAAAGGATCGAGCATGAGAAGATAGCTTAAATCGATGAGCTTACCTTGTCTTTTCAGTTCTTGAATCCACTTTTTGGCTCGAGTAAATGAATCCTGGAGCAATAACCAATCACATCATAAATATGTGTTTGTTCTTGATAGATTAAGATTCAAAATGTAAACAAACATCCCTTTGATTATTGTGATAGAAATAAGGATATGCCTGGTAAAGAGATCTTAACCTTCAGGCCAAGTTTTAGAAATTGAAATTTTACGTTACGACGCTACCATCTGTTGTATGGAACAGAATGCAAGCATTTGAAAAAACAACAATATACCCTTTTAGAATCTGAATCTGAGATTGAGAGATTTTGATGTCATTCTATTTTCTCCCAAAATCGAAATTTCTCTACGGGACTATTTGGCAAAACCTCTAGATAACTCCTGCTTAGGCATGGCCATAGGGTTTTTACTATTTACGACCCTTGCAGACCATGATCAACATAAAAAAGTGAACTGGAAGAGAATTTGATTGAATTCCCAACAATCTTTGCAGTACTGTCACTTACTGTTATTACGTTAATTATTAGAATAATAAGGAAACTGGTTTTTATCATAGCTAAGGACTTGAGAAAGATGCTTACTATGCTTGAGATATCATAGACAACTACTGCAGCTGCTGCCCCACGATAGTACATTGGAGCCAAGCTATGATACCGTTCTTGTCCTGCTGTGTCCCATATATCAAATTTTACGGTGGCTTCAGATAATGACAGTATCTGTGTAAAAAAAGCTGCTCCTATCGTTGGCTCCTGTACGCATTTAAATTCACATAATTAAGGAACAAACGGTTGAAGTAGCATAATCAGATTGGAAAAAGCAACAGTAGATCGTGGAAGTAAACCTGATTATCGAAGAACTGGCCCTTGACGAATCTTAAGACCAAACTGGTCTTCCCAGTTCCCATATCCCCCAAAAGTACCTATAGCACATAATCAAGCGTGTCAGGAACAAATGATTCTCTCATATAACCAAAAGATCAAAGAGTTAAAGAAGTTTTGCAACGAAATTGCTATGAACGGAGTAGCTTCACAGAGAAGAATTTACCTTATGACAATCGTGAAGGAACAGATTAAAAAAAAGAAAGCACCATAACTACAGCCTCGAAAGCTAAAACCATGTATAAAGCATGTTGGAAAAGAAAACAAGGAAAACAAAATTCCATCAATAAAATGAACAAGAAGAGCAGCTCATGTATAAACTTGTGACTCATTTGAGGGGAAAAAAGGTATAAAAGGGTAAGACGTACCCACCAGCTTGGCTTGTATGATCCTGTTACCAGGCCTTGCCATTGCTAAAACACCTTGATGATGATGATCAAAGTCCACAACTTCAGAAGTTGTTCGTAAATTATAAGTGATCTTGAAAAGAGATGTTAGTGAAAGTTGAAGAAGCAAAGGAAAAGCCTAGTTTCACAAGTCACTCAAAGAGATGGAGATAAGGAACTGGAGCAGGTAGAACGGTGGTTTTAGTTTATGCTTGTGTTTATTAAGCCTTTGACTGGTAGTTCAGCAGGCTAGTTTTCTTTTCGTGTTCTGTACATTCTTTGATATTATAAATGATTTTTACTTTAAATTAATATAATTAATTATAAGGTTAATTAAAAAAAAACCCCAAACTTTTTACAAATTTTTAATTATAGCCCGAACTTTAAAAAGTAGCAATAAAATATTTATTTTTTTAATTTTTTTAATTCTAACCTAAACTTCAAAAAATAGTAATAAGACACTCAAACCTTAAAATTTTTTCAATTCTAGCCCAATATTAGTGTTTCCGTTAAGTTTGTAGTTATGGCTTGTTACACATTTCAGAAACCTTAACTATTAATACACGTCAGCCAAAATTAACACAACAAATGAAGATTAATGAAACGATTTCGTTTAATCATTTAATTAAAATGATTTCATTGTTTAAAAATGACCTAAATCAAATTACGCAGCCTCGACGACCTTACTTTTTGATTTTAGTTTTTCCCTTCGGTTTCAGTTTATTCTCTCGATGTCATCACCCTTTGATTTTCAGATTACACAGCTTTGTTGCCCTCATACTAAGGGCATCAGGAGAACGAACTAAAAACGAAGAGCTTGTTGGTATAATATGCTGCAACGTGAGAATAGTTTGGAGTGTCAAAAGAATAAATAAAAAATAAAGACTGAGAGTATCGGAAGAACAACAGATAATGTCGGGCTAGAATTGAAGAAAATTAAAATTTTAAATATTTTATTGTCACTTTTTGAATTTTGAACTGTACATTTTATTGCTATTTTTAAAGTATAATGTATAGCGATGATAGACTAGATATCTCTTTTACTTCAAAATTTTTATCAAACTTTTCTTATAGCATCACTCTTAAAAACTATTAAAAAAGTAAATTAATGTCAAGTATTTTTCAATAATATATAATTTAATAAAATATAAAATTACCGATTATCATCTAATAATAAATATGATACCA
>JANVCL010000001.1:9499668-9512306 GCA_026546855.1 Erythroxylum incrassatum
ATAGATCAGCCGCTTCCTCTATCTGTTTTCGGGTGAGGGAGGTTTGTTGTGGTGCAGGAGAGTTTGCATCTAGGGGGCGTTGGAAGTGAGGGTGTGAATTGGTTTCGACGTTGTCCTCCAGGGCTACACTCTGTTCTTCTTGATTTGGGTTCTAATGTTGCGGTTGATCATTCGGGTGTGAAGATTGTGTGTGGGAATTATGATGTGTTGGCGGGAGAGTGGCAGGTAACTGCAAACCCATCCGCTGTAGCGCAAGTGCCGCGACTGCGGCTATATCAGGAATGGCTGCTGCCGCCTGACTGATCTGAGTGTTTCTGGACCTGATGCCCTGATACCGGGCCCCACAGTGGGCGCCAACTGGTTCTGTCTTGTTTTGGTGAGGCAGGACGTTGCTGTTTGGATCCATGAGATTGGTTGTCTTTAGCAAGAGGATACCTGTAAAACAGCACAAGGCACGCCGGGGGTTGATAGCCGGCAGGCCCCTCCGATGCTCAAGTTAGACTTTTGGTGAGGGTTTTAGTGGCTACAAACAGAGAATATCAGAGTTCTAAAGTCGTACTTGGATCATGGCAAAGTAGTACCTTATATACCTGGGATAACCATTAGATTTAGGTCTTTACGTAGGTCTTTATGTATGTATGGGAGATTACCAATTGCGAACGGGTCGCGGACGCAAGGACCTAGGCCTAGGCCTAACACAGCCGACCTAACCACACTATTTAGGATGGAATAGAACGTAATATGAAACTCTTTGCTTCCATCCTATTCCATCTCATTCTATTATGAAACCCTCAACTAAACGATGGAAGTGAGTTACGTTCCATCTCATTTTATTACTAACCCCTCAATCAAACATGGCCTAAGGGAATGAAATGTTATTTGTTCAAACATAGTCTTGATGATTCATTTTTCTACTTATAACCTAGTAAAGAGCCATGTAATTTTTCAATTAAAAGAAATCAAGATCTTTTAATTTTTTTAGTTGCATTGATCACATAATTGAATTTAAGTGTTACTGAACGAAGAATTTTCTTAACTATAATTACAAACTCCATATTCCCATTATTAACCCGCATCTTATTGACAATTATCATTGTCCTTCAGAAAAAAATAGAATTTGATTTTTTTATTTCATCAAGAATAATTTGAACTTTCAGTGAAGTGATTGAATTTTATAATTTTACAAAATTAACATATTACTTATAACTTTAAAAAATTATTCGAGATAGTATTTAGTATTAATTGATATCGATAATATATCATCTCAAAATTAAACCGATATTAAATTCGATAGAATATTCATAATATTGATCTTTTATCAATATTTTGAAAATAATATATATAAAAATAATCGAGGAAAAAGAACGCAATAATAAGAGTTGCCGAAGTGACATGTTAATGCGGATATCTAAGAATGAAAAGTGTAACTTTAGATAAGGGCCATTAAAGAAAATTCGAAGAAATGACAAATGTCAAATTACATTCCTACGAACATATTTTAAGCAATAATTTTAAAATACACTATATTAGAGAGGAGATGTACAAACACAACAAATTGACATAAAAGTTAGAACAATGGTCAGACTTATCCAGCGTAATCAAATTAACAAAAGGTTGGATAAAGAAATTAAATTAAAAGGTCTAAAAATTAATGTTTTTACAAAATCTGACAGAAGCTAAACTGGTAAGATAAGAAGTTTAAGGTTTAAAAGATTCAATCAGTAATAGACTGTCATAAAATCGACTAGAAAGTAAATAAATTAAAATTTTGAAATATAATTAAAAGAGATTATCTTTATCTATAAAAATTGAAGTTTAATTAAAAATGATATTATTAAATGAAAATAAATTGATTTATTTTTATTTATAAACACTTATTAATTTATAAAAATTGGTCAATTAATTAATAAAATAATCATTTTTATCAAGAAGAGTTATTAAAATAAATTGAACCTATTGCTAAAAACATGCATAATAAATCCTATCAAACGTATGATACTACAAGATCACATTAACTCTGTAAGTATCCTTAGTTGGGGTTAGAGACTGTCGTTTTTGACAATATCTCGATACACATAATTTTTCTTTAATTATAAATTTTCTGAATTATCAAAAAAAAATTCAAAGAGTTAAGTCTCTCTAGGAATTGAATTAATTCTCTCTCTCTTCATTGAATGCTCTGCCTTCTCTCTTACTCCATTTTCCTGCTCACGTTGGTTTCCCATTGTTACCCCTTGACCCTTTTAGACTTTCACCCTTTCTGCCCTTTGACCAAGCCCTTTATCGTCTTTTCCAAGGCCTTTCTGGGCTGTAGACGTTCACCCTTGCCATGGGTGAATTGTCTCTGTCCTTAGGCTCCTTCCCTCCTTTGAAGTCAATGGTGGCTGTCGGCAGCCCTAGGGTGTTGGGTTCGTTGGAGGACGGTGAGATCCCTCCAGTGTCGTCG
Organism: Erythroxylum incrassatum; assembly: GCA_026546855.1. Lineage (NCBI taxonomy): Eukaryota > Viridiplantae > Streptophyta > Magnoliopsida > Malpighiales > Erythroxylaceae > Erythroxylum > Erythroxylum incrassatum. Next base: position 9,502,115 of record JANVCL010000001.1, read on the forward strand.
ACGGTGGTTGCTGGGCAAGCGTCGGAGTTGGTCACGAAGGATGACGGCGCTACCCGGGAGTCCCTTCTAGTTGGGGGCCCTTCTTGGAGAGACAAGGTGGGCGTAGGGTCGCCTACCTGACGACTGAAGCATTATCCCAATGTGCTTAAGGATGGAGTTATTTCCCCTCCATTGGAGCTGTTGCAGGCGGGTGTGAGGGCTTGGTCCAATGCTTTGGTGGGTTTCTTTTGGTCAAAGAGAGTTGCTTTCCTGGTGGTTAATGCTTGGGCTAGAGGGCGTTGGGGGAAAAAGGGTTTTGAAAAGGCCATGCTCCGGGAGGATGGTTCAGTGTTGTTCAAGTTATCTTCGAATGCCAATTTAGGTGAGATTCTGGAACTTGGGCCCTGGCATGTTGGGAACCAACCATTGTTTCTTAGGCAATGGCGTCCAGGGATGGGTGTGGACAGGGGAACGATTGATGTCATTCCGCTTTGGGTACAGTTTCATAATTTACCGATGGAATATTGGACAGTGGAGGGTTTGAGTCATTTGGCGAGTGGATTAGGTAAGCCCCTGTGTATGGATGCGCTGACAGCTGCTATGGATCGTATAGGTTATGCCAAGCTATGTATTGAGGTTCCGAAGTACCTCGAGTTGCTGGACAGTGTGTCCATTACGCGACTTGGTGAGAATGGGGAGTTGCTTCATGATAATATTGCTATGTCTTATCCTTGGAAGCCTAGTGTGGGTGTTCGGCAGTGGGTTGCAAGAAGGAGACGATTTTCATTTGGTTGGAGTGCTGATTTGGTGTCTGGTCATGCTGAAGGGCAGGCTCTGTCTCCGAATGCTCATTGTCTGGATCCGAGTTGTGTAGACCTGCGGGCTGAGGGGATATTAGAACAGCTTGGTCGGGGTGCGGCTTTTCTTGCTCCTTTGCCTCAGCCGCTCAGGAGTGGTTCGGAGCTTAACAATTCTCAGGTAATGGGCGAGAGCAGTAGAGGTAGTCAAGTAGTCCGGGAGGAGCCGGGGAATGGACCCCTTCCTCCTAGCTTAGACCCTTTTTTAGCTGTTGGAGAGGGCTGTGTTTCTGTTCACAGGGGGGCTCAGGCAGCGGGGGTTCTTCCAGTTGAGGTAGAGGCTTCTACAGGTTCTGATGTTGCTAGTCCCTCTGTTGGGATAGAGGTTGGGTTTGCTGTGGTGTCATTGGAGCTTAGCCTCCATTTAGGTGAGGTGGTTAAGAAAACTATTGTCAAGAAGAAAACGAAGAAGAAAAAGCACAAAGGGGTGATGTCCTCGGAGTGCCTTTTTTAATATGAAGGTATTGGTATGGAATACGAGGGGGCTGAATGCTCCCCATAAGAAGCTGATGGTGAAGCAGATTGTTGCAGAAACTCAGCCAGTATTGGTAGGTCTTCTTGAAACAAAAATAAAAGATAATGCGATTCGGAGAGATTTAGGTTTTTTGGGGCCTCAATGGTGTTACATCTCCAATCATGCACATCATTATAATGGGTGGATTTTGTGTTGGTTTAATAAGCTCAAAGTGGCAGTTCAAGTCCTTCGGATGGGTGATCAGTTCATGCATTTGAAGTGTCAGGTGTTTGGCATGGGATTCGTTGTCATCACTTTAGTGTATGCCTCAAATTTTGCTTTCCAGCGATCTGCCTTATGGAGTGAGTTGCAGGATTTTTCGAAGGGAATTCAAGGGCCATGGCTAGTCGCAGGTGATTTTAATTGTTGCCTTAATTCGACGGAGGTGGAAGGTGGGGTGGAGTTCCATGGTGGCGCTGGTAGAGAATACCATCATTTGTTTTCTCAGACTGATCTTGTTGACCTTCGAGGTCGTGGTCGATGGTACACTTGGGAAAATAAGCAGAGGGGTAATCTGTTCATTCGGAAAAAATTGGATCGTGCATTGGTAAATCAGCATTGGTTGGGTGCTTTTCCGTATGAATCGGTTGAGTTTGGAGAACCTGGATTCTCTGATCACTCTCCTATCATTCTTCATCATACTAGCGGAGTTCGGCGGCCTAGAGCTCCTTTCCGGTTCTTTAATGGTTCGCTTCGAGTTGGCGGTTTTATGGAAATGCTTGCACAGGCGTGGAGGACTGAAGTTCAGGGGTTCAAAGCGTTTCAATTAATGCAAAAGTTGAGATTGGCCAAAATAGCGATCAAGGAGTTTAGCATTAGACGTAATCGGAATAGTCAGGAGCTGAGCAGCCGATTGGCAGAGGTTCAGAGGCGTTGCTACTTAGAACCCCACAACGATCAACTACGAGTTCTTGAGGTTGAGAGTTTATACAGATATCAGGAGGAGTTACAGTTGTCTAATTCTATTGCTCAGCAGAAATCCCGGCAGGCTTGGCTTAAGGAGGGGGACTGCAATTCAAAATTTTTCCATGCTGCAATTAAGGGTTGTCATAATACTAATACCATTACGGAGTTGGTCGATGATGCTGGTAATGTGGTGCGGGGTCAGGAAGCAGTGTTTGATCAGGTTCGGTACTTTTTTGTTCAACTTATGGGCCAAAGTGTTAATTCGAGTAATGGTTTTGGACTGAGAGACGTACTCAATACTACTTTAAGTCGGGAGCTAACGGAGATGGTTGTTGCTCCATTTACTGCCCTCCAAGTGAAGCAGGCGCTATTTCGGCTTCATAGTTCCAAGTCGCCAGGTCCAGACGATTTTTCGGCTGGCTTTTTCCAACACACTTGGGATATTACAGGCCAGTTGTTTACGACAGCTGTTCTGGAGTTTTTTTTCTTCGAGAAAGATGTTGAAGGAAATTAATTTCACTTATATCTGTCTCATACCTAAGAAGGAGAGACCTGATCAGGTGCAAGATTTTTGGCCGATTTCTTGTTGTAATACGATTTATAAGGTGATTGCTTCTTTACTGGCGGAGTGTTTGAGGAGTATTTTGTCAGAGACAGCTAGCTTGGCCCAAGGTACTTTTCTTCCTTCGCGTAGCATTAGGGATCATATTCTGCTGTTACAGGAATTGTTGGAGGATTATCATTCTGGGAAGAGGATTAATAACTGTGCTCTTAAAATCGATCTCTTTAAGGCATATGATACGATCGGGTGGAGTTATCTGTCGGACTGCATGCTTGGGATGGGTCTTCCGCCTCTGTTCTGCAGTTGGGTTGAGCAGTGTATTCACACTCCTTTGTTCAGTGTCTTGATCAATGGAGTACCGACGAAGCCATTTCGCATCCACAGAGGAATCTGACAAAGGGACCCTTTATCCCCTTATTTGTTTACATTAGCAATGGAGGGCCTCTCCAGGTTACTGTCTCGATTGACTCATTGTAATGGCTTATTCCAATATCATTATCGGTGCCGGGAGATGCAATTGTCTCATCTCTTATACGCGGATGATGTGATCCTGCTTTGTAAGGCGGACCCTCAGGTGATTTCTCGGTTTCTCAATTTGTTGGAAACCTTCTTGCGGTGGTCAGGTTTGCGTATGAATGCCTAGAAGAGTGGCATTTATATTTCTTCAGATGTTCCCAATCTGGAGACTCTTGATCGGCTGGCGGGGTTGCCTCTTCAGCAGCAACCTTTCAGATATTTGGGTGCCAATTACGTCGGGTAAACCGAAGTTTTATGACTTTCTTCCTTTGTTAGAAAAACTGAGGTGTCAGATTAATGCTTGGCAACATCGGTTTCTTTCTTTTGCTGTGAGAGTGACTTTAATTGTTGCAGTGCTGAATAGCATGTATACCCATTGGGCGGCTCATGTGCTTATTCCGAAGAGGGTTATCAAAGAAATGGAGCGTATTTTGAAAGCTTTCCTTTGGACAGGTAAACATGAAAATTGTAAAGGGGCCAAGGTCAAATGGAGTGAAATTGTGGTACCTGAGAAGCAAGGGGGTTTAGGAATTATCTCTCTTCCATAGATGTAGCGAGTGTTGATGATGAAGCGAATTTGGAGATTGTTTGCTGATCGGGAAGCCTTGTGGGTTCAGTGGGTGCAGACGTATCGCCTTAAGGTCTTAGTTTTTGGCATATCCCTCCTAGAGTAGATCACTCATGGATATTTAAAAGTATCTTGAATGTCCGTGAGATGATTTACCCGTTTATTCAGTAGAATCTTGGGCATGGTGATGGAGTTAGCTTCTGGTTTGATAATTGGCATGGTCTTAGTCCTCTTTGGATGAGTACCGACCTGCTTAGCTTTAGATCTCGACTTCCAAAAGAGGCATCAGTGACATGGGTAGTCCGATGGCTAGCTCAAAGGCCTACCTGTCGTTTCGGTTCTATCTTAGATCAATACCTTCAAGGTATTGAGCTTGGGCAAGAGTAGGATAAGTAGGTATGGTCTCTTAATAATAGTGCCGTTTTCTCAAATAAATCTGCTCATGATGTCGGTGTAGGGAGGCCAGCGGAGGTTAGTTGGGCAGATGTGGTTTGGCATCAGGTAGTCAGTCCACGAGCGGCGTTTATTGTTTGGTTGGCGATCAAAAACAGGTTGAGTACTAAGGACATATGGTTTAGGGACTTTGATCCTATTTGTGTGCTGTGTAGAGTGTCGGGACTATTTGTTTTTTGAATGTGAATATTCCAAAGCTATTTGGAGCCGCATTGTGCACTTGATTCATTTGTTTCCTCGCTCCTATGGGTGGAATGACGTATTAGCTCTCTTAATTGGGGAAACTCGAACAGAGCGCTCCGAGGATCTCATTGTTGGGACTTCCTTCCAGATGGTAATTTATCACGTTTGGCGGGAGCATAATCGAAGGATCTATAGGCAGATGGAGCGACCAAAGTATAATTTAGCTGATTATATTTTTAATGCAATCCGAGAAGTTTTTATTGTAACTAGCAAACAAATTGGTTTGAGTTTGGCTATGCGAAGGCGGTAGCATTTGTAAGTAGGGGCTGATTTTGGGTGGCTTTTGTTTGAGGTCTTTTGCATCTTTTATATTTCTATCTTGTCTCCTTTTTTGGATTGTACATTGTAGGTTTTTAGCTTTCTGAGTAATATAATTTACTGTCAAAAAAAAATTCACAGAGTTGATTTGACAAACATTGTAGAACTTGTACGCGTCCATTTTGAGATATAAAATAAGTAATTAAACAGCTTGACATAATATATACAAATATACAATACAGACGAGAAAAGGTATCCACTTTGGTAGTAATAAATAATAATAGAAGGCATCAACTTGCATTTATCATTATATGATCCCTTCCCTTAACTTAAACAGAAAATATTAAGACATTCAAAAAATGAAACAGTAATAACAACCTTCGACAACACACGGACAAAGCAGACAAAGAACTGTATCAAAGTGGGGTCCACTTCGAACTCTTCACCGACGACCAGTTTGTATCCCTCACCTCAGAACTGAGATTGTCCTTTTATCGCTTGACACTATCTACACTTTTCCTCTCAACAAAGCACGTAATATATTCCTCAGACTCACCGGAAACTCGCAGGCGATGTCATCTTCGCCTCCAACCCCAGCCCCGAAACCCAATTCAACGTTAACTACAAACTTCATGTCACCTCCTTCTCCGTCGGCACTGGAGGGCAATACTAACTCAGCAGATTCTACAATGGCCGGAATGCTGGCTTCACCTCCTCCGCTTGCGACGACCTCCATGAATGGGAGTAGTCCGGTGGGATCTCCGGATGATGAGCTTGCTCCGGGAGCTTTGGCTGGACTGATAGTGGGGGTGGTATTAGGGGTAATAATTGTGCTGATTTGTGTTTGCATTTTCGTATGTTTCCATCGGAGGAGGAAAAGGAAGTTGGCAGAAAGGATTCGTGAAGGTAGACCAAAAGGTACGGTCTTTTGCATGCATGTCTGTGTTATTCATCCTTTTGTGGGACTTGGAATTTTTTTCTTCGTAGGTTCGTGGTGAGTCCAGTGGGGTGTAAAAGACTTATTCTTTTCAGGTTGCACTAGAAAAGATTTAAGCTTTTTGTTGCTCTTTGTGTTTTTCTTCCATTTCTTTTGATTATGGGAATGATTTGGAATCTGGACTTGATTGGAATAGATGGTTTTTTTTTTAATAATTCTGTAAGTGTTTTATGTTATCTGTGATTTATGGAGTCTCCTCTCCTGCGTGGTTTCTGGAGGAACTTGCTGGTTGTCATAGTTTTGTAACAGCTCCCATTTCGGGTTTATCGTTTTTCCATGTATTGTTGCCCATCTTTGAGTACAATCCTTCATCAATTTAAATTTGGATATCATGTTTGATACTGCTAGTTACTTCTCCGTTTGTTTATTATTGAGCTTGCTGTTTTACTGTTCACAATTATTTGTAGAAGGTATGAATGTTTTTGCAGTAGGGATTCCATAAAGAACTAGGATTTAGCTTGTTTTTGTGTGCCCTTACGATTTCTTAGAAAACTTTAGTACTGGTCCACCCCAGTATTGGAAACAAAGCATTCCTTCAGGTATGAACAATAAACCCACGCTGCAAAAAAGCCTTTTCCTACGTTAGGAATGTCACTAAATGCTCGATTATTTCCAGTGTTCGGTTCAATGTATGCAAGTTTGAGCTCTCGAAAATCATTGCTGTCAGCAGCTGCTGGCAGTGGATATGGATTCTCACAGAACACATTTTCATTAGAAGAACTATCAGCGGCAACCCACGGTTTTTCTGAAGCCAACCTACCCGGTCAGGGTGGTTTCGGATACGTCCACAAGGGAGTCCTGTCGGATGGTAAAGTGGTTGCAATTAAGCAGCTGAAAGCAGGGAGTGGACAGGGAGAGCGTGAATTTCGAACAGAAATTGAGATCATCAGCCGTGTTCATCATCGACATCTTGTTTCCCTAGTTGGATACTGCATTACCGGAGCTCAGAGGATGCTTGTTTATGAATTTGTTCCAAATAACACCTTAGAATTTCATTTACACGGTGAATCCTCTCTTTTTTTTTTTCAAGTATTTTCCTCTATTGCAGCTTTTCCAATAAATGAGATCTCCATTCGAATACAATCAAAGTCTAGTCTTCTACTGTTATAGCAGCTTTCAGTTTGTTAGATCCTTCATTTTCTGAAAACTTTGAGTTAAAGAAAATTTGATATCTGGTTGTGAACCAATGACTCCAAGATAATATTCCTATCATACGATTATATGTTTCACTCTCACTTTCAAGTAATTTTCCGAGTTATAGCTTCTAGGATTGGACAACCACTAAAGAGAAACATGCCAATTTTATTGGCCTCCTAAAGTTAGAGAATGGGAGAACATCGATGTAAAACCAGTGTTTGATCTGTTGAACCTCTAGCTTCATTTTTCTCACTAGACTCATCGGAACCTACAACATAAGCTAAATATTAAGAAACATAAAGTCCACAAGTACATATCTATCAGTGCCTGAGTTTGTTTAATTGTAACTACACATATTTCAGGAGAGGATAGGTCAACCATGGACTGGTCAACCCGAATGACAATTGTCATAGGCTCAGCAAAGGGATTGGCATACCTGCATGAGGATTGTGAGTCTTCTTTGCTTAATGTACTGAATTAACTAATACTTACTCAGATTTCAAGATTAATGTGGAATATCACAATCTGAGATGGAATACGCATATTCAGGTCATCCAAAGATCATACATCGCGATATCAAGGCAGCAAATATTCTTCTTGATTATAGCTTTGAAGCTAAGGTAGACTGAGTTATCACTAAATTTCTCGTTTACATTTCATCATTTATATTGTGCCCAGATAAAAGATTTAGGCAGTTTACGACATTTTTTGTTTGTTTGTACTTCCAGATGGTCATGAGCTCATTTCTAATTCATTCATTTTATGCCCAGAGAAAAGATTTAGGTAGTTGATGCAATAAAGACTATTTTGATATATTGTACTTTCAAAAGGTCATGAGGTTTCATCATCTATTCATCTTATGAGCTGTTGGATATTGTTGAACTAAATTGTCTTGTGCAACCTGAATTATTGAGGATGGTAGAAGAGTTGGCCATGATGGTGAAAATTAAGAAGAAGAAGAAGCTGAGAGGGAAGCAGAAGGAATTCAGAGGCAAATGGAAGCTAAAAATGATGATGCTTGACATAATTCAAAGGTGCATCAGTCAGAAGAATGAAGATCAAACTCAGATGAAGGCAATTCAATGCAAGAAGGAAGATGATGAGAAGAGAGAAGCAGCTGTGATAATTTCGGATGGTGCAGAATAAAGAGAAGCTGGACAGAAATTTCAGAGGAATGAAGACCATAGAGAAGAAGAAATGCAGAACAAGGAAGTGGAGAGTTGGAAATAAAACAGAAAGTTCAAGAAGATTAATCAGCAAATCAAGCTTAGAGAAAGTTAATTGAGAGGCATGAAGATGGAGCATTCTAATCCTATCACTGACAATCAGATTTGGAGTATCATTTCTGTTCCTTGAAGAATCAAGCAGCAACTGAAGAATTCAGATCCTATTTGTTCACTTTTGTGTTTTGCTAAATGAAGAAGTTTTTGGTTATCCCTTAATTTGTACTACAGCAAGTATTGACTGTTTGTCTTTGTCAGTTTCAGTTATGAAAAGAACAAAAGAAAGTTTCAGAAAGTTGCTTTTATGTTTGTGCTAAATCAGGAAAGATTGTACTAGCCTAGTCTTTACTCATTAAACTATGTTTTTATTTGCTAGTTCTAGTTGGATCAGCAGGTGGGAAAGCTAATATAAAGCTCAATCTCATCATTTTCATATGTAAGAGTGAAAGTCCATTATCAATACAAAGTTTCAAAGACATTTTCCAGATTTTCTGTTTTGTGAGTTTCATCAAAGAGTAGCAGTAGTTTTAGTTTCGGTTCTGTTTTTTGCTCAAGAGAGTGAGGGACAAGTTCATCTATACTCTATTTCCATACATAACACATTATCTACCTACATACCTAAACCAAAACCCATACACAAACCAGAAAGTTGTACCAGAAGTTCATTTTTGGTACAGAGCCAACATATCATTTCCATATACATTCCTTAACCATACATACACTGATTCATGAGAGGAAGTAGCAACTTACACACATTATGCATTCAGTTTACAAGTTGGAATTGAAGAGTAGTTCAAAGAAAAAACAACGATTTACAGCGAACTTACCTTTTGTGTTGAAGCAGACAAGGTGTTTGATTATTTGCCTCACCCATTATTGATGCCCGAGAGGCTGTGCAGTGGAGAGGGCCTCATCATTCCTTCGTAAGGACATCTCCAAAGTTCAATAGCAGCTTTCCACACAGGTGCCAAAGTTGCAGGTACCGTTGATACTTGAGGTTGCTTCGGACACTTATTTGGATCATGGCCGACCGTGCCACAGCTGAAGCAGATGTGAGGGAGGCCTTCATAGGTCACCATGATCGAATCCCCATCTAACTCCACGTTGTTACGTAGAGGAATACTGAGGTTGATATCGACGGCCACGCATTCGAACTTCCCCCTCTGAGTTTGCACGGTGGTTTCATTGATCTTAAGCGTTTGTCCCACCATATTTCCCAATGTGTTTAAGATCATAGGGTGGTAGTAAATTTATCCAGACCACCGCTCGGGTAACTTTTCCTTGTGAGGGATGGAAGTTGGTCCTCCATTGTTGGATGGAAAGGGCGGGTTCGAAGATTATCCATGGGCCATTCATCAATGCATGCATGAAGTCACCTTCATCTACAAATTTAAACAGGAAATAGTCGTAGTCTAGGTCGACAACCTTTACCGGACCTTTTGGATTCCACATCGTTTTTAATTTAGAGCAAAGAATCCGATATCCTATCCTTCTGCCAATCAACTTGACGACAACTATTTTTTCCCCATTGCTTGTCCAGTTTCTCCTTAAAAGATTGAGATAAGAAGACACCATCCCCTGCATCTCCCGTCAGCTGGGTAATATCTCCATCTTCTAACTCGATAATCTCTTCTTTGGGCCATGAAGGGTCCTCTGAGGTGATGTCCCCCGACGATGCCCCGGTAACAACTGCACTATACGTTGGTTTGGGACCTGGTGGAGGATCCTCCTCGCATTTTCTGGTACGAACTTTCTTAGAGAGATGCCCTTCCGGCGTGGGGGTGGCCATGCTGAGCCCAGCTCTGGTATGTACGCTGAAATAACTGGTTACGTAAACAGTAGTTTGTGATATGTTTTAGAGAGAGATGAGAGCACATGCACGTAGAGAGATTCTTTATTAATTGTTTTTAGCTCTGCTACAAATAAACCTAAGACGTAGACATAAGCCTCTTTCTCTAAAACAAAGACACGAAAAACAA
>JANVCL010000001.1:9518556-9540573 GCA_026546855.1 Erythroxylum incrassatum
GTTGCATTCTTGTTTTAATTGTCTTTATTTTTAAGCAGAAATGGTTAGGAAAATCATCTGACGAGGTTAACACGAGTCGGTCGTGTTATTGGGCGTGAAGATCTTTCACGGGTAGTTAGGTTGTGGGTTGGTTACATAGATTGGATCTTACGGGGTAGATCAATCTTGTGTAATTTTTGTGAACTACAGTGAAAGAATTTAATCTAGGTGAGGGCTCCGCAGACATAGGCAAGGTATGCCTAACTGCGTTACCAAATTTATGGTGTTTTTATTATTTCAGTTTAGCATGTTTTATATTTTATTGGTGTCAAAAAAATTTGCGGATAATTTGCGAAATAATTAACCCCTTCGCTTTTTCAGTTACTAATCTGCAGGCTAGTCCATCTAACCCCGAAAACTTTCCATTCGTTGTGTTGGGGAACAAAATAGATGTTGATGGTGGCAATAGCCGAGTGGTATGGCAGTTTTTTCCCCCCGAAGTACTCAACTTTGATTTAAACTTGGAAGCCTTGTATATGTTTACACTGAGAAAATTAGGAAGGAGGTAGAACAGAAGAAAAGATCTCTTCATGGAGATATCTGGGACAAAAATATGGTTTTTTGGTTCTTAAAGATGGTAGCAAATTTCTTTGCTCTAATTGTGTGTAAATGTAATCATTATGATTGGTTTTAGGTTTCTGAGAAGAGGGCAAAGGCATGGTATGCCTCTAAGGGAAGTATACCATACTTTGAGACTTCTGCTAAGGAAGGATTCAACGTGGATGCCGCTTTCCAGTGTATAGCCGGAAATGCACTTAAGAATGAGCCTGAAGAAGACTTGTAAGCTTACACAAGGAAAATGCCTAAAATTTCTCAGTTAATCCTATGTTCATGTTCAACTTCCTTCGACTCTTGAGGGAATTCCTTCTAGCCCGTTCATATTAGCAATGTTATGGTCACACTAACCATGTTTTTGTTTCATGGAAAATTAATGGAGTTAGATTCAGGCTGTCAGTAACTTCCCCGTTCTTTATATCATTAATGCTAATTGCTTGTTTTGAATCCTTTTATTTGCAACAACCAGATACATCCCTGACACCATTGATGTAGGGGCTGGAGGGCGGCAGCAAAGATCTACAGGATGTGAATGCTAGAGAATTTGCAGGCCAGGTCGATCAGGATCTCTCTATCTGGCTTCCATTGACATGTTTAGGACAGTGCAAGGTGGTGGAATCAGTAGTGTATCATATGCGACTCAAATTGTTGTTATTGTTTTTTTTTTTTCTCCTTTTCACTTGTATTCAATCTTGTATTACTTGTTGTAACGGGAATCAGTATTTTTATTAACTCATTTACTATTAACACCATTTGGGATAATTCCATCAAACAGTAGTATAAGTATTAGCGAGCCAAATGTTCTTCATGTTTCAGAGTTACTCCAAAAAAGAAGAAAATGAAGAAGTCTTTTCTTTTTCCTCAATGAAAATAAACATATTTCAACAGTATCTATAATTTTCTTAAACAGACTTGATCGAGTAAAGAATGCCGGTGGTTGGTTCTTAGTGTGTTAAGAAACTTTAAAAGGGTACAGTGTATAAGTACCCATGTTTTAAGTGTCTTTGGCGTCCAACTTGTGTTCTATTTTGAGAGTTTCAAATTGAACGCATCCTTCAGGACCACTAAATGTTCCTGTGGCTTATTTGATGCCGACTTCAAGTCTTCTCCAATATACAAATGACGGTTTGACGCCAGTAGTTGGTAGGTTCTTGCAGTTTATGCTTTACCAAGGAAGAAGCATGGAGCATGGTACTACATATCTGAGTAGCTTTCTATTTGTCCCTTCACAGGGGAATCAAACATGGAGGAAGCAAGCTTTGAGGTAACCGCTCAATTGGAAACACCATGTGAAGCGTTGAATTAGTGCATGAGTGTTGTTTGTGAAGATTTCAATTTTGAGGATATATTAATCAAGATGACTTCGGTTCTCTGTCGGCATTTAGCTGGCTACCGAAGCACTGGACATGCCCTCTGGTACTAAGTTGTCCTATGCAAATTACTGATTGATTCACGGGCATGATCTGCTTGATTTAACCTCCGCAACCGAGCAACGTCTTGTCAATTCTCCTAAAGCCCAGATCATTACTCTTAAGTCTTAACTGCTTGTGGTAGATGAACACGGAATCCAAAGGCTGAAGTTGTTAGAGATAGTAGTTATGTGAACAAAGTCAACTTTACCTATGTTGAATATATATTATGGCATAATAATAGATTACGACTTGTTGATGGTGATTTCTTGATCAAAATGAGTAAAAGTGAAGTGTTTGAAGGTCTTCCTAAACAGTAAAAAGTGAAAATAATGTGTTAAGCTTGTCAATTATCCATCAAAGCAACAAGGAAAATCAAAGAAAAGCTAAACCTGATCCACTTGATGTTTGTGCACCAACAAGTAAACTTTCATTTAATGAAAATAAGTTTTTTTTGGGTGATTTTTAGAAATGACTTTAACATTTTAGCATATTTCATTGGATCTCATTTCTCAATAACAAGTGGGAAGTGCTTAACAATTCAAAAATTTTAATATATGAGTTCAAAAAAAAATGGTTCGTTTCTATTAAATATGCTTTCAACTAAATCTCTTAAGGGCATAATACCATTTGAGAAATGGTTTAACTAATTGTCTTCTACTTCAAGATTGAAAGCCTTTAAAAGTTTGTGCTACGTGCACATTCATCATCATCATCATCACATCCAGTCTAAAGTCCTGCAATAAGCCGGGGTCTGGGAAGGTCTGATAGTACGCAACCTTACCCCTACATAGTAGAGAAGCTGTTTCCGGTAGACTCATATGCAACAGATGTGACAATAAAAGAATGATGCAGGTTAAAGAGTAAATAAGTAAAACTGACACGCTAAATTATTATGTAAATAAAATTACAATGAATACATAAATACGATCAAAACCCATTCTCTTATAAAAATTGAAGTTGATAGGACAAAGTATGCACTTAAGATTAACATTTGAAAAAACATACACAAAGCAATGTCTTTTTACACATTTGCATATGCCCGTGGAAAGACAAGTGTCTTAAATGGCAGATTCTTAAAGCAAAAAGACTTCATCTAGATAAGAAGAGTGATTTAGGGGTTTTTTTGGATTACAACTCCTCAAGCAAAATCTACATAGTGTACAATATTGTTGCTAATAGAACTCCAGTTAATATAGATATGTTGAAATGAAAAAACCTATATTAGAAAAGGATGGTGTTAAAGTTATGAAATTGAGTCAATACATCAAATTGATGTTAGAGAAGACATTTAAGAAGAGAGTAATGATGATGATATTAAAGTACTTATAAGAGGCACTGGACCTTTGAAAATGGAGTATGAGAGGTTAAATGCAGCTATCTTTGAGTTAACTACCTACAACAAGACTATTAATAAGAAAGAATGGCTAGAGGTAATAACAAGAGTAAAAAAAAACAAATTTGGTTCCTAGTTGAAAGACCAGTAAGTCAGAAGGTATTTGAAGTAAAATGACTACAAAATCATGATGGATCTATCAATATATACAAAGTCAAATTTGTTGTTAAAGGAGGGGATTGTTTAAAAACCTTTGCGCTAGTGACAAGACATGAAACGATTAAACTACTCCTTGCCTTTTGTTGCCGAAAATAGTTAGAAGCTATTTATATGGATATTAACTCAGTATTATTAAATGGGTTATCAATATATATAATTATTGATTATTGATTTATTCATAAAAAATTTGCAAGTCCATAATTAAGAGGTTATATTGGAAGTTAATGGGCATGGCCATTTGATGAGGCATAAAGCACTAGTGGTTACACTTTCTCTCCTAGAAATAGAGTGTTTGTTTAGCATTCTAAGAAAGAAGATGTTGCTGCAACATCATTGATAGAAGAAGAATATGTTGGTGCTACTAGTTCTACCAATAAATACATTTTCAATGGAAAATTAGTAGAAGACTTTGGAATAAAGAAAACTAACACTAGGAACGTTGTTTGTAGATAATAATATAGTAATTACTATTAGAAGACCCAAAATAAGTACTGAATTTGGGTTTTACACAAAACAACAAGCCCTATTTTAAACCTGTCTTTTTCCTTTTATCTAGCACTGTACATAGAGCACATATGGTTAATACTGTACAGTTAGCAATATGTTAGTCTTTCCTGAATTCTAGGACAGCCAACCAATAGAAATAAAGATATAGTTGTATATATTTTGTCTGAATGATCAATACAAGCATGAGAGAAATTGCTTTCTTCACTTACTACCTATTTACCTATTTTCCTTCATGGTATCAAAGCCTACTCTCTGATTCATCTACCCTAACCTAATATGTCAAATACAGGAGACAACAGTGGCTTCAGTGCCATAAACATACCAACTACACACGAATATGAACCTTACTTTATCACTAACATTGAAAACCCAGGAGTAGTGCTTGTCACTACCCCTTTCAACGGCAATAACTACAGTACTTGGAGTAAATCCATGACCATAGCCTTATGTGTCAAGGATAAACTCTCCTTTATTGATGGGTCCTGCACCATGCCCACAGAAGATATGATTAACTGGAAGAGAGCAGATAACATGGTAAAGTCATGGATTCTTAATGCCATGGTTAAAGAACTAAGTGATGTCTTCCTATCATTTTCCTAAAACTAGAGAACTTTGGGTAGAAATACAAGAAAGGTTTGGAGAAGTTAATGGGTCACTACTGTATCAAATAGAAAGGGAAATAAGTTCCCTAAAACAAGGTATGCTAACAGTATCTGCTTATTATACTAAACTGAAGAAATTATGGGATGACTTGTCTAGCTTAAGTTCTACTCCCATGTGCACTTGTGATGCATCAAAAATCATCACTGCCAAAGAAAACACACACCAACTTGTGCAATTTTTAATGGGACTTAATGACGAGTTTGAGCATGTGGTGAATCAAATCATGATAATGGAGCCACTACCTATCGCAAACAAGGCTTTTTCTATGCTGCAGACCGTTGAAAGACAAAAGGTGGTCAACTCTACTATGGACAGTACCCCTAACATGGCAATGCTAGCCAAACAATCAAGTAGCTGGGAGAAATGAGGAAAAAATAATACCAATGCTTGTAAAGGACCCTATCCCAAGAAGGAGGACAAATACTGTGAAAAATGTAAAAAAAAATGGGCATACCTTGGAAACCTGCTTCAAAATCCATGGAGTCCCTAACTGGTATAAGGAGGTTACTGCACAGAGAGAAAAAGGAAGGGCAAATTTGGCACAGACAGTTGACAACCTTGCAGAAACCACACAAGAACAGAATGAGAAAAAGTCATGGAATGGAGGAATCTCTTCTGATCTTGCAAATTTCATTCAACAGGAGATAAGTAAAGCTATTAAGGGCAAAACTACTGAGGATGTAAAATATTCAGGGTACCAAAATTATGCAGGTAATGCTACACACTCTGTGAACACGACTTCTAAATATCTTAACTCTTAGCTTATTGATTTCGGTGCCTCTACACACATGATAACTGATTTGAGTCTTTGCACTAAGTATGTAGCTAATAATAATACTTATGATTATGTTACTCTACATGATGGAACAAAGCAAGAAGTTGCCCACATTGGCCACACATAGATAGGGCACAAAATCACTCTCAAAGAAATCTTACATATGCCTAATTTCTTCAAGAACTTTTTATTAGTTAGTAAGGTTACTACACAGAATGAGATTGCTGCCTTTTTTCTATCTAACAAGTTGTTTTTGCAAGACCTTCAGACTAATGATGTTATGGCTATCATTAAGGCAGTGAATGGATTGTATGAGTTGAACTCAGAAACCTTCCTACCACCCAATACCCTAAAAGGTCCTTCTTTAGAATTTTACAAAGTTAAAAATGTTGCTCTTAATGTCTCAATAGTTTTTGATTTATGGCATTCTAGATTAGGGCATATATCCAAGGAAAAATTACAGCACATCAATGAAATAAAAGTTTATGTTCCTTACAAACATGTATGTCAAGTATGTCCTTTGGCCAAACAATATAGAAAACCCTTCCCTAAGCATGAGATACATACAAACAAACCTTTCAAAATCATCCACATGGACTTATAGGGACCTTATAGTGTTTCTACAATGGGTGGTTCACACTACTTCCTTACAATTGTTGACGATTTCTCTAGAGCTACATGGATTTTTATACTAAAACACAAACATCAAACCCAACAAACCATCCTACAGTTCCTTAAAAATACTGAGAGACAATTTAACACCAAAATATTGAAGATACAGACTGATAATGAGAGGGAGTTTATTAACTAGGAACGCATCAAAATTTTCAAGGAAATGGGAATCCAACACCAAAAGAGCAGTTCATACACATCACAACAGAATGGGGTAGTGGAAATTAAGCACAAACATCTTCTTCACATCACTAGAGCCTTACTTTTCAAAGCCAAACTACCTAGAGGGTATTGAGGAGAAGCACTGCTTACAACCTGATAAATTGAATCCCAACCAAATTCTTGGGGTGGATGAGTCCTTTTGAAAAACTGCACAAAAGAAAGCCCAATTATGAGCATCTGAGAATTTTTTTTTGCTTGTGCTTTGCCTTAGATAAAACACCAAACAGAACTAAATTGGATCCTAGGTCAAAAAGGTGCATTTTTCTTGGATACATGCCAGATTACAAGGCCTATAAAGTCATGGACTTCGACACTAAAACAATGTTTGTGTCAAGATATGTGATGTTTTATGAGAACAGTTTCCCTTATGCAGACCAAAATTTAAACACTACACAAGAACCCGATCCCTTGTTCTCAAGTACCCTAACTAATGAAGAAGCAGCTTATCCTACACAAACACCAGTCATAATTGCTACCCCACCAACAGAACAAATTTCCCAGCCACCTAATTATTCCCTACCTGACAACTCACCAAACCAAAATACAAACAAATTATGCCCACACAAAGAAAAAGCAGCAGAACCCACATACCCCCCAAATACCTGCAAGATTATGTCCTTCAATCTACATCACAACAATCCATTCACTCCCTTGATGATTGCAACGTAGCATTACAAGTCTGTTGTCCTACAGGAACAATTGAAGAAGGGTAAAGATGCTGAATATCAAACATAGCAACAGTTACAACAACTTTATAGGTAATGTCTCTAGAATTTTTGAGCCATTATCTTATGAAACTGCTAGCAAGGATGAAAGGTGAGTAAGTTTTATGAATGAACAATTGTCTGAATTATAAAAGAATGGGACTTAGAAACTCACAGTAATACCTAAAGGGAAGAAGTTCATAGCTTCAAAATGGGTATATAAAGTAAAGAGCAATTCGGATGGGACAGTGGAGAAATTAAAATCCAAGCTTGTAGTTAAGGGATTTTGTCAAAGAGAGGGGGCTGACTATTTAGAGGTTTTTTCTCCAGTGGCAAAGGTGGTAACAATAAGGATATTCTTGGCTATAACTGCCTCTAAACAATGGCCAATACATCAATGTGACATCAATGATGCTTTTCTTCATGGTTATCTAAAAGAGGAGCTGTATATGCTACCACCACAAGGCTATAATAAAGCTAAGGAAGGACAGGTATGCAGACTAATTAAATCAATCTATGGCCTAAAACAGGCTGGGAGACAGTGGAACAAAGAATTGTCCTCAAAACTATCCTCAATGAAGTTCATTAGATCAAAAGCAGATCATTGTTTATACACTAGGGGCACAAGGAATGACTTTATGGCAATAATCATATATGTGGATGACATTTTTTATAACAGATGCAAATGAAGAACAAATTGTTTCAGTTAAGAAAACATTGAATGCAAAATACACTATCAAGGATCTTGGATATGCAAAGTTCTTCTTAGGAATTGAAATAGCAAGAGCAGAAGATGGAATGATACTTACCCAAGGAAAATACATCTGAGACATCCTGCAAGAGAATGGGCTATTGGATTGTTTACCTTATGCAATACTCATAGTTCCTGGAACAAAGTTAAGCATCGAAACAGGTGAGTTACTTGAAAAACCCGAAGAGTACAGAAGACTAGTAGGGAGATTGCAGTACTTAAGGTTTATAAGACCCGATGTCACCTACGTTACTGAACAACTTTGTCAGTTCATGAGTAACCCTAGACTATCGCACTGGGAAGCAGCCAAAAGAGTACTGAAATATCTCAAGGGAAATCAGAACTTAGGGATTTTTTACGCAATAGAAGAAAACCTTAACCTTGCAGCCTTCTCCGACTCGGATTGGGGGAGTTGTGTCTTCTCCAGACGCTCCTTAACAGGGTTCTGCGTATTCTTCAGAAAATCATCAATCTCTTGGAAAGTGAAGAAATAATCGTTCTTTAGCTGAATCAGAGTATAGAAGCCTAGCCTCGACTACTTACGAATTAAAATGGATAACCCAATATTACACACTTTTCAGCTTCAGATTAAGAAACTCATACCTTTTGTACTGCGACAACCAAGCTACGATCTACATCTCTAGAAATCCAGTCTTCCAGGAGAGGACGAAGCACCTAAAAATAGAACTTCATTTGGTTCACGACTGCATCAACTTAGGGTTCCTTGAATTGAGACACGTGAACTCAACTAAGCAACTCGTAGATCTCTTTACAAAGGCTTTGACCACATGGATATTCTTGGGTCTCGTTTGCAAGATCGAAGTTGTTGGTTTTCAACCACAACTTCGTCTTAATCGGGGTGTGTTAAAAGACCCAAAATAAGCACTGAATCTGGGCTTCACACGAAACAACAGGACCTATTTTAAACCTTTGTCTTTTTCCTCTTATCTGGCACTGTACATAGAGCACATATGGGTAGCACTGTACAGCTAGCAATTTGTTAGTCTTTCCTTGATTCTAGGATAGCTAGCCAATAGAAATAGAGATATAGTTGTATATATTTTATCCAAATGATTAATACAAGTATGAGAGAAATTGCTTTCTTCACCTACCACCGATTTACCTATTTTCCTTCAATTACCATAATGAAGAATTGAATATAACATGACAAGACCAAACATATCAAAATAAAATATCATGCCATAAGAGAAGTTGAGAAGAAGAAGCAAATCTTGAATATTGTCGATCCAAATAAAACATGACAGATATAACCAAAAACAAAAAAGTCTTAGCTAGGACTAGATTATATTTTCTGAGAAGCAAACTTGGTGTTTTCCTTAAGAATATTAAAGACAAGTGTTGAATTTTTATGTTCTTCTCAAAATACACCAACTATACACTCTTAAGAATCAAGTGAAGCTAAGTAAGGAAAGAAGTAGCAATTCAATGAAAAAATGTTGTAACATCCGTTAGTTTATGTTTTTTATTTTCAAGATGTAAATTCAAAGCAATCAATAGTTAATTAAGGTGTCTCCAAGCAAAATAAATCCAAAGTTAGTGAATGAAATACAAGTTTTAGGAAGTTGTAAGTTTGAACGGTGGCATAACTTTTAGAATTATGCAAGATCGTAGTTTAATAAGCAAGTTAGAATAAAAGTTTCTTAGTTTACCTTAATGTTATTTTGAATATTTCTAATTCAAATGTAATTATTTTCTTATCTTACATAATTAATTTATGTTTGCATTGAAAAGCACGTAAGTTGCAAGTTGGAAAATTAAATGCAACGTGTATTTTCATGTGCTTGATATTCTTCAGGAGTGCTTGGTTAATGAGTTCAGGAAGATATGAGCTGGTAAGGAATAAAAAATAGTCGAATGGTTATATATTACATTACTCTATACCTCTCAATATGATAGGAATAAAAATAATTCCTGAGCATATAAATTGTTGTCACGTCCGTGATAGGGCTGTCACAGGTATGATTGACCTTGGCACGATTGTGACAAGAGTGTCAAGGGCGCGACACTCGCTGTCACTCCCATGACAATTATTTTTGCCTTTTGCTTTTTTTAGTATAATAATGTAATTAATTAGAATATATTAAAATTTGATATAAAAATTTAGCAAATTTTTGTTTTCTCTCTTTAGCAAAACAATATAATTAATTAGAATGTATTAAAATTAAATATATTTAATTAGAATATATTAAAATTTGATGTAAAACAAAAATTTAACAATTTTTTCTTTTTTTAGCAAAACAATATAATTGATTAGAATATATTAAAATTAAATATGAACAATTTAACAATTTTTTTCTTTTTTACAAACAATGTAATTAATTAAATATCATTAATTAGAATATATTAATGTTAAATATAATTAATTATAATATATTAAAATTTGATATAAAACAAATTTTTGTTTATCAAGATTTTCGACAAATTACTATTGATCATTTCTTCATATTTATTTTTTGTTATAACCGATTACATAATTATAATAATAATTATATTCATTCATATAAATTATATGGATCGTTATATTCTTGTACGTTAAAAT
This sequence comes from Erythroxylum incrassatum, assembly GCA_026546855.1. Taxonomy (NCBI): domain Eukaryota; kingdom Viridiplantae; phylum Streptophyta; class Magnoliopsida; order Malpighiales; family Erythroxylaceae; genus Erythroxylum; species Erythroxylum incrassatum. The sequence continues at coordinate 9,528,969 of JANVCL010000001.1, forward strand.
TGTACATGTGAAAGTACCACCTCCCCGTTCCTTCTCCCTCTTCTCCTTGTAGATTAGAAGCCAAACCTAAAAGTGGGTTGATAGACTTCTGGGAACTCTTGGACGTGGCATATCAGGTCTCGTTTTCACAATGCATATGAAGTCTTCAGCTTTACAGTTCCTTCTTGTTTCGAAGGGTCTGTATGTGTCAGCATTCCTGTGTGAACTCTTCGGCTCCACGGTTCCTTCTTATTTGAAGAGTCTGTATGTATCGGAAATCGTGTGTGAACTCTTTAGCTTTTCTCTAGGCATCTGCAACTATAATATAGATCTTTTCTCTAATTTTTATAATAACTTATTGTGTCTGGTAAATATTAATCATTCATTTATTTTTGTTTGAATGCTTGAAATGAAATGACAGGACTCGACTTTTTATTCTTGTCTATAAAAATCTTCTGACACCATTCATAAAGACAAACTAAGTACATTCCGAAATAAGTGAAATCCTTCTCCTACAATATAGTAATTTTCACCTGGATAAAAGAACAGTATTACATGTCGCGTAGACGTGGTTTTAAATAGCTTCAAGAGAACTAGTTTATCATGAATGTCAGCTTTCGTCTATATAACTGCTTTACGCAATCAAAAACGACAGACCGCTTTCAAGAGATATAGAACCACTACACACGCGCTGAGTACAAATGACACTTCTTGAATATGGTCTCGTTCTATGACCAAGAAAGGCTGTTCATAGTACAATATACACGCAGTGAGCACAAATGACACTTCTCGAATGATGGACTATTCATAGACAACGTACGTACACGCATAGATCAGAAATGTCAATTCTTAAATGTGGACTCTGATGCTGTAACTAGAAGAGGGTTCTTTCTTATACAATGCACACGCCCAGAGCTAGCACAAATGACAATTCTTGAACGTGGACTCTGATGCTATAACAAAAAGAGGGTGTTCTAGCGGGGTACCAACTCTGTTTCAGCGATAGGGTTGGTTTAGGAGGGATATTTTTGCTGTTCTTGTACTTGGAATAAAAACTTTGTACGACTTCAGGAGTTTATGTTCAAAGAACGACATTTAGATGGGGAAAACAATGGCTCGGGCTGAGGTGAAACGGTTGTGCTTGAGACTGTTAACAGCAGTTATTAGTGTTTCCCTTATTGGGATTTCGTTAGTTGTCCTAACAGACTCAAATTTAAGACCTGAAAGCTCTATCCATAATGCTACCAAAGAGATTGAGTCTCATCAAGCAAGGAGAGTGCTGAGTTTCTTTTACCAGAAAGGTCGATCAAGTTATAAACATGTTTGGCCGGTAAATCATGTCCTATTTTTCCTTGGCTTTGGATTCAGTGAAGTGGAACTTTATGGCTCTTCATAAATTCCTATCATATACTTTAATTGTTCATTAATGTTGCGAGTGTTTACTTCTTAGGATTGGAACCTAATAGATTTTAGACCTCCAATCAACTAGGACCATGAATAATCTCTTTCTACCCTGACTTCTTCTTCCGGGGAACTATCTTGATGTTAACGGAAAGGACTCTAAATTCTAAGGTTGTGCTTTGCAGGGCATGGAATTCGGGTGGAAAATTGTGGTGTGCACCATAATTGGATTCTTCGGAGCAGCATGTGGGAGTGTAGGAGGTGTTGGTGGAGGCGGCATTTTTGTTCCCATGCTTACATTAATTATAGGGTTTGATGCCAAATCATCCACAGCGATATCAAAATGTAAGGACTGTAATGCAATCATTATGATATTACAATTTTGACTGATTCAATCTTACTATCAAGTTTCATAATAACTATCCTCTTAATGGATCTAAGAGGATTAATACTCTCTATCATCATCTTTCCTATCACAACATGTGTGTTTTTATGTATCCATTCTTAAAGCTGATGTAGGTTACGTTTCCAGGTATGGTCACAGGAGCAGCAGGTTCAACGGTTTACTACAATTTGAAGTTAAGGCATCCCACACTTGAGTTACCAATCATCGACTATGACCTTGCACTTCTATTTCAGCCAATGTTGCTGTTGGGAATAAGTATTGGAGTTGCTCTAAATGTGGTTTCTCCAGACTGGATGATCACTATTTTGATAATAATTATATTCTTAGGTACTGTGTTTGAATAAAGAGATGAAAACTTTTCTTGGATTTTCTTGAACAACTTTCTTTATCTTTATCTGCTGCTTGTAGCGACTTCAACCAAATCATTGATAAAAGGTGTTGAAACCTGGAAGAAAGAAACCAAATCCAAGAAGGTTGTCTGTTAGTCTTTCCATTCCTTAAGCACAGTTTGATGGTATTATGATTTAAACTTAAATTTCTCCTGCTTGCTGCTTCACTTCTTACTATGAATTTTCAGGAGGCTACTAAACAGAGGGAAGCTAAATGTTAGTGTTATTTTTTTTCCCTTTCAATCAAAGTGCATATAAGTTGTTACTTCTCGTTATACCATTAGTCCAAACAGAATTTCTCTGTAATCAGATGATAACACTATAGAACTGGAGGCCAAGCCTCCACTTGAAGATCCCACTACTAAAGCTCAACCAGAAGATAGGGCATCGAAAAGGGACGAGGTAACCAGTTAACTAGTCTTCATTTCATTGATCTCTGATCTCTTAGAATTTTAGTTCTAATATTGTCTCAGGTCTCTATCATTGAGAATGTGTACTGGAAAGAACTTGGACTTCTAGTTGCTGTCTGGTTGATTATTCTTGCATTGCAGATTGGGAAGGTTTGATCCTCCCCTTAGTTTCTCAATTCCTAGACATCTCTCTTTTGGCCTTTTATATTCGAATCAAGGGTAATGGGAAACCTATGACTTTGGCTCAGAATTACTCAAAAACCTGTTCGGTTGCATATTGGGTGTTAAACATATTGCAGGTACCTTCATTAGCACAATAAGGGACTATCATACGTTCTTATTCTTCCATCAAATTTGCTAGAACCTGTTATTATGTTATGTTCTCTTGGATCAGATCCCAACAACTATTGGGGTGACATTGTATGAGGCGGTTTGTTTGAACAATGGGCGGAGAAAGATAGCCTCCAGAGAAGAAAACATCTATTGGCGAGTAGACCAACTTGTTCTTTACTCTGCACTTGCTCTATTAGCTGGCATAATTGGTGGCATGCTTGGTCTTGGTGGAGGCTTCATTTTGGGCCCTCTCATGTTAGAGATGGGCATCCCACCACAGGCAAGGTTTCCTATTTTGTATAGATGCTTGAACATAGTTCAATTTTGTGAATGAATCTCTCTTGTAGGTGTCAAGTGCCACAGCTACCTTTGCCATGATATTTTCTGCTTCAATGTCAGCAATAGAATATTACCTTCTGAAACGTTTCCCAATTCCGTACAGTAAGTCTTTTAGATAAACAAACATGGAAGAGTAACAAGACAACCATTTTCCTTCCATACTGATAAGTTCTTTCCAACTTAGTGCAGCTCTTTACTTCTTCGTCGTAGCTGCTATATCTGCTCTAGTGGGGCAACATGTGGTAAGAAAGCTGATCAGTGTATTGGGAAGATCATCTATAATCATCTTTGCTCTTGTCTTGACAATCTTTGTGAGTATATTATCATTAGGTATGTGGAATCACACTTTTTTTTTCCCAGTCTTGTATTATTCACAAGAGTTTCAAGTGTTGATCCTCATTATTGGAGGATTTGTTGGTTTCCCAATAGGTGGTGTTGGTGTAGCACACATGATCAAGAAGATTGAGAGGAAGGAGTACCTGGGATTTGAAAGCATTTGTTCTTAATAGTTTTCAAGGACTCTTTAGCTAATAAAACCAAACGAAGAATGTAATTAAATCTTAGAATATTTTAATTAACAAAATTGATGCATCATTTCTGTGGATAACGAGGGTACTCACATAAAGATATAATAATGCTAACACAAACTTTCAAAGGGACTATGTGAAGTTCTTCAAGTGATTTTGCAGACAATCAGACTAGTCTTGAATAGAGCTCCGTTATAGATTTCCCCCTTTGCCCTCCAAATCTCCACTCCCCAGAATTGCTTTTCATTTGACTCTTACATTAGAACTAGGTGACAACTCCAAAGCCCCGTCCCTTCCAAGCTTTTGTCCATCATTCACTGGAGATAGCTCCTCCTCGGTGCTCCACTTCAACCTTCCTATTTTACAAGATGGCTAACTAATAGTGTCTTCGTCACTAGAAACACTCAAAAAGGGAGCTAATGCTTGGTCTTTAATTATAGAGGGTTTCTTCCGTAGGAAGCGACTTACTCTTCCAATAGTGAAGCAGTGGGTGATGAGGCAGTAGAGATCTCGTGGTTTACAGGATGTCCTCCTAAATGAAAATGAGGACTACCTTCTCTCTAAGTTCAACAATAAAGGAGCTACAAATTGGATTCTTGAGCTAGGCCCCTAACATATTAATAACAATCATATTCTTTTATAAATGCGGAAGATGGGGATTAAAATGGAGGAGATAAAACAAAAACATGTTCCTATTTGGGTTAACTTTCTTTAAATTCCACTGGAATATTGGTCTACAAATGGCTTGAGCCTTCTTGCTAGCTACATTGGCAAACCTATTTATATGGATGGAGCTACTTCTATGAAGAAACATATAGGGTAAGCTATAATCTATATTGATGTAACTAATCAATTCCCAGATGAAATCCCTCCACTTAGGCTTGGTAAAGATGATAAACTGGTGGAAAACACTACGTAAATCTCCTACCATTGGAAACCTTATTTTACATTGGTTGGAAAGCAATGGAAGCAACGGAGAACAATAGGGAAAATGTTCACAAAAGGAGACTACGAGTGTTGGTAGGTTCTGCTAAAGCTTTGGAAGGGGAAAACCAAGAAGCTCGGATCATTGATGTACTGCCTAATTCCAATCTAGACCAAGAGGAGACTGGTCAAGTAACTGATCAAGGAAACCCAGATGCTCAACTGTGAAAGGTTCAAATGATAATAGATAACTCCCAAATTTCTCGTCCTAGATATCAAATCACTCAACACCAATCAATGCAGTTGAAGGAGATCAACTCCCAAGCAAACATCACTAAAATTACTCCTGAAGAGTTAAAAATAGTAGAGAGGAGGAGATCTGGTTATAAGACAAAAAAGAAATCTCCTAAATCCCATCTTTATGTCAATCCTAGCTTAGAACACCAAGGGAATTGTTAATCCCAACAAACAGCTTTTCATAGGTGATTAAAACATCTTTTTCTCTCTTCATTCGATTTTTGTACGTGACCTGTTAATTTTTCAAATATATTGGCAATAGATAGTTTAACAAATTTTATGAATAAACATGAGATACTTAATAAATAAGTATTAATATGAGATCTTGGATCTTATTCGGGCATAATTAGTATATATTAAAATCAATTGTAATTCTAATTAAAGTTTAATTGAAATTGAAATTTTATTTTAATTAAATTATTAAAATGTCCATATCGTAATATACATAAGCTTAGGTTTTAAGGAAGCCAACACTTATTGCCTAACATACTATACTATAATTGTAGAGTTCTCTCACATGTTCCATAGATACCATTAGAGAACGAATACTTCTGTAGCTACTATAGCTGAGATAACCTAAATTCAGAAATAGTTTAAGGGAAAGACAAGAAAAAGATCAAACTTAAAAATGAGATACGAATTATGATCTATACTTTATTGCATTTTATATGCTAATTATGTTATAGAATTTAAGTGATCATTACTTTGGGAAATCAAAATAAAAACTACTGCACATGGAATCGGATCTTTCCCTAATTTCCTAGCAATGGTATCAAAGTCAATTTTAACCCTATAATCTGATTAAAATGTTTTGACTTTAATTCCATAATTGATACTAAGTTATTAGTTAAACAAATTTCTTGGATATAAGTTATGTTTAAGAAGAGCACTCAAATTTAGATAGAAAATGTATATGTCCACTATTCAATTTCGCTATTAATATCTGCTAAGGATTTGGTGACAAAGTTTTAGAGATATGTTGAAATCATATAGATGATAATATTTAATGACATTTGAAGTTGACTAATGTCTCGTAAACTTTAATGGCATCATATAAGATGTATGTTGATACTATGATAGAAAGATATGAGAGATTGCATAAAGTAGAGATAAAAGCATAAATATGGACATTAATTGAAGGAAATGGCTATAGCATGGTAATAGTTATCATTAAAAAAATTGATTACATGCCTTTTCTTACTTATACGAAATATAATAGAGATCATATATATTTCTAATTCATGTTTTTGAGTATTTAATATTGAATTTAGATTCAACAATATTAAAATGTTCAAGATATGATAAGAAATAAATTGTTGATTTATTTAAATTTATACAAATAGTTTGTATGTGTTGGATCAAAGGAAAATTATGCTTAACATAAGTGGCAATAATACAAACTTAGATAAAACGAGGCTATCCTTTCATGTCATATTGGTTAAATCAGCATAATGAGAATCATATGTTACATACAAGGATAGATCTATCATTTTGATTATAAATTGTATGAATTAGATTAGATTACTAATGACTTTATGTTATATAATCATATGTATTAAATAAAATATTAATTTAAAAATTTTGCAAAGTTCAAATTGTTTAAATCTAAGTTAAAATTAAGCAATGCTGAAGCATTTCGATAACATCGATATGATGAGATCTAATTTTTTGTTTTGGTTATCTATAAAGAGTGAGATTCTTTAATGAGCACCTTCACAATTAAATTTCATTAGAGTATGGATTTATGTATAGATACGATATGAGATATTGTAAGATGCAATATTTATTTCTTCTATACTTATGCCTAGTACTACAACTTACCTTCGGTAGTTTCAGTTAAGGCAATCAACAAGATTTCATATTAGACATGAAATGATATGACTTCAAAACAGCCAAAGTTGATGGTTTTAAGATGCGAAACTTAGTTGAAATATGTGTTATCCAATAAGTTTAGAACTAAATTGGATAATACATATTTCAACTAAGTTTCACAACTTAAATTGGATAATAAAAGGTTATAAGATATCCAAAAGGTTGGATATAATTTTACAAACCCATTAAATAATGTTTCAATTAAAACTTATAAGAAAATCGTTCTTAAGATAAATAGTGAGAGTAAGATAAAATTTGAAAAATTCAAATCTCATAATAGTATATCTAATTAGAACTAGTGCCTTTATTAATACATTTGATATATAATTGACAAGCTACAAGATGTTGAAAGATTTACTTTTATGTTGAATTCAATGTATTTATTTTTTAGAAAATTACAGATTCATCATGTTTACGAGAAGGTTAGTAAAAGTATAGTTATCCTCTTTAGTAAAAGTATGTAGAGATATATTGCTCATAGAGAGAACAATATGTATTTTTAATAGTTGAAAATATAATTGTCTAAGAATAACTATTACTGGATATGAAAAAGTAACAACTTAATTATGAAAATTAGATATGTGAAGATATATAAGGAAGTGATTTATATATTTAGTCTATATATATAATATATATACTAAAGGTATTTAGTGTTTGAGATATCTGATACTTGTGAAGTATTAAAGATATCCATTACTTTATATATTAGTTGATATTTGAATTTAAGATTATAAAGATATTAACTTTATGAGTAAATTCTTATTAAATTATCTTTTACTTAAAACAATATTATTATTTGGAAGTATTTCAATGTAGGATTATTGCTAATTTGGCCATAATGCATTTTCCATTTAGTGAAAATGATTAATTGGATCAAGAAGTTCTTTAATGAAATTAGTATAGTTCCTTGCATTTTTCAGAAAGTAATGTAATGTAAAAAATTAGAGTAATTGGGCATGCAAAAGGAGCTATAAACTCATCAATATCCAAGTATGTTAGGTAAGTTTTCTTAATTACGATGATAATTAAGAAAAAATTGTGAGATTTAAGCAAGTGCTTAATATAGAGAATCTAGTAAAATGTTCTCACTATACCACTATCTCAACAATAGTATGACATCATATAAAGATATGATATACAATGCTTAAATGATTGGCTTAATGTAAGTAAGAGATTGTTGGTTATGCCCTATAACCAATCGATTTGTTATAGTTTAATGACATCATTATTTAAAGATATTTTTATCTTATACATATTCACATGTATATGATAAAGTGTATAGGATATATATACATTACAAATAAAATTATGATGAGATCATATGGGATTCATATTACATTTATGTATTGTCCTTAAAATGTTCTTAGTCATATTCTATTAAGACTAGACATTAGTAGAGCATAAAAAGATTAACACACTTTATATTTGCTCTTTATAAAATAAGTAGTCAATCTCATAAACTAAAGTGTGAAGATACCTAAACAAACGTGTGGATGCTTTTTAAAAAAGAAACGTTACTGAATTGACCCCATATAAGAAATCCATTTGAAACATTATTTGTATATCTATGAAAATTTTCATTGTAATAATTCTATAAGTGATCCTTAGACTTGATATCATCAAAGTATCTCATATATATTGGGATTATTATGTTTTGATATTACTTATGACATATTCTAGTCAAAGGTAGCTTAATCAGTATTCATTGAATATAGCAAGAACTATATGGAGGTATTTGAGTGATCAATATAGGATTCATCACCTTAAAATAATTAAGGATAATATTGTACTATTCTTAATTATTATTACTTTAAGAAATTTTTGGCCAAGATAAAATGACAGTCTGAAAATAGTTTTCAAATGTCATTAATTGAATCGATTACTAATACTAGAGAACTGACATGATTGAACTCAAATAAAGTAGAAGTTAATTATATGTTCTACGTATAATCTGATTATTATATGATGTAATGATTGAATTATATGTAAAAATCATGAAAAAAGGTTAGTCAAAACCACTTTGATATTTTTAAATATTGAAGTGGTCATAATGCGTAGGTAGATGTCAATCTTAATATATGGATATAACTTGTTTAGTTAGATAATTAAAAATAAATTAAAGGAATTTAATTTTTCTAATCCTAGATATAATTGAAGGCTATAATCTATAATGCGTAGGTAGATGTCAATCTTAATATATGGATATAAATTGTTTAGTTAGATAATTAAAAATAAATTAAAGGAATTTAATTTTTTCTAATCCTAGATATAATTGAAGGCTATAATCTATATCAATGTCAATATATTTGAGAACTTAACGGCTCTAATACAAAGAATGAGTTATGGAGAGAAGATTTAATCAAGTTAAACTTGGTTGTAAAATTTGAGAAACTTTATAATTAAATATGAAATATTTAATAAATAAGAATCAATATGAAATATTAAATCTTAATTGGGCATAATTGGTACTTAATTAGTATTAATTATAATTTAAATTAAATTTTAATTGAAATTAGAATTTATTTTAATTAAATTACTTGAATATATATAGCCCATTATAAATAGATTTAGGCTTGAAGAGAGCTAACACTTCTTACCTAATCTTCTTTACAACAGTTGTGTGACTACAGTGATTGAGATAAAGCGGTTTCAAAATTGATTAGAGAGAAATGGGAAGAAAAATGATCAAATATTGGAATAAAGTATGAATTATACTTCGTGTTTTATTCAATGTTTAAAAAACCAGACCGGACCGTCCTGTCTGACCGGAAAAGGTTTGAACCGGTCACTGGTCCGATTCGGTTTCACTTAATAACCTCTCTATATAAAAACCAGACGGTTCAACCTTTTTCGGTTGAACCGGACCGGACCGGTCCGGTCTGGTTTTAAACCCTTGGGCTTAGCTTCATGCCAATTCTTGTGGGATAAAACGCGCGACCAAGAGAGTACTAGTTGGTGTCGGTGGTGAGTTGGATCGTGGATGAATCGATCAAGGCATCGTCGATGAGAGTAACACCCAGTTTCGAGGCATTGAAGGAATTGAAGAGGAAATCAAGAGAAAAACACGAGCTGATGCAGAAGGAGGAGAAGAAAAAGAGATTGAGGAGGATGGGAAGTAGAACCGACGTCATCGTAGGAGAAGATTCCGGCGGCCGGGGAGAGATAGGAGGAAGTGAGTGGATCGGATACGAACTACGAAGCCACAATATTTTAGGTATAGTTTGGAACAATAGTCAACGTTGTTTAGTTTCTGTACGGACCAAGTAGTGGTCTTAACTCTTAAGCGACTGGCACTATTTCGACTTTAATGTGTTATGACCAATCATAGTTCATAAATTTTATAAATTTTCTTAAATTAGTTTTTAAAATTTCAAATTTTAACTTGATTTTTCTTACATTAAACTCAAATTTTCATAAAATATTCAAAATCAAATTGATAAAAAATTTAAAGGACCAAAATCTATTTAGTACTAATCTAAAAGTTTGAAAATAAATTTATTTGAATTTTGTAAAATAATTCAAAAAAATCATTGACTCTAAACTAATTTGTCAACTATAAATAATAAATTAAATCTACTTTTTTTTATATCACCTACGACACGACTTGTCCTCTGCATAAATGGGAACTTATGCTCCATAAATGTCAACTGCATGGCAGTTTTTCTTAATGCGGATTGATTGAGTCGCACATGGTGACATTCAAGATAAAGAAGGACAAAAAAGTTGCCTTACACCAAGCTTGCAAGTTGCCTAACAATTAAAGGAGGTTCTAGTTCTATACTTTTCTTGTCCGCCCATGAATTTGTCAATGCTGATTGCTCGTTTCGGTGTGAATAAGAGTTTTTTTTTATATTATGTATTAGAAGAAAAGCGGATTATGTTTTTAAGACAAGCATATGTACATTTTAAAAATTATGAAAAAATTAATTTTATAATTAATTTAAATATTTTTAATTATTACTAATAAATATAATTGAAAACATATTCACAGTATGTAAAATTTAATAATTACATGACAGATTTCTCTCTTTTATAGCTAATGTGATTGAATGCAACAATATTAAGAATTTGCTTGCTATTTATGAAAAAAACTTCGGGGCAAGCGGTCAACTTTGAAAAATCTGGCATTGTTTAGCTCTAATACAAAACCTGCTGATAAGCATTATGTGGAAACTATCTTGGGGTCAGTATCTCTATTGAACATGGGCGTTATTTAGGTCTTCATTAATTGGGTGAAAGAAAATGCAAGTTTTTATGCTTATATGGGATAGATTTAGTAAACGAATTGGAAAAATAAGATTCTTTCAAAGCCGGGCAAAGAGATTGTCATTAAAATAATTGCTCAAGCTCCTCCTGCTAATTGTATGAGCGTATTTCTTATTCCTCTGAGCGCCTGTGACGAGCTATAAAAAATGATTAACTCTTTTTGGTGGGATCTGGCAGTAATAATGTTAAAAAAATTCATTGGGCGAGTTGGGAGCATCTCTGTGTTCTAAACAAATATGGCAGTATGGGATTTTGGGATCTTCATTTTTTCAATTTAGCTATGCTATGCAAGCAAGCTTGGTGTTTTATTGACTATCCCGACTCTTTCTCGAGCAAAATATTTAAAGCCAGATATTTTTCTTCTTGTAGTTTCTTTTTTTTGGTACACACGGAAAACAAAAATCAAACTCTAGAATATAACACTCCAGCCGCATCGCGACGGAGCAGCTCCTGGAGGCTCGC
>JANVCL010000001.1:9545807-9563014 GCA_026546855.1 Erythroxylum incrassatum
ATAAGGTAAATGAAGAAATTTCACAATACTTCCTTATAGAGAAATGTTCTTCCATGTATTATGTTTCCAATGACACTAAAATCACTTAATTTGGGTCAAAAATTTGAAAGTTATGCCCCAAACACTTTCAGACTATTACTAAACCGAGACTGTATACTATACCCAACTTCACTCCAAAAATTGAAAACCTTAGGGACTAAATTGAAATTTGATTCCTTTAGATAATTCGTAGCTCCATGTCTCTAGTTTATTTAGAAACAAGAATCAACTCATTTGGAGCTCTACAGATCAAGATATCATCAAAATACTAAATCATGTTCAGAAAAATATCCAACTCATACTCTTTTAACCGATCCTCTCACTTTGATTCCATCAAACTTTTTCAGATTAATATCAAAACCTATAAATTTTTTGGAGAGTTAGAGGAATGTCTCAGGAATCCAACGCTTCAAAAATCAGGTCAATCGAAGGTCGAAAGAAAAAGTTATGGCCAAAAGAGTGGAGAGATTAAAGACACATGATGACCTATAGTTGACTGGTACCAAATTAGTCGACTAATATAAATAAAAGTTGGGGGAAAGTCAGGTATTGTGATCGACTGACATGACAATAGTTGACTGGTCGAAGATTATTAGTCGACTAATCCTATGATAATCGACTAGAAACTCTTGGTCTTTCTTCTTCCGACATCCCAACTTCCACAATTCATAACTTTTGACCCAGAACTTCAAATTTTGCAAATTTGGTATCAATGGAAAGCTAAAAGAAGGCTCTACAACTTTCATGAAGAACTTAAAAGCAATTTCTGCCTCTAAGGGTCAAAATTTCCAATCAATGAGGCTGTCCTAAAAATTCACCCTATGCAGCAACAAAAATTTCAATGATCATAACTTCCAGTCTCGATATCGAAAAATGTCATTCTTGATAGCGTTAGAAAGCTAGAAAGATAGGCTACAACTTTCATGAAGGCAATTTTATCAAAATCTCTCTAGATCAACCCAGAAAAATCACAGAAGTTTCAGATCGACAAATCTAACTCTCCACTTTTCATTCTCAGAAAATTTTCAGACTTCCAATTTCCAAAATCCAACACTTCTATTTTTATTCTAGTCTTTCTACTCCTTTTCAATCAACTCATTCACTATAATTTCATACTACTCCAAAATATGAAAGTTTAGTCAAAAATCATCAAAAACCAAGAATTCATCGTCAACCTATTCATGCCCTATTACTTTTCTACATTTTCAACTTTCATGCTTAATCACTATTATGCCTCTCATCTTCCATTTAAACTCAATATCATCCATAAATAAATTATAGTCCATGATTGATCATGAACATTAATAACAGAACACATACACATATACCCACTCATCATCAACTTACTACATTCACTACCTAAATCTTATATATCATTTCAAATTCAAGAATTCTCCTTTTTCTTCACTCATAACTAATCACTAACAATTTCTCATTTAATAGTTCTAACTTCTAATAAAAGGTCAGGGTCCAACATATATATATATATATATATAAAGCAGTCTTCAATTTAGTTTAACACTCATAGCATATAACACTCAAATGCAGCATACATGACAAGTTAAAGATGCAATGCACAGCAAATGGCTCGAGGGTACCATGAGAACAAAATGGAGAAACCGAAGTTTATCCCGTGAATAGAATGAGTCCAATTTCGGAGCTCATATGCCACAAGCAAGCAGCCAGGAAAAGGCTCTTGTCAACTGCATGTGGCAAACAGAATAGTTCTATTCTCATCCAAACAAATGCACATATTTGTTTTCTCATATGCTTATACTTTATACTTTGTCTTCTTTTCATTTAATACAAAAGTCATGACCTCTTTTGAGGTATAACAAAATCATATTTTATCATGCATTTTTCAACATTTACAAATAAGTCAATTTCAAACAAGTCAATTTCAACATACACACATAGGTAAGAATTTTTCCGATTACACTATAACCATAAATATGTTACCCACCTAATTAGCTTGCGAAAATCCAAGTCAAGCTTGCCTTTCTCCTTACTCTTGGTTAGGATTCCCTACGTTTCCTAAAACAACCAAGGTTCCAATCAAAACAACATTCCAATAAAGTTCATAAACTTCAAAATCACAAAATTCCAACAAATATAATTTTAACTCAAACTTAACCTACCCATACCCTATCTAGGTTAGAAAACCTAGGACCTAGTTTAGAAACCCTAAAATCAGTTGAGTTCTCTCAATCATCTTCTTCCTCCAACTATTCTCAATACAAAAACCCATTTCTTTGATAAAGCAAGAAGAAAAGGTGATGAACTTACCTTAGAAACTTGATTTCTTCTTCTTCTCACAATTTCTTCTTCCTTTCTCTTCTTTCTCTATGATTTTTTTTCTTCTTTCTTCTCTTAGCTTCCACGACACTCCTTCCCTTCTTCTAATTCAAGACAACTTATATTAGCCCTCTTCCCATTTTACCCTCCATTAGTAAGTCTCTTCCAAGTTTGCCCCTTCTTTCATTTATTCTATGTCTACTAACTTTCTTAACCCCATTAAACACCATATTAAGTCCAACTTAATTCTAACACTTCATTCTAACTTCTAATTTCTAATTTCTATTCATACTTGCTAATTGATGACTCAACTATAAAAATAATGAAACAAATAAATCACTAATTAATAAATAAATAAATTTGGGGTCTAACAAGCTCGAAGGTCGATTTTAGAGAAAATGGTGGCACCCTAAAGTTCATCTAATAATTCATCCACAGTTGGTATGGGAAACTTATCCTTGATAGTAACTTGATTTAAGGTTCGATAATCAACACAGAATTGCCAAGTCTCATCCTTCTTTTTTACCAAAAGTACTGGGGATGATAATGGACTTTGACTGTGGTAGATTAAACCAGCACCCAACATTTCTGAAACAAGCTTCTCTATTTCAGATTTTTGGCTATGAGGGTAACGGTATGGCTTGACATTGATAGGAGCAGTGTTTGGGAAAAGATGGATTTTGTGGTCAATGAGTCTAAGAGGTGGTAGTGTAGTTGATTCCATGAATATCTCAAACAGATTAAGCAAAGGCAATAAAGAACTAGGGACAAAATGTACCACATGGTGTTGTATGGGATCAGTAGTCAAAGAAAAAAGCTGAAAACAATGTGAAATTAAATCAGTTTAGGACATCCGTCCCAGCTGGTTGAATTGTACCGATTGGACTTATAATGGAGAGTTCCCTTGTAGTGTGATCTGCCAACCTTTATGAGTGAATTCCATAGGGAGATGTTTGTAATCTATAGTGACTTTGCCTAACAACTGCAACCACTGTACACCTAAGACCACATCAGTGCGCTGAACTGGCAAGACATAAAAATCAATGGTAAAAGTTTCATTTCCCAATTGGAGCAGAACTAACGGACAATATCCTTCACAGACAAGGGTTTGCCCATTTCCTATAATCATATTGAAGTGTGGAGAGGTGACAGTAGGCAGCTTGAGAAATCTAGCAACTTGTTCTTGTATAAAATTATGGGTGCTTCCACTGTCAACTAAGGTTTGGATGTGAAAACCAGTTATCAATCCCTCTAGTTTTGAGGTTCGAGCATAGAGATGACCTGCCATGGCATGGAAGCTAATCGTAGGTGTCTCTTCGAGAGACTGATTATCCAGTGAACTTGAAGAAGTAGCAATGTTGGTAAATGGAACCCCAACACCCTCAACCTCAATCAACAAAAGAAAGAGACGTCCCTTACATGTATGGCCTACAAAAAATTTCTCATCATAGTTATAATAGAGGCCTTTTTTCCCGTCTAGCTAGCTTTTCAGTGGTAGACAACCTCTTAATCGGGTATGTAGGAGGTATAGGCGTAGTGTTTAAAGGTTTAGTGGATTGTGCTATGGTTAACAAAGGAGGCAACATCTCAGTTTTGGGTGGTGTGTATGGTTTAGTCAAATGTCTGTCATGCATATGCTTGCTAGTAAATTTATGATCGGTTAACTTATCAGCATACAACCTAGCTAACCCCATAGCTTGGATAAGAGATTGTGGCTTGTAAACCTAGATTTCTTTTCTAATATCATGTCTGAGACCTGAGACAAAACAACTTACTAACACATATTCAGGGGTACCTGGGATCTAATTGGCCAATTGTTCAAACTATTGTTGGTAATCAGTAAGGGAAGAAGTTTGAATCAATTTACAGAGTTTACCAAAATGGTCTTCATATTCAGAGGGTCCAAAATGCTTTTCCACAGCAAGTAAAAACTCATTCCATTCAACAATTAAATTGTTCTTATGCATCCAGTCAATCCAATCTAAAGCAGGGTCATCGAGATGAAATGAAGCAATCAACAATTGTTGAGGATTAGGAGTATTGTAATAATCAAAGTACCTTGGAATGCGAGAAATCCACGCAGATGAGTTGCCACTAGAGAATCGTGGAACATCAAGGTGCATTGTCTTGATAGGAGGTGGGTTTTGTAAAGGATGACCATTGGGTGGTGGAAGTGGATGTTGGTGAGGAATGGCTTGCTTTTTTGGACTAGTGGTGTGGGAGGTCGACAAAGATGTTTCTCAACTCAAGCATCCAATGTCTACAAGTCTAGAGTAATATCAGGTATAGAGTTGGTCAAAGACTCAATGTTGGCGTTCTAATTGGTAATTAGAGTTGCTTGGGTCTCTTACATCATTGTCAGCTTTGTGGGAACCTTTTCAATCCGAGCATAACGAGTACCTTTAGCCATTATGAAAGCACCAATGATAGAAGAGAGCCAATTTGAGGTGGTTAGCCTCCTTTTTTATTTCCAAAATATAAGAGAAGGAGAGATAAATCAACAAGAATAGAAGGTAGAAGAGAATAACATAAGAAGAGAGAGAGAAAAAGTTGATTGTAATTTTCCTTTCTTTCTCCCCATTGTTCACCATATAATTTATAGAATATTTTCGAACAAAATTTCTAACAGAATTCCAACAGCTAACGAAATCAAAACAAAATTGTAAAATGTTTCTAGCTGTGAATTGATTTAATTTGTTGCAACATAACCCACAAGCTTTCTTGGTGCACTCCTTATTCGTATGGGCATGGGCCGACTAGTTGTACCCCCATTCCTATCAGCCTCTATCGTGGTTATCAGTGAAGATTACAACCCTTAAGGACCATTGAATATTTGAAGTCGCTGGGAGAAAACAGAGTTTGCATAGTATTAGAAGCTGTAAGTTTAGTTTTATATGAAAGAGAACCTTTTCTACATATAATTTTTATGTAACTTCAGAAATTTAATTAATTTCACAATACAAAGTAAATGAAAGAGTAATGCATATAATAGAATTGAAAATCTGAGCTAAATTACTCTCACAAAAATCCAGTTTCTGCCATGATATAATATCTAAAGATTCGAATACATTGGCTTTAAACTTACTAATAATAGCCAAATCCTAAGCATTTTATAGAAACTTGAAAATCCCCTTGTTATCACTTGAAGTCACCTGAGACCAATCTGATCATTATAATGGCATTTTTCAATCAAATAATCCAAGTCGTATTCGAGCTTATCCAATAAGATATTTAAAAGATACAGTTGGAAGAAAGGAAATCTTGATAACACTGCAAGTCATATTGCATAGAAAGAATAGAGCAGTATAACATATTAATAAAGCAACAAATCATTTTGAGGTCTATAATGAGGTCGTTGCCTCAACTATGGCAATATTGAAGCTTTCAGATTTGATTGAAATTGCTGACAATGCTTCATTCTCATTGCAGAAAGTGGAAACTAATTTTTGAAAAAAAGAAGAAAGAAAGAAATTGCGAGGTTATTGTACTAACAGAGGAGTTTTTAATGAGATTATGATAAACTAAAAGTAACTCAATTCTATATTAGGAGAAATAAAAAGAAGGCATGGGAGTAAAAGAGCAAAGGGGTAATCTTAGCTATTAGCTTTCTCTATTCAGTTAGTTACCTAGTAGTGTTGACAACCAATCATCAGGTTGTCAACTAACCACATCTGTTGGTAGCTACAGATTCTCAGTATAAATAACAATATAAGAAGGAAGAGAGGGAATATCGTGAAGTGTCATTATGTATGAGCCTAAGGCTAGAGGTATTGGACTTCGAAAACCAGTTTATCAATTGTATTCTTTCTAAAGAATCAATACCAGAATACATATTTTTCATACCTAAACTCTGGATCCTATTAACTGGTATCAAAGCAGTTGATCCTGAGTAATGGCTGCTAAGAAAGCTGATAATCAGATTGAAGGGATCGAGAAGGACTTAGAACTTCTTCGAGAATAGAGGCGAAAAGATAGGGAGGAGATCCAGAAATCAATTAGCCATGCCCACCAGGAGTTTCAGAGGTAACTAAGTCGTTCCAACCAAGAGTGGTAGAGACAAATGAACGAATACAACTTAGACTTTCAAAAGAAGATGGAGAGTACTAATCAGGAAATGGGAGAACGATTGAGGTCAGAAATTAAAAGTATGATGATGTCGGCTTTGTAGACATGGAAAAAAATGATGGCGTGGGCAGCACTGTAGAGACCCAACCCGAAGAACACCGATATGAACCCAGTCGAAGGAAAGAGCTGGGAAAAGAACCGACTGAGCTCGAAGAGCATTATGAGAGTAACGATCTGCGAAATGATGCCAACTACTGCGTCGAACCACCTCCAGGGTTCGTGCGCCACTGCGATTTTCGACTAGACTGTTGAACCAGAAGGATCAAGATGCCCATTTTTTGGGGAGACGATCCTGACAGGTGGATCTATAAGGTTGAGCGGTTCTTTTCAGTGGGGAGATTCACGGAAGCGGAGAAGATAGAGCTCGTGGGGATGAGTCTAGAAAAATACGCGTTGACATGGTTCCGTTGGGTGGAGAGTCGTCGACCCATCGTGGATTGGCAAGAATGTAAGAAGCTGGTGATGTAGAAGTTTCGTCTAGCTCATGAAAGAACGCAATGTCAATGTCTGTTAGCAGTGAAGTAGATCGGAATTGTGGAGGAGTACACTAGTAAGTTTCTTGAACTAGCAACCCCTCTTCCTGAACTACTCGATTCTGTACTGGAGAGTACCTTCATAAATGGGTTGGTAGAAGATATCCTACTGGAGGTACAAATCATTAAACCAAGGAATTTGGCTGAGATGGTGGAGTTATCCCAACAAGTGGAGGAAAAATTTAGACGTATGAGTGTATTAAGGCGGAACCGTTGGGGTATAGGCACAAGGTGGGAAAAGATAAGGACAAGAATGGAAACTACAGAGGTGGAAAAAAAGGAGGAACTAGGAAATAATGGAAGTTGGCCCATTACTTATACACGACACAAAAATATAAAAGGAAGTAGGAACCAGAATATGGGAGGATTCAGAAGGCTGACTGTGAGTGAATTACAAGATAAGAAGGTTAAAGGACTTTGTTTCAGGTGTGATGAAAAATTTAGACCAAGTCATCATTGTAAAAAAATAGAGCTCTATGTTTTGGTTGCAATGGATGAAGAAACTGAACCAGAGGAGGAATTGGAAGGAGAGGAAGTAGAGGAGACATTACAAATAGTAGAATTGGCTGTAGGGTCAATGTTGGGGTTCACTTTTCCGAAACTATGAAAGTGAAGGGGAACTTGGAAGGGAGAGAAGTGATAATACTTATAGACAGCGGAGCCTCGCACAATTTCATTTCATGGGGAATTGGTGAAATCACTAAATTGTAAGTTAGAAGAAACTAAGAGGTATGTGATAGCTATGGGTAATAGGTCGAAGATTAAAGGGGAAGGGATTTGCAGGGGTATAGTTTTATCAGTACAAGGTCTGGTGGTAACCGAGGAATATTTACCAATGGAGTTGGGTAGCTGTGATGTTATACTGGGAATTAAATGGCTACAAATTCTAGGCAAAGTGGTAACTGATTGGAGTAAGATGACAATGAAGATCTGACAAAGAGACCAGACCCTTACAATTATAGGAGACCCAACACCCTCTAAAACATCGATTAACTTGAAGAATTTGGTGTATACTTTAACAGATGAAGACTTGGTATATTTGTTACAATTGGGGTTTTCGGAGTTAGAGGAATTAAAGGGTACCAACCCAATTAAACCCGAACTCTAGGCTGTGTTGGAGGAGTTCAGAGTGGTCTTCAACGTGCCGTAGAAACTGCCTCCTGAAAGAGCTAAGAACCATGCCATTGTACTCCGAGAAGGAGCCAATCCGGTCACAATTAGACCGATAAATATCCACAGTTCCAAAAGAATGAGATTGAGAAGGTAGTAAAGGAAATGTTGGATTCAGGGATCATTCAACCAAGTGTGAGTCCATATGCTAGTCCGGTGTTGCTGGTTAAGAAAAAGGATGGGGGTGGCATTTTTGTGTGGATTATCGTGCCTTAAATAAAGTGACAGTAGTGAAAAAATTCCCTATTCTTATCATAGATGAGCTACTCGATGAATTGAAGGGAGCTACCATCTTTTTAAAGATTGATCTAAAGGCAAGGTATATCACCAAATTCGAATGAGAATGAAAGACATAGAAAAGACAGCATTTAGGACTCATGAAGGGCATTATGAATTCTTTGTAATGCCCTTCAGATTGACCAATGCACCAACCACGTTTCCATCCCTCATGAATCAAATTTTCAAACCTTATCTTCGAAGGTTTGTATTGGCTTTTTTTAATGACATCTTGGTCTATAGTGCCAGCAATGAAGATCATGTTTATCACTTGAGAGCAGTCCTAAATGTGCTCCTAACCCAGCACTTGTTATGCGAATTGGAAAAAAATGCATTTTTGGGCAAAAAACATTGGAATACCTAGGACACATTATATCGAGAGATGGAGTTGCAGCTAATATGGGAAAAATTCAGGTTATGGTAAATTGGCCGAGGCCTAGGAATGTGAGGGAATTGAGGAGTTTTTTAGGATTGATAGGATATTATAGGAAATTTGTGAAGAACTATGGAGATGTTTCCCGGCCTTTGACACAATTGTTAGAAAAGGAAGGGTTTAAGTGGATTAGGGAGAGTGAGATTTCCTTCCAACAACTCAAATAAGCCATGATTTTAGCATCGGTGCTGACATTACCGGATTTCACTAAACCATTCATAGTGGAAACTGATGCCTCAGCATATGCCATAAGAGCTATCCTGATGCAAGAAAACCGACCCATTGCCTATTACAGCCAGGTTCTGTCAAATTCAAGCCAACATAAATTAACTTATGAGCTTGAACTGCTAGCTATTGTCCTGACAGTGAAGAGATCACGTTCATACCTTTTAGGTCATCAGTTTATCATCAGAATCGACCAGCAACCACTTAAATTTCTGCTGGAACAACACGAGGTAAACCCTGAGTAACAGAAGTGGCTGTCCAAACTGTTGGGGTACACTTTCAGTATTGAGTATAAGGCTGGAAGAGAGAATAAAGCAGTAGATGCCTTGTCTAGAATCCCTTATCCGGCAGAATTAATGGCAGCAGTAGCAATCAAGGCATTGGATATGGACCAAATAATTAAGGATATTGATGCTGATTCCAAATTGTCCAAATTGAAGCAAGAACTCCTAGAAGATGGTGGGTCGTATCCTCCATACGCATTAATTCATGATCGCTTGTTTTACAAAGATCGGTTAGTAATTCTGAAAAATCCATCCTCAATACTAACACTGATCATGGACATCCAATGGACTAATGTAGGAGGACATGGGAGTGCTCTAAAGACTACAAGAGGCTAGCAAATGAGTTGTTTTGGGAAGGAATGAAAAGTGACATTTACAAGTTTGTAGCCGAATGCTTCATCTGTCAACAAAACAAGTATTTGTCGTTGTCTTTGGCTGGACTTATACAACCTTTACCAATGCCACAACAAGTTTGGGAAGATATTTTTATGGATTTCATAGAATGGCTGCCAAAATAAAAAGGATTTTCGACTACTAAGAAAGTGGTGGACAGACTTAGCAAATGCGCTCATTTCATTCCTCTGAAACATCCATATACTACATAATATGTTGCTTATATTTTTGTACAAGAGGTGATGCGTTTGCATGGGTACCCTAACTCGATTGTGTCCAATAGGGATAAAATATTTCTAATTAAATTTTGGAAGGAAATGTTTAAGTTGCAGGGCATAAAGTTAAGCTATAGTTCAGCCAACCACCCACAAACTGACGGGCAGACGGAGGTTGTCAATAGGTGTTTAGAGGCGTATCTCAAATGTTTTACTAGCAAGCAACCTCAGCATTGGGCACATTGGGTGGGATGGGCTGAATACTGCTATAACACGTCCTTTCATTCAACTTTGGGCACTACACCATTTAAAGTCCTCTATGGACGAGATCCTCCCACTATGACCAGGTATAGAATTCAATCTTTTTTCGTAGACACCATTAACACATTGCTGCAAGAAAAGAACCAGAATTTATTCGAGTTACGTCATCACTTGATGTTGGCTCAATAGAGGATGAAGTTAATAGCAGATGGTAAACGAAGAGAGGTGGAGTTTCAGGTAGGAGATAAGGTCTTTGTCAAGTTGACACCTTATCGCCAACAATTGGTGGAAACAAGGAGTAACACCAAGTTGGCTCCGCGTTATTTTGGTCCCTTTACAATTCTACAACGCATCAAGCCAGTTGCGTATCAATTACGGTTGCCCTCGAAAGCTAAAATTCACTCTGTTTTCTATGTTTCTCAACTTAGGAAGGTTTTAGGTATGGGTGATTTAGTCATAAGCATGCCATACCATTTGCTCATTCCTGAAGCTACCCCGGATTATCCAGCTACACTTTCGTCCAACAGGAACCTCAATTTTAGCTTGGATTTAGAAGTACTTATTCAGTGGATAGGCTACTCGATTTTTTAGGCTACATGGGAGCCGTTTGAAGTTATGAAAGTTCGATTTCCAAACTTTCACCTGGAGAAAAAGGGGAAAGCGAGTGGGGGGGGGGGGGTGTTGGAGAGTAATGATAGACCAAAAGTAACTCATTCTATGTTAGGGGAAATAAAAAGAAAGCAGGGGAGTAAAAGAGCAGAGGGGTAATCTTGGTTGTTAGCTTTCTATATTCAGTTAGTTAGTTAGTAGTGTTGACAACCAATCATCAACTTGTTAGCTAACCGAATATGTTGGTAGCTATAGATTCTCAGTATGAATAACAATATAAGAAGGAAGAGAGGGAATATCGTGAAGTGTCATTATGTATGAGCCTAGGGCTGGAGGTACTGGACCTCGAAAACTAGCTTATCAATTGTATTCTTTCTAAAGATTCAATACCAGAATACATATTTTTCATACCTAAACTCTGGATCCTATCAGATTAACCACTATTTCCTAGGAGAAATATACGAGATTAATGTAATAGTACAAAGGAAAATGAAAATTCTAGAATATAAACTATGTAGGATGAAGTCATCTTATCTACCATTACAATTTCCAAATTTTCAATTTAAAAACAATGATAACAGAATTTTTTTTAAAAAAAAGAAGACATATTAAAATATGCAAATAAGAAAAAAATCGTTTTGGGAAATAAGTAAATCAATAATTGAAATGGTCTGTCATAATGGCATCTTATATGATTTCAATTTCATGTCCATGCATTTCATGCGCATCCATTAACACAAAATCTGCAAACATATATGTGCACATATAATAACATAAGATACGAGCTCAATCGAGAGCTATAAGGAATGTAATTACCAACCCACTGGTACAAGATGTAATGACACATTCTTCCCATGATAGAGGAATTCCATCATAACTGTTATACATTCCTCTATGCCTTGGTGTAGTTCCAATATGATGATTTAATGAATATATCTACCATTGCTCTGACTTCACACTTCTTTTTTTGAACCAAAGCCTTTAAAATATGTTTCGAACTATATGCAGAATTGAGTGAATAAAGATTTTGTGGAAGATAGTCTGTAATTGATAAAGGGAAGAACAATCAAGGTTTAAAAATCTCAAACTCTGTAGGCTCAGGGTTCAGGTCATCATATCAAATTTCTGCAGAGCTCATCGTCTAACCATCGGGTAAGAAGGAATGAGTGGGTGGAGGCAGCCAGGCCGATATAAACCCTGATTTAACAATGTCAGGAATCTTCTTTACTAAGTTTCTCCACCAGTCGTCCAGCTTTATCCTTGGAGGACACTGTTAACTGGCTTAAGAGAATCAAAATAGAGAATCAGGCTAATTATAAGGCTGTTACAATCATCTGGAGCACATTGGTCTATAACATACAGAAGCAAAGGAGTGGCAGAATATTCAGATAAGAAAGCAAAAGCATAGAGGAGGTCTTTCAAGAAACAATACTACAGATCAGGTAGATTTTACTAGCTAGAGGGGTAACAACTAGTTTATCTACCAATATGAGAAGGAGATAGTCATTGGCATGAATCACCTTATATATCCGGGTAGCTAGGAGCAAGTCTTTTCAGGTTTTTGTGAATTGTTAATCCAAACAATTGATCTTTTGTACCAACCTAGAATTGAAGCATCATTGTAATGTATATTAACAGATTAATATAAGCTCCAGAGGTTTACCCAATGTGCATCCAAAGGATAACGGTTGCGGGTTCCTCCATTTTCAAAAAAAAAAAGATTAATATAAGTTATTTAATTTTCAAAAAAAAAGTTCCTCCACCAGTCATGCTTCTTAGACTCTCGATTGGAAGCCTAATGAACAAAATATTAGACAAGTACATGAATAAGCACTTCTGCTGTTAAAGATTACTCCTCACACAAGAAGTTATGTCTTCCTTCCAAACTAAAATAAGATTACAATGAAAAATAGCATCTCATTTTAAAATAAAAAAGAACAATAAAATCTATGCAATCTACACTACCGTCCATTTTCCCTCTTTTTTTTCTCGGTGAACAAACGGCAGTAGGACCAAGCCCTCATAAATTGAATATCGAAAGCTGGTAAACAAACACTATAAATTGAATATCGGAAGTTGGTAAACAAACACTAGAATAAATAAAAAATCTCCCATGAGTCAACTATCAATAAAATTCCCTAAGTTCTCAATTAATTTCAATTTCCGGGTGAGCAAGCAGATCCTAGCAGTCTAGATTTAAGCTTGCTCAACTCACTAGTGTTCTCAATTTTTGTATAAAAGAAAGAATGAAAACAAAACGGACAACTAAATAACCGTGATGAGGGAAATGAAATTTGTAAAGAATTGGAAACTCACGAGTGATCTCGCAAGGGTAGATTAGGTGAAGGGCACAATATAATAGGCGATTCGGTGGAGGACTGTTCAGGATCAGTCTCGTTGACTAAGGAATGAGCAACAACAGCAGGAGAAACCCAGTTGGTGAAAGCTCAAATTACTGTTACACTAATCTAACTATAACAAGAAAGAAGAAAGGACATAATGAATACCTAAGAACCAGAGAGCGATTGGGACCAGGGAAGAAGAATCGAAGGAACCAGAGATACAATGACAGAGAAGAAGAAGATAGAGCCAGTGATAACTGTTACAA
Organism: Erythroxylum incrassatum; assembly: GCA_026546855.1. Classification (NCBI taxonomy): domain Eukaryota; kingdom Viridiplantae; phylum Streptophyta; class Magnoliopsida; order Malpighiales; family Erythroxylaceae; genus Erythroxylum; species Erythroxylum incrassatum. The sequence goes on from JANVCL010000001.1 coordinate 9,559,274, forward strand.
TTTCACGATGTTTTGAAAAATCTGGCCAGTTTACAAGTTAAAAAAGTTAAAAGTTAAAAAGTTTAATGAATATCGTAAAGATTAAATAAGATTTAAAAATTTTAAATATAGTTTATAAAGAATATTTTATTTATTGATAAATTTAAAGAGTAAATAAAAATTGTTAAATAAAAATTTATTTATTTATTTTAGTTTATAATAAATTATTAATTTATTAAAATTAATTAATCAATTTTTAATAATAAAAATAATTAAAGTAAACCGAACCGAAAAATTAAATTAATTAATCAGTTTTTAATAACAAAAGTAATTAAAATAAGCTGAACAGAAAATTAAAAATTGAACATTTAAAACTTTTGTAATTGAATCAATTGAATTTTTAATTATATTTTCAACTAAAACTAAACGATGTTGTTTAAGTAGCTTTGGATGGATTTTCTTTAACTACGAAAATAATTTTTACTTTTTTGGCTAAAAGAATCATTCGGTTGTTAAAAAATGTAGCTTAAAAGTAATTTTGAAGACAAATTTGAGATTTGGCTACGAAAATGATTTCAAAGCTAAACTTTTTTTAGCTACAACATTGTATTCGTAGTTAAAAAACGTTGCTAGAGATAATTTGCGACAGAAATTAAATTTAGTCTATTCATAAAATAGTTTTTCTTTAAAAAAATTCATAATTAAATTAAACATAGCTAATAGCCTTTAAAAAATCTCACAAAATTTTTATTTGAGTGATACTGGTTCAATAGGCTAGGTTTTAAAAAAATTCGTAGCAAAATATTTACTATTGATTATAAATTTCAAATTATAGCAAAAAATATAGTTAATTGTCATATTTGTTATAATGTAATGACTATGGCCTAATAAGAAATGTTGATATTTTGTTAGAAATTTTTAATGAAGTTGAGTCTGAAAACATAATCCAAGTCATCATTAATAATAATGTCAGCTTATAAAGTCATTAGAAAAAGGTTACAAAATAGGTATAATTCTTTCTATTGAACTCTTTGTATAGTAAATTGTATTGATCTTATGTTAAAAAATATATAAGATGTTAGTTTTTTTGGCATTGATGAAACTATTAAAAAGGTAATAACAATGATTAAGCTCATTTATAATTGTGCATGAGTTTTAAATTTGATTAAAAAAATTTCACAAATAGAAGAATTTGTGTCATTTTTCCATTACAAGAATTGTAACTAATTTCTCATCACTTTAGTGGTTTTTACAAATAAAGGAGTTAAGATAAATGTTTACAAGTAATAGGTAAATTGTATCTTAGTAGGATAGGTTTAGTGCTGGGATGAAGGTTTCTAGGACTATACTTAAAGATCATAAATTTTGATCTCAATATTAGTTTTTCATTTGAGTTTGTGAGACTTTAACAAAGGTATTTTGTTTGGTTGATCAAGATAAGAAGGTAACAATGAATTACTTTTATGATGCTATATAGAAGGAGAGGAAATAGTCAAGGATAATTTAAAAAATAGGTTTTCATTATACACATTTTTATCTTACAGTTATTAATGACATATAAGAAAGATTACTCTTTGTTGTTTGCAATTGGGACTTTTCTAAATCCAAACGTCCACTTTAGACCAAATTCCATAAAGAAAATTGAAGTTAACTATTATAACAATTGTTTCACATGAGATCATGTACGACCTTTTTAGTTCATAAATAAAGGCATACAACAATATATGCAGGGATTTTGAGAAGCCCAACGCAATATGCTAAAGATACAAAATTAATTTGGGTATACATTTCTTTACTTTGTTACTAGTTTTAAATTACTCATTATTTCATTTTTTTTAATTTTACTTTCTTAACTTACAGTTATTTAGTGGGACTAATTCGAAAATGGTATTCTAGAATTAAAAAAGCTTGCAATTCAAATGAGTGTACCTATACGTGAAAAAATTTAAAGCACATTTGAATTAATTCATTTTAAAAGAAAAAAGAAATAGATTGAAATGCAAAAGATTAAACAATCTGGTATTTATTTGGTACAATTTAAAGTTTCAATAAAGATATTGCTATTGTCGCCATTAAATTGAATATAATTTCTTAATAATTTTATTTGTTTACTAGGCCTTTAAATATAACAAGGAGTTTTATATATGAATTTTGCTTTGATCATATCAATCCTTTAGTGAATTGAGTTTTTAATGAATCAAATTTTATAGATGAAAGTGACTTGAAAAATAATATTAAATAGGAAAGCATTCACATGTCATTCGATATATTGGATTAAGACTCTCCTAAATGATGAGAACTTCATATTAAATGAAAATTGGGGTTATTGTAATTTAAGTTGATATGCCATAAAATGAAGTTTCAAGTTTTTGATTTTCTTTTAATTTCAATAGTATTTGATATATATTTTAAATTATATGTATGTAATATAAATATAAATATTTTAATCATGCATGCTTTTATTTCGGGTTTCATTTTTTACTTTGTGTTGTCCTTGGTGCAAATTCATGTTGTTATGCTTATTGAGTTATATTGTTCATTTTATATGAAATTATAGCCTTATTTGGTTGATAACTAATCAGCTAATTTTTAGCTGATTGACTATATTCAGCTGTTTGACTTCATTAACCAATTATTTATTTTGTTTAGTTATTGGCTAATTGGGTTAGCTGATACAACCCAATCAGCTAAAACAAAAAGCTGCTTATATGCAATGTTTTAATGTAATCAACTATTTACTTTTCGTATAATGCCAATTTTTCCTTTTGAATTTTTGGCCAACCTTATTTACGTCTCTCTCATTTTCTTTGTATTCTTCATATTACCGATCCTTGTAGCTTGTGACAACAGATCAGTCATGTTTCCTCTTTTCTTGTTTCCATTTCCTTTGTATTTTACACGTTTCGATCTTGATTCTTATTCTCCGTATCTTGCTAGGAATCTTGGTTCATTTTGCAAGGCATCAAGATCTGAGGCGTCAAAGATTTTCTGGTTGCGAGATCTATGGGTGAACTGGTAACTAGTGGGTTTAACTCCACTCTGGGTGAGAAAAGGCCTTACCCCCCCCCCCCCTTTTGTTTGATTCACCATTATTACAAACTCGGTATTTTGTTCCTGAGAAGTTGATGTTTTAAGATGTAACATGTATATGTCTTCTTGAACACAACGCCTTCTACATGCATTGTGCTTTGGTACGTTTTCTGATTTTGAGCTCAAAGAAATTCTCTCTTGATTTCAGATTTGAGAAGTCCAATCGAACTTTTCGAATCTCAGGACGCGAACAATCTGAGAGAAGCTCTCAACTACTAGGCTCAGATGCTATCAGAGCTCAAAACCTCCAAGCTCTCTCCTCACAAATACTACAAACTTCGTAAAATTCGGATCTCTTTTTAGGTTTTTAGTTTTTTTTCTCCTTGAAATTGAATTTGATTTTTGATTCGTAGATATGAGAGCCTTTGATGAGTTGAGGAAACTTGAGATATGTTTGCTAGGTATCTCCTATGCACATTTGGATCAGTTTACCTAAAATTGAAGGAGGCTCCAACTAAAGATGTGCTGAAGGATCTTGTGGAGATTTGTTGTTGGATCCCGTTTCCGGAACACAACTCTCTTGCTTACCTATGAAGCCTTGAGCTTAATCGTGAAACCTGAGAGTGTAATTTTTTTCATCTTTGAATCCATATGAACATCATCAATTCATCTTCATGCTCATAACGATCCAAAAATTCACTTACAATAGTTCCATAGTGTGCCCATGCTACC
>JANVCL010000001.1:9563114-9575085 GCA_026546855.1 Erythroxylum incrassatum
GTAGTGTGTGATTGAAGATAATTATGAATGAAAGTGGGCCGCCCAAATTGATTTCTGATTTTGGCATATTATGTTTGTGATCGTGGTTTTAAAAAAAATATACCGAGATTTGACAAATTGAGTGCAGTAGCATGCCACCCTCGTGGGCCACAGATTCGAATATCACCATCGATGTCGGGTTCGGGTCTTGCGGGAGTGGGGTGCTACAATAATGATGCAGGTGGTACAAGGCGTGGACAAAGTTCATTCTAATATGGGTAGTGTATTCTTCATTCTTTACTCCAATGGAGTTTGGTTTCTTCAGAGGATTGCCGAAGAAACTATTCATATTGGACATTGTTGGACAGATTGCTTTCCTCATCAACATTATTTTACATTTCTTTGTTGCCTTCAGGGACAGTCAAACCTATCAAATGGTCTATAAACACATTCCAATTGCTCTTCGGTTGGTTACTTGTCTTAATTTTTCTTGAGGTTTTATTTAATAAACAAGATCTTTCTCCATTGAACATGATTTTTAATCATGGAGCTATCATAAATTTGTGTTATTTATTTATTTTATTCTACAGGTACTTGAAGTCCCATTTTGTCATTGAAGCACTTGGTTGCATGCCTTGGGATCTCATCTACTGGGTATTTGTTTTGTTTTCATAGCTAGATTTGCAACATTACTGAAGAGCTACTACATTCATTTAAAGATATGTTTTTCCTTGATTTGCTCATGTATGTTCACCAGTGACCATTCATGTTTTAGATACTCTTCAGAACTCTTATCATGATATAGATGTAGTGGTGGTCTCAATGCATCATACTCAATTTGTTGTTGGTGATATGCATAATATGGACATATGTCCACTACCAATTTAGTTATGGTTTTCCTTTGTTAATTGGAATCTGAATTTGTGATTGACTTGCGCATTAATATTTCCAAGTTAAAACCTTTACTTCTTCTGTTGTTAATTCCCTTTTGTATAAGCTAAGAGCAAGGTTTGTTTGTTTGTATAGCCAACTTTATAGTCTTCACTTACATAAGCTTTTAGTGTTGTGAATGGTTAGAACAACAAATGGTTACCATGAACTATGCACGTAAACATGATACTTACTTCTTGCAGAGATGAGGACACATTTATGGATGTTATGGATTTTTTTCTACAGAACTTCACTGAGATGAGTAAGCTCTAGGTTCGGGTCCAACATCAGGTTTGTGTGTATCTATGATCACTTTCATACTCCTGCTAATAAAATGCATAACACCATAGTAGTTGCATGCCATAAAGGTAAAATGAATAATTTAAAACATGATTTTTGGAAATGTAGGTTTTATGGTACTTGTGATCATTCATACTCTTTGTAGTAGAACATCTGCTTCTTTTTCTGGATAACCAGTTAGCTCTTTGTTATGTTCTCTAATAAATTTTCACATTATCTTCTTTCTTGTTAGGTGGGAAAAATCCACATGTTCTCAGTCAAATAAAGGGTGTGGACCTTGAAATATACAAAGATACTATTCTTCCCAGAGTTTTAGAGCAGGGCTGATGGCTTTAGTCTAGATTAAGCTTCTTTTACTCTTGTTGAAGTCATGTTCTGGTTGCATTTCCATAAAGCATATTTAGTCATCTTTTGTAATTGTATTGTTACACAATTGTCGTATATGTTGCCTTTTGAAAATTTTAACTAAATATGTGTACAGGTTGTCAACTGGAAGGATGAGCTTGCTCAATATTATTTGCTGGACTGCATATTATGGGGATTCTAGTGGAAGCATGGAGAGGATGTTCTTTAAGCTTACTGGAATAACAATAGAACAGAGGATGTGTAATAGTTGTGTAATAATTTTTACTAGTCTGTAATCATAACCCTTCTCTATAAATTTATGTTTTTGGAATGCTATGAAAATTTATGTTTGTTTATATTTATCATTTTGTAATATTATTTACTACCGAATAAAAAGCATTAATAGTTATTTATTTAAATAAATATTTTGTCCTAATTAATAATTTTAGGTTTTAAAAATAACTTCTATTAAAATGTGATCATCAATTAAAAACATTATTATTACCCTTTTTCATCGAATTTGTGATTAATGTCAATTTTAATATCGAAATTGTGTAAATTGATATTGTATGAAATTTAATCTACTAAGAGTTGTTTTCATGCATAGATTTCTAACTATGTAGTAATGACTAATGATGTCAATTAAAGACATCATAATTTTTCAATTGAATTTTTAAATTGATTTTAGAATAAATTCATCAAGACTCATTATAATTTTTGTATTTAAAATTGTTAAAGCATAAGGTATTAAAGCATAACTTCTTAATCATGTATTAATAAATAAGTTTAAATTTTAATTATAAGGTATACTGATCATTATCATGATTATTGTTGTTGTTGTTGTTGTTGTTGTTGTTATTATTATTATTATAATTATTATATATTCTATGTTTTTTATTAAAGTTATAAACTTAATTTTTGTAGAATTAAATATCTAAAATCTAAATTCCTATAAAAATGTTCAACGAAATACTAAAATATATAATATTCATACCCTTATAATTTTTTAAAAGTTATGGCCTCATAAGTCATTTTACACATAAGCAGCTAATACTAAACAACTAATTTTACCAAACATGAAATGTAAAATATCTAATGCAATCAGCTGGTCAAATCAACTGATATAATTAATTATCAGCTAACAGCTAATGCAATCAGCTAATTGCTAAACATGGCCTATGATATAACTAATTATAATTATTTAAGTATTTATATTATTCTTAATTTTATATTTTAATCTTTTTCTTATATTTATTATTTATATAAGAAATAAGTGAAAAGTAGTATTAATAAGAATAAAGAGATGGATATGTCGCATTTTTTAAAATTGAAAAAGAAAAAGGAGAGCATGAAAAAAGCGCAGAAAAGAACATGCTAGAATCTATTTTGTCTTAATAGCTTTTTGTATAGAATAGGTCCATTGATATATCCTTGATATTTCACACTATATAATTATCTCCTTCTCCGATATTTAGGTGTGACGTGTGACCAAGATTTCCAGCAGCCTTAGGGAATTCCAATTTGTTGTTATTAGTAGACCAATTAGTATGACCAGCTGGTAGAGTTTTTATTATTATTATTTTTTCTTAATATTTGTATTCATATTTGTCTTATTATTATTATTTTGTCTTCTAAACTTAGATGTTTTTTTTCTGTGAGTTTATCGAAAATTGTCTCTATATATAAAAATAAAATTGTGTGCTATAAAACTTTTCCAAACTTTACATTAGTGTGATGACGATTATCCGATATGTTAAGATTTTACTACAATTTAGACTGGGATTTAATTACTCTTGCAAACTTGAGAGAAATTTAATATGGATTAATAGGAATTTTTTCTTTTTATCCTATATTTTATTTTTATTTTTAAGTCGAGCAATGGTTTTTCTTTTAAAAAATATATAAAAAATTGTGTAAATTGTAACTATTTTTAAATTTTTATAAAGTAGATAACTTTATAAATAAAAGAAAAGCAATTACTATTGCATTTTAATTTCTCTCTAGACTCTTCGATTCCTTGTAAACAAAAATTTCTAAGACCCGGATGAAGTGAATTAAGTCTCAGCAGTTCCGGGGGGCGGTGGATCAACAGGAAACCTTCTCTATCCCCATGTTTAATTATTAAATAAATTAATCATGGTGCGAATGCGTACGTGGCTTCTCTTATCTTGAATAACCTCATTTCTGTTAGAATATATTTTTATTGGAAGATATTAGCTGAATGACAGGTGTGTGACATGGTGCGTACAACCGAAAGCAAAGTTGGCTACTAATTATCGCTAAAATCCGAGCACTCCTTGACCCATTTTTTAGCCTCACCAGAGCTTTATCCTAAATGATGGTTGATGAAGACCCAAGTTAGAGAGAGAATCTAGGAATAGTCGCAGAGGCTTCTTTTTACAGCGTAAAGATGAAGTCTTTAAGGCCCTCAAAGTGAGGAGAGACAGGGACAGGACAGGGACACAGGAGTTGGATTATGTACCCAGTTATTTCTATACTTTTCGTATGACTCCCTTAGAATTGACAGAGAGAGAGGGGCCGCTTGGGTTGTCCTTAAGAGGCCTTGTGTTTTGTCTACATTGGCTCCCAAACTCAGAGCTTGAATATAGTAATATGTGAATCTTTTGTTCCTAGGGGGTGTTTAGATAAGAGTTAGGCTGCTTAGAGTGTGCATATCCAAAACTGGGCTTTCTTTCTGTTTTAGATAAAGAAAGAAAAATGTTGGAAGGAAAGGCTTTGATAGAAGATACAGATATGCCAGTGAAGATGCAAATCCATGCCATGGCTTCTGCTTCTCAGGCCTTGGATCTTTATGATGTCTCGGACTGCAAATCCATTGCTGCCCACATAAAAAAGGTACCATCCTTGAACCTCTTATAATATCACTTCCATATGTAAGATGAGTCCCTATTTCTTTCCTTTCCTTGCGATCAAATTCATAAGATTTCTTGGGGTTGGGTACTATGTGCTTGGATCTTGCTCTTCTACGAAAATTTTAGGGGAAAAGGGAAAAGTTTTGTGCTTTTTACAGGTATGGACTCTTTAGCTGATCTGTCTATTGCAACTGGCAGGAGTTTGATATGAAATATGGGGGAGGGTGGCAATGTGTGGTTGGCTCAAACTTTGGATGCTTCTTCACTCATTCCAAAGGAAGTTTTATATACTTCACATTGGAGACACTCAATTTCCTCATCTTCAAAGGAGCTTCTTAATTCCCCATCATCATCCCCCTAGCAAGGTATGTCGTCGAGAATATGTTCATGGAGAAAGGCAAGAAAGATGACAAAGAAGAGCCCTTCTGATAAAACTAAAGGGCTCTTCAATACCGCTGTTTCTGTATAGATATGGTAGCTACGTTGTCACGATCCTCCCTTTGTATCTTTATCCTTTTGTTATGGTTGCTCTTTGAGAATAAGATTCCTTTCTGCAGAATGGAAATATACAGATAAGAATCATTCTTAAAGAACAGTTTATTATGTCTTGCATATAAGAATTATAGTACAATCGGGATGAAGTTCATACTTAACAGATATAATCCATCATAAAAAGTATATTTGAATCCATATGCTTTTTATAGTAGAGTTGTGTCAGAAATACGATTCTTTTATAAAATATCTGTATCAAGGAATCATTTAATTTAAACAGACAGAAATTATAAATACATAATTAACACTGACAGATAGAAATATTTAAAATTATTTTATTATAATTATATTAAAATAAGAATTCTTCTTATCATGAATTTTTATTATGGATCAAGGTATCCTCTTTTATTAAATTATAAAATTAATACTAACAGGTGATATTAAATTATCATTTTAAGAAATTATAATTTTCTACTTTAATAATTGATTAAAGAAATTTTAATCGATTTATGACATTCTGTTTCTGTAAGTCCCTGTTTTGGGTTCTCAATTTGTTTCTGTGAACAATTATATGTGATTTACTGATTTTAGATTCTTAAGTGTAACTTTTATTTCTGAGAAAAGGTTTAGTTCTATTCATCAGGGCGAGGAGAACATAGTAAAAGAGAACCACATTCAGCTTTTTGCTTTCGGTGTTTAAAAGGGTAACAAATGGGACATCAGATTTTTGTCTAATTTTACTCTATCTTATTCTGTTTCATGAAATCTTAGTCATTTATTTTGGGAGCCCCCATATGAATCTTATATAAAACCCATATAAATAAATAGTTAAAATTTATTGGACACAATAAGATACCATAATATTGGACAAGATATCTAGACTCCGCGACCATCGCGGATGTCACAACATTCATACGTCTTGTGGGGCAAGTGACACCTAATGAAACTTTTCGTCCTTTTCTTGGATTATGTATCGCACTACGTGTATTGATTATTTTATATGTTAAATTCCATACATCTGACGTATCTAACGAATAAAGATCATGGAATCCTATTCGCTTAGATTGGGCCATAAATTGTATTCTAGATTAATATTTAATTAGAAGTACACCGTATTGAATGATAATTATATAATGTATTTAGTTTGACATTTATATAATAAACAATTTGCTAATAACCAAAGTGACCAAATTAGAAAGTTCTCGCAAATATCAAATTAAATGAAATTAATTATACATGATAATATGATGCTTATGAATGAAATAATATAATGAGTATACCGAAATTCATTAATAATAAAATTTTTGTAAGAATTGGTTAAAGGCTGATTAGTTAATTTTTTATCGATAAGCATACCCTTGATTAAGTAGCATACGTTATTATATATGTTTAGTATATCCAAATATAATAAGCATGTCTAATTAGAGTATGTATAATTAACAAATATGTGAATATAATAGTGAACATCAATTTATGTTCCTTTTATATATTGTATTTTTACCTAAAAGAGAACTATAATATACGAGTATTATTAATAAAAGTGTTATTTGAATATGTTTATATATTTAAATTATGACTCCACGAATTAATTTGTGAGGATTCAATATATTTTGTAGGTTTTAATTTTAATGTTATTTACTCATAAGTTTCGTCTATAGTAAAGTTTAATAAGCTTACTTTTAGTATAAATTTTAGTTTACATATTCAAAGAAAGAACGGTTAGATTAGTAAAGAATGAAATGTTTCTAGATTTAGATTTTACTGATCTTGGAATTTATGTGGATTGTATTGAAGGAAAATATATAAAACACACAGTGAAGAAAGAGGTTACAAGAAGTACACGACTCTTTAAGGTAATACACTCCAATATATATGGGCCTTCTAATGTTCCACAATTTAGCAGAGAGAAGTTTTTCATCACTTTTATTGATTATTTTTCACATTATGACTATATTTTTTCGTTGCATGGAAAATATCAATTGTTAGACGCATTAAAGGTGTTTCTCATTGAGATAGTAAGGAAATTAGATAAAAAGGGTAAAAATTTTAAATCCGACAGGGGTGATGAATATTATAAAAGATGGAGTAAAAATTTTAAATCCGATAGGGGTGATGAATATTATAAAAGATATAATGAAATTGGATAATGTTTTAGTTCATTTACTAAATTCCTTAAAAAAAGTGAAATATCTACTCAATACACAATGTTATGTCTTTAGGTATACCATGATAAAATGGTGTAGCCGAAAGACGTAATTGTACCTCAATAAACATGGTTAAGAGTATGACGAGTCATTATTCTTTACCTTTGTCATTATAGATGTATGTGTTAGGAGCTATCATGTGTTTATTAAATAAGTCTTATTAAGACACTTCCTAAGATACCTTTTAACCTATGGACAAGAAGAAAACCTAGTTTGAAGCATCTATATATTTAAGGTTGCTCGATATAAGTAAGAATCTATAATCCATACAAAAAGAAATTAGATTCAATAACAACCAATGTATTCTTAATTAGTTATTTATAAAAGTCTGAAGAGCATAAGTTTTATTGTAAGAACCATAGTATAATAATTTCTAAAACTAAAAATGTAAGATTCATAAAAACTCGTGAAATTAGAAGAAGTTTAGAACCATATAAAGTGGAAATTCAAAAGGTTCAAATGCAAATTCCTATGCCTATAACTTATTCTCTAGTGTTTGTTTGTAGCGTTTTTGAAATTTTAACAACTTACTAGAAAAACAAATGCATAATTGAACTCCAAATACTAAAGTCACCATTAATGAACCTACTATAGAGGAATAACATGAAGTAAAAAGTGGTTTAAGAATTGACACAGATCTAGTTTTTGTTTCATAAGCCATTCAAAGTGAAATTTCTAATAAGTGGTTAGATGTCATGAAAGAAGAGTTTAAAACCTATAAATGGCAATAGACTAATTGAATTATTAGAAGTTTATAAGAGATTCATGTGAAAAAGGACCAAACATAACTCTAAATATTATATTAAACAATATAAATCTAGGTTTGTCATCAAGGATTACATTATAAAGGACGGTGTTAGTTATAGTGAAACTTTTTCTCCTATTTAGAATTGTTATGTTGATGGTAGCTTATGATGATTTAAAACTCTATTAAATGGATTAAAAGCTACCTTTTTAAATGGTAATTTAAAGAGAGAAATTTATATGGATCAACATGAGGGCTTTCTAGTTAAAGGGAAGAAATACATGGTGTGTAAACTTAAACACTTAATATATAGACTTTAAAAAGGTTTTTTATAATGGTAACTTGAGTTGAATAACACTATTACTTCTTTTTAAATTTAAAGAAAACATCATTGATTAGTGTATATCTCTAAAAATCAGTGGGAGAAAATTTATATTTCTAGTCATATATTTTGATGATATCTTGTTTGCTACTAATGATCTTGGTTTATTATATGAGACCAAGAAGCTCCTCTATAAAAATTTTGAAAGTGAAAGATGTGGGTGAAGCATTTTATATTATAAGAATTGAAATATTATGTGATGGATCATAAGGAATGTTAGGGTTATCTGATAAAGCATATATCACAATTTTTTAGACAAATTCAAAATGAATGAGAGCTATGTAAGTATTGCTTCTATTCAAATAGGAGATAAATTTAGTCTTAAGTAATACCTAAAGAATGAATTAGAACACACAAAGAATGAAAAAATTCCTTATGCATCTATCGTTAGGAGTTTAATCTATGTTCAGACTTGTACTAGAGTAGACATTAGTTTTCATGTTGGAATGTAAGCATATACTAGAGTAATCCTAGATTAGAACATTAAAAAGTTGTAAAGAAAGTATTGAGATACTTGTAAGGAATAAAATTTCATATGCTCACTTATCAGAGATCTGATCATCTTAAGATCATTAAATATTCAAATTTAGAGTATGTCAGATATATCAATATTAGAAAAATCCATATTTAGCTATTTGCTCCTTTTAGTTAGAGAAAAATTAGATAGAAGAGTGAGAAGTAGTTTGACATTACTAGATCCACTTTAGAAGTTGAGTTTATGACTTGTTTTGAGGCCACTGTTCATGGTTTATGGTTGTGAAAAGTTTTATCAAGACTTAGAATTATCAGCAGTTTTGTCAAGCCACTATAGATTTATTATGATAATGTCATAGCAATCTCTTTTCAGAAAGTAAGTATTCAATGAGTGTTAAACATATGAAAATAAAATAATTTATCGTTAATGAAGATGTTCAAAAATAAAGAGTGTTAGTTGAACACAATAAAACCAATATAATGATTGTAGATCCATTAACAAAAATATTGTTTCCAAATATATTTAATGAACATATCAAAAGAAATCGCTACTATGGTACCATGATTTCATAAATATTTTTTACTTATATGTTTCATATATTTGGCACTCTGAGCTTGTTGATGTATGCTGTATATACCTTATTTTCATGGTATACTATTTGTAATTTAGATTAATTTTGAAAGATTTGATGTATAATTTGAGAAGTATTGTCATTATAGGTTTTAGTTTTTCCCATACAAGAAAAGATGTAAAATTGGATCGAATTAGAGCAATATTGAAAGATTTGGTAAGCACCATAGAAAGTCACTTTGAAACCGTTTTATGTTGGTTTTGATTAAGCTTACATCATTCTTTGAAGATAAAGGAAGATTTCACAAATTTGTTGGAGATTTAAAGATTAAAAACATGAAATTTTTATCTTGTTTTCTTTATTATTTTTATGTTGATATTCTTTATACGATTATGAACTAAATAGGTCATATATTTAGGTACAAAGAACTTAGAATGTGATATACTTCAATTTATTCTTTGGTTTAATGAAATTCTAGTTTTCTTCTAATTTATTTATGTTTTTATATTGATTGAATCGAAGGATAGATAGTGGAAGATTCAATTATTTGATTCATGCATCAAGATTTGAGAGATTAGATATATGTTTAGATCACAACCTGGATAAAGAGGGGGTTAAACATGAGCTATTCAAGATAAAGTTGTAGAATCTTCCTAGGTTAGGGAAAAATATCAAGAGAGTTTATAAAACGAATTAAATCATTTTTAAGTTGTCTAAACCTAAAAAGGATTTTGGTTGATTAACTTTGAATAGATTTGTATATCTTGAGAGAGAACACGGTCTAAATTAGAAACTCTTACTGATCCAAGAGTTAGAATAATTTAATAAATCGAAGGAAAAATCGAATATAGTAAAGTCCTAAGGAAGCTTGACCTAAGTCTTGTTAATTCACTGAATAAAATATTCTTGATCATTGTTTTACTTTGGTATTTATATTTGTTATTTATTTTATTTTCTTTGTCAAATTATTTATGGCGATTGATCTACCTTATTAAGTTTGTGAGTAATGGGTAGTTAACCAATAATTCTCACAGGTCGACCTATAATGATCAATATTAGCTACAAATACACTTGTGCTTATGATAAAACAAAGAATAAGTTTTTAATACCATTATTAGGGATTAGGTGTTAATATTTTTAAATTCACATACTAACTATAAATTCACATACTAACTATACTATATCTTTTTGTTTAGTTTTAGTTTTATTATTTATTTACTATTTTTCTTTATTATTCTGTTTCGTAGATTAATTCTTGTATGCACAATTTTGATGATTTGGGGAATCTTGTTGAGCCAAATCTTAAGGTTGAAAGAACACTACACATAAGAATGGGACTTTTGAGGAGAATAGAAGTTGAGAAAGCAAAGACGGCTATAGAAAAAATGAGATCATTGAAGGATTTTATTGCACCAAATGCATAGGGCATCAACTCAAGCATTGCGAGTCCCAACTACCAACTTTGAGCTAAAGCCCTCCATGTTATCTATGCTACAATAGAATCAATTTATAAGTTCACCATCGAAAAACCCTAACTTGCATCTATCAATGTTTTTTATAGTATTATAACACATTAAAGTTAAATGGTTTATCTCTTGATGCTATTAAACTTAGATTATTCCTTTTCTTTTCAAGGATGAGGTAAAGAGTGTGCTTACAGACTTACCAGTAAGGTCAATCACTATTTGGTATAAGCTCTCTCATGCATTCTGGTAAAGTATTTTCCTCCAAGCAAGACTATAAAAATTAGAAATCAGATCACCACTTTTTCCGAAATAGAAGGCAAGTATTTTTATAAGGCTTAGGATAGATATAAGGAGTTGTTGAGGTCCTATCTGCATCATGGATTAGAGAAGTGGATAATATTTCATACCTTTTATGATGGAATGAACTACAAAAACAAGATCTCTGTAGATGCCACTATTGGTGGAGTCTTGATGAATAAGATAATGGACAAATCGTACTCCTTGATAAAGGACCTGACTTAGAACTATTATCAGTGGTCAAGAGAGAAATTCATTGTTAAGATGATTCGATACAAGTATGATCTAGATTATTTAAATCTTCTATATCTTAAGGTAGATGATTTATCTTATAAATTTGATCATATGAATGTTAATGATGTCAGTAGTACTAACTTGGTTTATGACATTTTTGGATTCCCAAGACATTTAGATGCAGATTTCCAAGTGGGAACCAATTTGTACATGAGCCTTTTTTAGAGCAGGTTAACTACTTTAACAACACTAAATGAAAGAATAACCTATTCTTAAACATCTATAATACTAGTTGGAGTAATGTTCTAAAAATTAGATGGAAAATTAAACTAATAATATAAGATGTTTAAAGTTTAAAAGTTCAGTCTGTATTAGACCATTATAAAATCATTATATGTAAATTTGCTTCCTTGATTCAGAAACATCTGGATGTGAATGTTCTATCCTGTATATCAACATTATGTAATACACATACTGCATAATTATATAAACATTCAATTGTACACATATGTATATGTGTAATGTATAATGTATGCTCAATTTGACTATTCCAGGTATGTTTCCTTAATCACATCTCTTGATCATTCAAACCTTATCATTTGTATATGTCTAGCTTATTGTTAGGTTTACACCTCAAGAACACTTGGTTATTCTAATATCATAATTCAATTAATTGTC
>JANVCL010000001.1:9590100-9609682 GCA_026546855.1 Erythroxylum incrassatum
CACTATATTGTTGTCAAAAGAATTTTGAGATATCTATCAGGTTCTACTGATCTTTGATTAATGTATAAGAAGGGTAAATATTTCAGGTTAATTGGCTATTGTGATGCTGATTACGCTGGAGACAGGATTGATAGGAAGCGAACAAGCAGAGGATGTCACTTTCTCGGCCATAATCTAGTCTTTTGGTCATGTAAGAGGCAAAATTCAATTGCTCTATCTACTGCAGAGGCTGAATATATGTCAGCTGCAAGTTGTTGTTCACAGACTTTATGGATCAAGTATCAGTTAGAAGACTATTCAATATAAGAAGAACAGATTCCAATTTTCTGTGATAACACAAGTGCTATCAACCTATCAAAGAATCCAATACAACACTCAAGGGTGAAGCATAATGAAGTTAGACATCATTTCCTATGAGATTACATACAGAGGAAGATCATTAGTCTACAATTTGTTGAGACAAATCATTAGTGGGCGGATATCTTCACTAAGACTTTGAATGAAGAAAGATTCAAAGAAATCAGACGAAACTTGAATATGGTAGAGTTAAGTGACCAATCGTCTAACACATCATGACCCAGTTGATCTTCGTAGTTAAGAAGATAAAAATTCGTAAGTTTTCAAGATAACAGTAACAGTCAGTTACAGACGGTAATTTCTTTCAAGAGAAAGTTTTAGAGGGAAAGCTAGAGAATATTCTTGTAATACTCTGAAATCAACTTTTGCAGAACTCTCAACAAAACATTTCATTACTTTGTTTATATCAAGCTCTTTCGGTTCACATTCTCAACTTCAGATACTAACGTCATTACTTTGAGAAAGATACATTTGTGTGTTTAGTTTTAATTATCTACAGATCATAAATGGAGCAATCTATGATTTATAGAAGACATGTTGATTTCGATTCCTTGACGAAGAACCAGAACCAAAAATTGACGCAGTAGGATGGAAAAACTTCTTTCAGATTCATGAAACAGTCTATCTGAATGAAGTATAAGAGGTTTGGAAGACTACAAACGTAGTAGACGATGTGTTAGTATCAGTGGTAGATAGATTGTCGGTTATTGTAACGCTGGAGTTAATCAAGAAAGTGAGTGAATATCTATGTGTTGGAGCAAAGGTGTCTCATAACACAAGATGGATGACTCAAGTCAATGAAGAAAAGGCACATATCAATTGACAACTCTATGGAAGTAGTGACCCAAAGGACAAAAAGGCGTCAACTCTTGTTCCAAAGGCTAGGGTTTAATTGTTTCACCTACTCAACCATCGGCCTATAGACCTTCCACACTTAATCTTCAGTTACATAATGAAGTTGCAGAGAGATTCTAATGCCTTACCGTATGTTATGCTACTGACAAGGATCATTAGAGATTCTGGAATTCTCCTTGACAGAGGAAACATAATGAAAATGAATATAAAAGGCGTCATTAATGTGTCAACTGTCAGTAGAATGGGCTTGAAGAATTAAGAAAATGAGGATATAGATTCTATGGCAAAAGCAAGGACTGAGGGGGAGCGTATTATCAAACACAACATGAGTGAAAATGTTACACCAGCAAGGAAGACAAGACCTCAATCCATAGGAAGAATTTCTATAAAAAAGAAGAAGAGTAAATCATCAGATGAATCAATAACAGCTAAGACGATCTCTCACAAAGAAGAAAGCCAAGTGAAACAGTATGAAAAACAAATGTCTTTGAAGAGAAAGGGGGAGACACTTCATTTCGAGAAATCCAAACAAGCAAGAAAGTCACCAAGATTATTAACTTTGCGTTGACAAGAACAGAAGAAAGGGAAAGGTTTGACTCATGGTGGAGATTCTGGAAAGACAGAGAAAGCACCACAGGCTACTAGATCTTTGGTCTCAATTTTACAAGAGCAGCCAGCAAAATCGACTAAAGAAACAGAAATTAAGAGGAAGTTGGTGTTTGAAAGGAAGAAAGCTCAACAACAACCTCCTTCTAGGCTAGTAGAAGAAAGTAAGGAGTAGAAGACCAGTCAGAAAAAGAGTACTTTAACTGATGTTCAACAAAAGAAAAAGTTAGTTGAACGCAGTTTAACATATCTTAATCCTTCTCAACCTATGAGAAAAGAGGATTTAAGACTAAAGGTGATTGAAGAACCTGTGCCTGCTAGAAGTAGAAGCTCAATTATTATAAAAGAACCTTTGAAAAGGTTGGTCAAGGTACAATTCGAACCAATACTGATCAATAGTCGATCAATACATCTGTTGAATCATGGGGAGAAAAGATTTTATGGTGTTCTGCGAGATGAAAAGTTAGAACCATATCCAATGCAGATGACCAAGGAGCGATATACAATTTTCCCAGTCACAAACAGAACATTGATAAGATTATACCAGACATACAACCAAGATCTTCAATCATTGTACACAATGAAGACAAAGGGAAGAAGAAGATGTATCCAGAAGGAAATATAGATGATCTTACAGAAGATCAGATACAAGCAGAAGTGAGGAACATAGATGAGGCATGCAATGCAACTCAACCCAGAGGAATCTATGTTTCACATCATATCTCAAAAGCATCAGGAAGCTAGTGTGGCCACTTCACTATAGATGAACCTTTTCAGGTAATTGGTAGAGTGACAAAAGAGCAGTACAAAACTATCAGGGTTAAAGGTATTAGTTTCAATTTAGAGACTTTTGTGCATCTAATGATGCATTTTAGACCTTTGAGTTTTGTATCTTCAATTAAAGATGTACTACACCTTCTTGAAAAACCAGCTCCAAAGCTACCTCGACCTGATGATCTTGATCTCCCTGAAGGAATCCAATCTTTCAAACCTCTTATTATCAAAATCATAGAATTAGATGTTTTACCTTCAGAAATATCTGTTGCTACAAACTTTCT
Source organism: Erythroxylum incrassatum (assembly GCA_026546855.1). NCBI lineage: Eukaryota > Viridiplantae > Streptophyta > Magnoliopsida > Malpighiales > Erythroxylaceae > Erythroxylum > Erythroxylum incrassatum. The sequence continues at coordinate 9,592,977 of JANVCL010000001.1, forward strand.
TCCACCAAGAACACCTCAACAAGATTCTACTATTGTATTGGAAGAAGTTAGTCACACATAGCAGGGGAGTCATGAAGCCTTAGTAAAGGAAATTGAAGAAATTCATGATAAGGTTGATGATCTGCGTGACTTAGTGGGTGATTTACATAAGGAAGTAGCTCATTTACGAGTTTCTATGGAAGAAGACCTCAAGATGATCCACACTGATATGCAATGAATGTTTTCTGAAATCATAAAGCTTCTTCGGTAAAGTTCTTTTTGATTAACAACAAATAGGGGGAGAAGAGCAGAAGCAGAAGAAAGATAGGAGAAGAGCAGAAGCATAGTATATGGGGAGACCAGAGACAAGGAAAAGAAGATAGTATTGATTAACAAGTTTTTTTACCATGTGTATATCTTTTGTTGTCTTCTTATTCACTATCGAAATAATATTCGTTTATTTTTCTAAAATTATGATTATTTGTTATCATAAAAAATGGGGAGATTGTTAAGTCAAGAAGACTTCACGTCTATTAATTTTGGTGACAATCAAATAATAATAATATTAGAAATAAGTGAACTATTTTGATAAGTGTGTTAAGCGTGCAGCAAAACACAGAAGAAGCACAAAACACAGAATAAGTGGAAAAACATAGAAGAAATGAAAAAATACAGAAGAAACGAAAAACACAGAAGAAGCCCAAAACATAGAAGAAACGTAAAACACAGAAAAAGCCTAAAACACAAAAGAAGTGAAAAACACAGAAGAAGCGCAAAACACAGAAGAAGCGAAAAACACAAAACAAGCGCGAAAAACACAAAAGAATTGCAAAACACAAAAAAAGTGCGAAAAACACAGAAGAAGCAGAAAAACACAGAAAAAGCGCAAAACACAAAAGAAGTGGAAAACACAAAAGAAGCGAAAAACACAGAAGAATCGCAAAAAACAAAATAAGCGAAGAAAACACAGAAGAAGAGAAAAACACAGACGATACAGAGATGAAGACACTCTAGTACGTTGGACGGTTAGTTAGTTGTAGTTAGTTACAGAACTCAACTGAATAATAGTTTCTATAAGATTCATGAAGCAGTTGGAGACGAAGGCTATAAATACCAGTCGTAGTCGAAGACTGAACAACTTTATTTTTTAAACTTTCAACGTTTAGCTTTCAAGCTATTACTTACAAGAAAAAGAAAAATTATGTATTCAAAGTGTGATACAAGAGAGCAAACTCTACTGTAATAAAAAGCTTGCAATATCTTTCTAGTAAGAGAAAGAAAAGGCTGAGAGCCTGAAGAGGCTAAGAAGTGAAAAGAATACTTGTGTAAAAGACCTAAAGAGGCTCTGAAAGAGAGAAAAGAATACTTGTAAATTTGGCGAAGTATAGTGAAATCTCAGAAGAACTCTGAGGACTGGACGTAGCCTAAGATTTGGGGTGAATCAGTATAAAATCGTCGTGTCCATCTTGTAACTCTTTACTTTAATTTCTTTTATTCTTAAATAAGTATATAGAAGTTATTTGCGATTTAACCACGTAGCTATTTTTGTATAACATTTGTGATATTCATTTAATAAGTTTGAAAAAGTTATTTTCAAGAAATATCGAAGGGTTTTGTATTCATGAGAAGAATACACAATTCAACCCCCTTCTTGTGCATTTTGTATATTGTACGTAAAGTCTATATTAACAAGTGATTTACTTCATTAACAATTGAGCAATAAGCACGCACAATGGAAATAATCCAAGGAATTTACCAAGTTAAGGAAAAGGGGATTTTACCTATCATTAATGCTAACCTAGCTGATTATGTGTTAATAGGGTGTCAGTTCTAGATGATCCTAAGGTTGATTACTCTTTTTCGAGTTATAACCATTAACCCTAATTGAATTATTAAATTTGTAATCTCTCAATTCAAAAATTATCATTAGATTTGAAGCGCTCAATCTGGTTACTCAACTAAGTCATGTTGTTATTAAGCTGCTTGGTTGGAATGTCATTATAGTTTTTTTACGCGAAGGCATACATTTGTGATGTATGTTGATCTAGTCACTTAGCTACATCTCATTCTCAACTGACCAATAGCTCTATTCATAACTCGAAGGCTAATAGAATAGTTATTTTTGTTAAAATTTATACAACATTTTTTTTACATAAAATTTTGCCTACCTTATTCTTTAGCTAATCATTCTCACAAAAATGTACTAATAATGCCACTTATTTGATTAGCCTAAAATTATAAATGAGTATGGTAAATTCCTAGGGTGAATGGACTAACATCATATCCTAATTAACTAGCATATTTAGCCCTAAGTAACTTAGGTCACTAATTTCACAAGCTAATAAATCTTCGTAACCTAAAAGGATATGTTTAAGGCTAAATTTATCTCATTAAGTCATAGCCATTGACGCATTCACACAATTCACATCATGGAACCTAAACAAACTATGATACAATATGCAAAATTCACACTTAAAGAAAATAAAAAAAACCCTCCCCATACTTGAACAACACATTGTCCTCAATGTGAGAAGGGTACACAAACACATCAGGGGGAAATAAAACACAAAATATGAAAAACATAAGAAGAAAATACTTAAAAGATGAAAAGAGAAGGGTTAGAACATGAAACCATCATGGTGATTAAGGTGGTGATATGTCAGAGGTGGATACCAAATGCGCTTGACACCGACTTAGGTTCCCTTTCTTACAATTGATTTAAAGAGAATAAGAGAGCTAGCAATCCAACCTTTCCACATCATTACAAGCTTATCTTAGAATTTAAAGCAAACCTAACCACATAATGATTTAAATCTAACCTAAACATTCTAATTTATGGTCATTAGCTTGACCTTGTAACATTGGAAACTCAGCCAAGATCAATATCAATTATGAGCAGCTTACTTCTGCCCTTTTCATTTAACATCAATTTTGTAGCCTGTATGTAAGCTACAAATTACAAAATGATCAGAAGGACGATATTGATAAAATTATGAAACCCAATTAAGCTTAGTAATGTCCTTTCTTCTAGCAAACTGTTAACAAAATAGGGAATAACAAAAATCCCTGATTCTTCCATGGAATCCAGCAGTTTGCCCTGTAAGAGGGTGAGTTGTTCTCTTCTTAGTTCTTCCTTGTTTGCCCTCATCTCTTCTTCTTCTTTAGCTTTTTGAACAGAGGCTTCCATAGCTTCTTTAAACTTGATGTTCGTTGTCAACTGTTCTTCGTCCTCTCGTTCCTTCAAAGAATTGAGCACATCAATTTTTCTGAATAAGTCACCCTCCTCTATATTCTTTAATACATCATTGACGTTGAATGTTACTTGGTTATCACTAATATGAATGATGAGGTTCTCTTCATGGACATCTACCCAAGTTTTTTTTAATATTCAAGCATAGTATACCAAGATCTAGGGAATAATAGGGAGGGTTGTCATTCTTTTCTTCATCTCTTAGTCTTCTACAAGATGGGGATTAATTTCATTTTCCATTGGTTTTTTTGCTATTCACCATTTCTAAATATGATAGCCTCATATTGCTCTCGTTGGTGTAAGTCCATATTTCTCAAAGAGTCTTTGACACTTCTCTTATAAAATTCACAAGAAAGTTGTCTCACTTAAATCTCCAAGTTGTGAATAAAAGAGGCATGATTTTTCATTACTTAATCAAATTGCTCTTCCAGTCTCTTCTGGGTCTCTTCCATGTCTGTTAGCTTATCCATGATTTTGTCCAATTTGGAATCTTATGAAATGGACTCATCTTGCTGAAATTCTCATAGGTCTTGATGTCCCAAGTGAGTAATTACATTGATAGACCAATAGAAATTTGGATGGTTCTGCCACCCCAAAGTGTACATGTTTATATAACGATGATGATTTCCCCAACTAAATTGGGGCTCATTGAAGTCTGCAAGAGTCCTTTGCTCCCTATAATATATATCCTCCATGATCGTTCTTTTTATCCCTTTTTTTATATCTAATTTTTTGGATTCTTCATCGCTGCCTTATGATGTCCAAATCAATGTGTTTTCAAATTTTCACCTAAACTTCCTACACTATTTTTTTATTGGGTATCACAATCACAAAAGATAATGAAACGCCTTAGACTACAAGAATTAAACTAATTCTACATCTCCCCAACAATGACACCAAAAACTTGATCGTGTTGTTCGAGCTTTATAATTTATAAACCCTCAAATACCACAAATGCATAGGTCACAACTATAGTATAAGAGGTGTTGATCCTAAGAGGAGGGGGATTAATCTAATCCTAAAAATCTAAGGCTTAAAAGATATGAAACTAAAAATAAACGATGCAACAGGAAGTAAATACGAGAATTGATCTCAACCAATTAAATCATAAGTTAAACATGAAGGAATTAACAATTGAGCAATAAGCACGCATAATGGAAATCAACCAAAGAATTTACCAAGTTACGAGAAAGGAGATTTTACCTATTATTAATGCTAACCTAGTTGATTATGTGTTAATGGGGTCATTCTAGATGATCCTAGGCTGATTTTTCTCTCTCGAGTTATAACCATTAACACTAATTTATAAACCTTAATTGGTTTATGAAATTTGTAATCTCTCAATTCACAAATTATCATTAGATTTGAAGTGCTCTAATAAACTATAAGATCAATTTGAGAAATAAAAGTAAGATGAAATAAATATCTAATATGTGATTTAATGATTAACCCTTACTGAACATCACCTAGAAATTGATTTGGAGAAGGATCCTTCTTAAACTTCTAATCTTCGTGAAGCTCCTCATCCTTCTTGTCTCTCTTATTACAATATTCTCACTTAGCTCATATAAGGTGTCTTAGTAATAAATCTTGTTCTGTTCAAGGGCTAATTTCTCTAAATCATTGGATAAACTTAAATTATAATCCTTAAGATTTTCTTGGATATAACAGGGTTAGATTCATTAAAAATAATATGCATTGAATGGCAAGACTCTTCCTATTATACACTCAATATATTTGTTAGTTAAGGAATAACCAAGAAAAATTTCTTCATCTCCTTTGGAATCAAACTTTCCTAATTTATACTTAGTATTCAAAATATAGCACTTACATTTAAAAACCTTAAAATAACTAATATTTACCTTCTTCCCATGCTAAAGCTTATAAGGTGTGTTATTCAAAGTTGGTCTTATATAAGCTTTAATGAAAATGTGACATGTAATTGTTACAACTTCTCCCTAAAAATTACTTTAAGAGATCATGTTCATTTATCATAATCCTATTCTTGTCTTGCAATGTTGTATTTTTTTTCTCAATAACTCCACTTTTTTTAGGGGTCTTTAGAATAGAGAATTTTTGAAATATATCATTATCTTCACAAAAAGTTTTATACCTTTCATTCTCAAACTTCCTACTATGATCACTCCTACTTTATGGAGTAGAGAATTCTTTTTTCATTTTGAACTCTCTCTACAAATTTGATAAATTTCCCAAAGATGTTCATCAAGAATAAAATGCATGTAAACCTACTAAAATCATCTACTATGATAAAAGCAAAAAATTACCACCCAGATTAGCAACACTATTTAGGCCAAACAAATCTCTATAAAGTAATCCTAGTAAAAGTTACCAACTTTTTACTCTTGAATCAGATCTTAGATTGTTTTCCCATTAGAAAGCTCCACACACCTTATCTTTCTTAAATTTGATATTTATAAATCTATTGACAAGTTGCTTGAAGTTAAGGTTGGAGATGAAATCCATGCTTGCCCAAACCTCATATACCAAATCTATACATCTTCACTAATAAACATTAAGAACTTCATATTTTGGTTAGAGAAATAATCAAGATTAATTGTATATATACTTCTTCTTTTTTTACTAAAAAATGCAATGTTATTGTTAATTACTTTAAATATATGCATGATTTTCCTTCAAAAGATATTTTGTAGTCTTTTTCATATAATTGGCTCACACGTAAGTACATTACCAATTAAAGTGTGATATTCCTTACCAAATTTGCCTATACTAATAATCTTACCTTTGGCATTATCTTCAAATATGACAAATTCTCTATATTTGTCTCTAAGAAATGTAAATTGACATGCATCACCATTCATATACCGTAAGTATCCATTATCTACATATTATTTGCTTTTATTTTTCTTAAATATCATCAAAATAAGGCGATCAATGTGTTTTAGGTATCCAAATTAACTTAGATCCTTGATTTTTAGTCTTTACTTTCTTTTCAAACGACTTTCTTAAGGGTTTACTCATTAAGATTTATTTTATGAAATAACATTGTTAATATGCCCATATTTATCACAAAAGTAATGCAACATAGATTGGTACTATGATAATGAAACTTATAATTTGGATGCATAAATACATTCTTTGGTCTTTTGTGCGTATATAAATGGTGGGGGATCCCTTTTTTAGATATTACAATAATTAAAAAATTTTGGGTAGATAAATGGCCTAGCATAATTGTATATATAAGACATGTTTCTTTGATTGTCATAAAGCTTATAAGGGATATAAACATGTGTCATAATATTATTCCTAGTATGAAGTCTACAATAAATAGAAGCTTAATGCTTACTTCTAAATTGGTGTTAAGCCTTAAAAGAGGATGAGTAAGATTACATGTTATCATATGTCTTAGGATAAACATAATGCATATTATTCCTTAAGAATGTTGAGTTCTAGGCTTAAATTAAGAGCCCCAAATAAAAGTATGGGGATTGCTTTTAAAGTAAGGCGTACTAGATATAACATATATATATTATTTATATGTATGATTAGATGTAGATGCATTCTGTTCATTAGGCTTGGCATTGGACCAGGTCTAAGCTAGAACTAAAAATTTATGTTTGAGCTCAGGCTCAACTTGAAGATAGACTGGATTAGGGCTTGATCAAAATTTGGCTACTTAAAGCCTGATGGCCCCATATTACGTCTAATTAATTTTTTAACTTAAAATTGAAAAATAACATCATTTTACTTGACATATTTATGCTTTAGGCTACGTAGCCCAAGCTCGAGCTTGACTAAAATTCTGAAAACTAAAAAAAGAAAAGGCTCGAGCCTGGTCTAAAGCTTGGTCAATTTTGGATGAGCCTATTGACTTCAGGTTAGACAGGACAAAAATTCCCATCATTAATGCTTATTTGTCATCTTAGGCAAGGGTTCTTTATTATAAAAATGCTTTCTTTTGACAAATATAGTTTTGGTATTGGATACATTTGTATAGTTAGATCCAATCTTATGCCTATTATTTGAACTTTTTGGAACTCCTAATATGATTTCAAATTTCTCACTTCCCTTAGTGAATTTAAAAAAAGAGTCCTTGAGAGTATTGATCTCCTTTTCAATATCTCATTCTCATGATTTAATTTTTCTAAGTTATGATTATTAATAATGGTCCCACTTTTAGATGTTTTAATGATTTGTAATCCCCTCTTCATCTTTTCATTTTAACTCAAGTATGCATTTAGATATTTTTAAGCCTCTTTAAATTTAAAAGATAGCCTTTTCATTTTCATATACATATATTTTTAAGGCTCTCAACTAGTTTATCATATGAAATTTTCAATATTACTATTACTATCACAATATTTATAGTTGAAGAGTAACTCGTCATCATTTTTTCCTTAAAACACGTGTGAGCTACTTCTTCTTCTAAATTCTCACTTTTAGAATCACTTGTGTCATCCTAAATGGAGGCCTCAAGTTCCTTCTTTTTGCTTTTATCTATACTCTCCTTCTTGTCATTTCTTTCATATTTGTCATTGTCTTTGAGCTTGACATTAAGACTTCGTGTGTTTGGATGTTCTACAGTCAAAATAAATAATGCTTCCTCATTACTTTCACTAGTTGATGTCTCTTTTTCAATTTATTACCCTTTTGTGGCCTTGAAATATAATTTATTCATTATTGAAACCATTATCCCTTCTTATTAAATATTCTTGAGCCTTATTTCCTAGGTGAGCAACGATCCAATAGGTTCCTCCAATTGTAGCACATTTTGATATTTTTCTTTTTAAACTTCCATCACCTCAGCTATCCATGATTTTGTAAGACAAATGGAAACTTTCTTACTATTTCAACATTGGTAAATGTCTTACCTAAGCCTGTGAGAGTATTGATAATATCAATAAATATAGTGTATATGCTAAATATGCTTTCATTATGTTTCATTTAAAATAATTCATATTGATGTGCTAGCATGCTCACTTTACTGTCCTTTACTTGATTTGTTCCCTCATGTTTAACTTCTAAAGTATGCCAAATTTTATGAGTCATTTCATTCATAAAGACTCTATTGAATATATTTCTTCTCAATGCACAAAATAAAATATGAATAGCCTTGCTATTAAAAAAAGTAGTCTTTTATATTGAGATTCTTCTTTTAGTTTAAAACATTTTATATCATCCATAACTTTAAAAGGAATGAATGGACTATTTGAAATAATTTTTCATAAGTCAACATTTTTGGACATTTAAGAAGAATTTCATTATATTTTTTCAATAAAGATAATCATTTCCATTAAGGATAAAAGCCCTACTAATATTTTGGCCATCTTATCTAGGTAAAGAATATAGATGCAACTAGATATACCATAAAGATCTTTTCTTATAATTTCATTTGAAATTACAATAAAAGACACTTATTGTGATACCACTTGTTAATTTTTAATAGCATTCAAGAAGGGGTGAATTAGGTGTTAGAGACATTGGTCAACTAATGTCTCAAAAAAACACTATATTAGTCAACCATACCTATGTTGGTCGACTAATATACTTAAAAGAAAATTTCTAAAGATATTTCAAGTTCTTTCAAAGATCAAACTCCACTTCTTTGACCAAATCTTGAGCAAAAAGTATTTCAAAAGTTTTCCAACGAGTATTTTAAGAACTAAGTGGATTTTAATTAAAATTAAAATCTTAATTCCCTTTAATAAATAAAAGAATCATGTACTAAGTTGAAAACATGATATGCTTATATATGAAGAGCCACTAAAGTATTAAAATAACCAAGTAAGAGATATAAGAAAGAATATAAATAGATTTGTAGACTTGTTTTTTCTTCATCTTCCTTGGTCTTAATCTTCTTCTTAATTTGAATGTATTTTATCACCAAAAATTATCTCTTGACTTTATTTCATGTTAGTTTTTCAAAACATTAAAAAATAAATTATTAGTAGTAACTATACTTTGTTACTATCAAAACATGGACTGTAGCATCTCTTAGTTCAATAATATTTTATTGCATATTTAAATTATATTAAGTAAATACTAGTTTGATGTACTTGTAAAAATTATATATATGTATGGATCTTAACAATACAAATAAATCTTTGATATCAAGTAATAAAATTTAATTTATAGTATTTGAAAGAGTTCAAAAAAAGTTGAGTAATTAATTTGTATTATTTTTTAAATTTTTTGTATTTAATTATTATTAATTTATAGTGTCCAAGTCACATTTTATGACAAGTTAAAATTTTGGCAAATAACATTATTGAATTATATAGCTTATTTGGAAAAGGAAGATGCTAAAGGGAAAATTTACACATTTGATCAAAGTCAATAGACCTATTTAGACTTTTTGCTTATAATTTTTATCTTTTTTACCAAAATACCCTAATGATTTATTATTATTTTTTGATTGTGCACTTAAGATAAACCATTCAAATGATGTTGTATATGAAGCTAAATATGAGTTTAGATGACAAAATTAGGTAAGTTGAAAGTTCATTTAGCAAAAATTTTAATTCAAGGCCTTAAGTATACATGAAATAAAAGAGAACTAAAATGTGCCCTTTTTCTGTAATAAAAAGATCAATCCATTTTTTGTAAGGTAAAAGATATGAATTGCCTCTTAAAAAGTCCAAGTTAGTCTTTATGGTTATTTATAGTATCACATTATACTTTAACATTTTCATAATGGTATTAGTAGCATCTTAAGTACCATAATTAATTTTTTGACAACCTTTAGTATATAAGTCATAAATTTAGCCTATGTCATATCACAACTAAGCAATTTAAATTTACCAGGCACTGATCTGATTGTAAAAATGATTTTTAAAACACTTATTAAAAGTATGATTTGCACTTTAATGTTTCACAAACGGTTTAAATAAGCACTTAACGTCATATCATTACTACTTTTAGGGTGCAATGAGTTTTTAGTAATGTTAAGATATAATGATTATTATTTTAGTAACATTAGCATGCAAAAGTGGTATTAGAATATGAACATTAATAATTTATTATAGTTTAATCATTTTAAAATTTGTGTATTACATCCATCAAAATTTGGCATATGGTAAATTATGGTCAAAATAACCATAATTTTAAGGGTTAATTATTTACAAAACCCAAACTTTCTCCAATTTTTCAATTATATCATAAACTTTAAAAAGTAGCAATAAAATGCTCAAACTTTTGTTTTTTTCAATTCTAGCCCAACCTTTAAAAAGTGGCAATAAAATGCTCAAACTTTTAATTTTCTTCAATTCTAACCCGATATTATTTATTGCTTTCCCGATGCCCTCAATCCTCAGTCCTCAGCTATTTGTTTTTTGTTTGTTCTTCTGATGCTCTAAACTACTCTCGCATTATAATGTACTGCACTAATAATCTCTTCATTTTTAGTTCATTCTCCTGATGCCCTTAGTTTGAGGGCATTAGGATTGCGTAATTTGAAATCAAAGAGTGAGGGTGTCTAGAGAACAAACTGAAATGAAGGAAAAACTGAAATCAAAGTGTAGGATTGTCGGGGCTGCGTAATCTGATTTAAGTCATTTTTAAACAACAATATCGTTTTAATTATATGATTAAACGACATCGTTTTATTAATCTTCATTTGTTGTGTTAATTTTGGCTCATGTGTATTAATAGTTAAGGTTTCTGAAACAAGTAGCAAGTCATGTTAGCAAATTTATCGGAAATACTAACATTGGGCTAGAATTGAAAAAAATTGAAAGTTTGAGCATTTTATACTTATTTTTTCAAGTTCGAGCTATAATTGAAAAATTTAAAGTTTGGACATTTTATTGTTACTTTTTAAAGTTCGGGCTATGATTGAAAATTTGACAAAATTTTGGGCTTTTTTTTGGTAATTAACCCTAATTTAAAGATATATATGTCACCATTAATTTTAAAATTTTAAGATAATGGATATTTATTTTCAAAGTTAAGAACAATTTAGAAATATCAAAATTATTAATGATTAACACACTTTACTTATTTTAGAAATTATTCATATTAAATATAAACAATATTAAATTTTAATTTAACAAAGCATTATGCAAAATATAAATATGCATATCTATTATAAGTAAATCTAAATTTATGTAATTTAACTATTTTAAAATTTGTATATGTTAAATATCATTTCATAGTGATTTTAAACGCATGAACAAAGTACTATTAAGAACAAAAGTAAAGGAATATCTAATTCTTCCTCAAATTTGTTGAATATACAAATTTTTCAAACATATGCTTAAATTTAGATAAATGGTAGAAATAATTCATTTTTGTAGTGTTCTAACTCTTTAATTACTATATATGTATCTTATGTCAGTGCTAATATCTTATCCTCTTTAATTTTGTTAATATTTAATATTTCTTTATGTTTATGTACTTATAATGTTAAAGGAGAAAAATAAAATTTAAACTCCTTTTATTGAAAAATTCTAGTAATCAATTTGTTTTATAAGTTTATACCTACGCTCAAGAGGAAGAGAATTTATTAATTACTTTTATTAATTGATTGAATTGGTTATATTTAATGTTTAAGTTGACTTTATATTATAGGAACACAATAAGCCAAACATTCCTTTAGATTAGTTTTAATTAATTTAGTTACTATAATGAATTTTATTGGTTTAATTAGTATGCAATAAGCCTTACTTATCATGTAGTTAAAAAAATATACAAATAACAAAAGAGTTTTAAATTTATATACTAAAAATAGACAGTTACACACATACTAGTTTAACAATAAATGAAATTTCCAACTTTAAACTTGAAATAAAAATAACTTATATACGTATAGTCACCTCAATGGCTATTATGACTCATTGACAAATGGTGTCAAATGTATTCTCTATTATTAAAATTCAATTTTTGATGGAAACCAAATTTGCTTATATAAAAAAAAAACTTACAATCACCTTTCTTCCATTTCTTACTTCTCAAATATTGATCACTTTCATAATGTCCAACAATATAACCAACATCATTTTAATTTCTAAATTAGCAACATTAATAGTCGAAATATTTTGGATATTAATAACTCGTATGCTTTTATCTTTATATTTAGCTAAGTCAATCTTATTAACTAGATGATCAATTCAACGTTAGTGGCCCTATTGACACTGCCAATAACGACATATATGGAACTTTTGTGACTAGTTAAGAGCTGAGCTTGATCTGAAATGGCTTTGAACTTGTAGAGTATTAAATAGTTCTCAGAATCTTCCACAAGAAAAAAATATGATGGTGACCATGTCAATTGATAATATGTTATACATCCTGTCAAAACTCTCTTATATTTTAGTGATAAGGATATTAACATATTATACATATCATTCTTATCTTATACAGGTAAGACTTATACCTTAAGTTATATATCCTCATTGTATAAAATACATATATAAATGTTATAAGTCCTCTATATGTTCAACAAGAAAATAGTCACATTTTATCTAACACACATACTTTATCATAGTATTAGAACGAACATATAAACCTACACCTGTCAAACAATTCTCAACTACACTACTAGAATATACCATGCCACTCACAAATCATAATCACCTTCATTAATCAACTAGAAAAAAATCGTAAACAATAGAAACAAGACGTATAATCAACGCCAAATCAATTTTCTAATTATATTATTGATTTAACAAATTTTAAACTATACTACTGAGTAAACAAATTATATCACATGAATAAATTAGGTTTAAGGTATTCTAAATATCTCAAACCTTATTGACTATATTAATAGCACCCTTAATCACTATCTGATACCTTAAACATTGAGTCTCCAGCTATAGAACATATCAAATGATATAAGTTTGATCAATGTTTCCTTACTACCTTACTATTAAACTCCATTACATGTCTTGTCCTTGAAAACTCAAAACCTGATAACACACCTCTTACCGTCCCCCTTCCTCTCTCTATAAACCATTGAATATTGTAACAATGTTAGTACTAATATTACCTTTGTTTGACATACCTTGACTTTCAATTCATCGTCAACAAAGTACCTCAATTCTTATATTACCCTATTATTGTTCACTAGACTATTAAGTGCATTTTGCACTTCCTCCGATCAACTTCCTCTTATGGAATTCACTTACGTAGCAACAAATCTCTTACCATACAAGTCTACTATGATGTTGATAACCAAGTGTTTGAAGGCCACGACGAATTTGAGAATTTGAGTCAGGAAATGAAGTTCAGGAAAGAACCTCGGGATATGGGTCGTCCTACAAGGATCATCAAAAGTCCAAAATACTTTGAGGATTACATTCATTAAAGATTATATGCATATATGGGCTTTTCATGCATGAGTTTTACGTGCATGGCTATGTCCATCACATGCATGCTTATTTCCCTTCTTTCATTTTTTAATTATTTTTGTTAGTGGAACGTGCGTGTTGAGGCAAGATAGGTTGAGCTGTAATATGCATTAAATAGGTGTAATGATTTGCAAACAGTACAAGAAAATACAACAGAATTCTGTTTCTTTCTCTTTCTTCTAGAGGGATCTCTTACCTTAAAAACAGAGACAACACTTAATAATTTTTTATGCTTTCATTAAGAGACCTGACGAGGGTAAAAAATACTAGATCCCAGGTTGTTACTGATTGTCGAGAAGAAGTTATTACAAAGTTAACGGAGAATCATAATATGTAGGTTGCTACTCAACTGCTTTAGGAGACAAGATGGATGAGATCATTGCAAAATTGGTAGCCATGGAAGGCCACTCATCCCATCCAACAACCCCAATCCCCACTTAAATGAACTCCTCACGACCAATGGTAGCAACAAGTGAGATTAGCCATGGATATTTTAGATCAATCAATTTGTTCAGTACCACGAAAATTTAAATGCGGATCGAGTCAAGATGGCCTCATTTTATATGGAGGACCCGAGGTTGAGTTGGTATTGATGGATGCATCGCAATAATTTCATAACGACGTGAGATTCTTTATTACAAGCTTTGGAGATCAGGTTTGCTCCTTCAAATTATGAAGATCCCAAGGGAGTATTATTTAAATTAATGCAAAAAGGATCTGTGAATGACTACCTTACTGAATTTGAGAGTTTGGCTAATATAATTGTCAGATTGCACCCTTCATTCCTCCTTAGCAGTTTTGTATCTGGCTTACAATCAGACATTAGGAGAGAAGTGAAGACATTTCACCCCATTACTTTAGCTCAATCGACGACTTTAGCCAAGTTACAGGAGGACAAGTTGATGGATGCAAAGAAATTTACACAATCAAAATTTGTAACTTCTATAGTCGTCTAATTACCCGTCGTCACTTACCCCAAACCACAATCTGAACAAATAAAGCCATAAGTGGGTTTATTACCAATCCCACCTTACACCACATTCAACAGGTTAACCCCAAAGGAGATGAATGCTAAGTGGGAAAAAAGCCTCTGTTACAACTATGATGAAAAGTACAACCCTAATCATCACTATAAATCATGATATTTCGTTTTGATAGCTGAAGAGGGTGAAAGTAATTTACATGGGGTTGAGAGTAGGGATGTCAATGGGTCGGTCCCGGCCCAGTCCGCTCCTGGCCTATGCTGCCTAACCACTAGCCAAACCAACCCAGCCCACCTTATATTTTTCTTAAAAATTAAAAAACAATGTCATTTTTAAAGTTACGATCGGGTCGACTAATTTTGGCCCTATAGCTCGGTCAAATCGAGCCAAAATTAGATCGGGTCGGGCCAAAATTGACATCCCTAATTGAGAGTAAAGGAGCTATGGAGGAATTACAGCAAGAAGGGACAAATGAAGTGGAATTGGTGCAGATCAGTTTGCATGCTATGGCTGGACAAACTTTGCTGGAAACACTTAGGCTGGAAAGGAGAATATCACAACGACCGATCACCATTATTATTGATAGCGACAGTACCCACAATTTCGTGTAAGAGAGGATTGCTCGTTTCTTAAATTTGTAGACTTAGTCAATTAGATCACTCCGAGTTTTGGTGGGAAATGGATCATAAATTAATTGCTAGAAATTATGTCCTGAAGTTAAAATTCAGATACAAGGCCACGAATTTCATGCTAACTTGCACGCACTAGACATTTATAGGGTTGATGTTGTTTTGAGGGTTCAATAGCTAAAGCAATTGGGACCGTTTGTGATGGATTACACTCACCTTATTATGCAATTCATGAAGGGGAACCAATTAGTGAAACTAAAGGAAACAAGGTTGTCAGAACTCGAATTAGCACAAGCAACCAAATAAAATGACTAGTCCAAACTGCTAGTATTTCCAAGTGTTTACACATTCAAATTTGTCCATTTAACCCACCTACACAAATTAACTATGAAGACCCCAAACTCTTATAAACCAGTATCAATCCTTATTTCAAACTCCCACAGTCTTACCATCGACCAGTGAAATCGACCATAACATACATCTTTACCCAAATACTCCAGCCATTAATGTACGACCATACCAATACCCATATTCACAAAAAAGAGAGATCGAGAATTAAGTTGCCCAAATGTAAAAAACTGGAATAATCCAAACCAACCAAATTCCTTATTCTTCTTTGATTTTGTTAGTAGAAAAAAAGATGATAGCTGGCATTTTTGTATAGATTACCGAGCCTTGAATTCCATAACCATCAAAAACAGGTTTCTAATACCTACCATTGATGAACTTATATATGAGTTGAATTGAGTTCAATGATTCTCCAAATTAGACTTGTGTCAAGGATATCATCAAATTCGCATGAGTAAGGAAGAATACCAAAGAAGACATTCCTAACACATTTCGACCACTTTGAGTTTTGTGTCATGTCGTTCGGTCTAAGCAACGCATCGACATCCTTTCAAGCAACCATGAACAGGTTGTTTCAATCTTTTTTGCGGAAGATTGTAATTGTCTTTTTCAATGTCATAATAATGTACAATAAGACATTAACCGATCATGTTGATCATTTAGCCAAACATTTGACATCTTATAATAAGGGGTAATTCTTTTTTAAGCTGTCTAAATGTTTATTTTCTCAGAAACAGGTGGATTACCTCGGTTAAGCAGTCTTCGCAAAAGGAGTTGAGCTGGATGCTTCCAAAATTGCAGCAATGGTTGACTGGTGATAGCGGCTCGTCGTTCGATCTAGGATCAATCCTTGGAAACCAGTCAAAAATAATTTATACCAAGGATTGCAGTATAGGATGCAACCTCGGGTCGTCTCACTTCTTGGAACCTAATAAAATGGACCTAAGCTAGCCTATATGTCATTCAATGCAAGTGAAATTAGCAAGGAAAAAGGGGGGGTTTGATTTTGAAAACACTAATAAACTAAAATGCATCGTAAAAAGTATTTTTGGATTTTTCGGAATATAGAAAAAGAAAATACTAAAACAAGCGATAAAATTCTCTTGAAAATGAGTTTTGGCTATCACAGTTCAAAACTAAGTGTGAATAGTAAACCTTAAAGGGCTCTCTCTAAGTCCAGGGTTTTGATTAA
>JANVCL010000001.1:9609782-9626320 GCA_026546855.1 Erythroxylum incrassatum
GTTTTGAACTGTGATAGCCAAAACTCATTTTCAAGAGAATTTTATCGCTTGTTTTAGTATTTTCTTTTTCTATATTCTGAAAAATCCAAAAATACTTTTTACGATGCATTTTAGTTTATTAGTGTTTTCAAAATCAAAACCCCCCCTTTTCCTTGCTAATTTCACTTGCATTGAATGACATATAGGCTAGCTTAGGTCCATTTCATTAGGTTCCAAGAAGTGAGACGACCCGAGGTTGCATCCTATACTGTAATCCTTGGTATAAATTATTTTTGACCGGTTTCCAAGGATCAATCCTAGATCGAATGACGAGCCGCGATCAATATTAATCACCAAAGTTTGAGAGAATTAATGAATCAAACTTTGCAAACATTTGAGCAACAATGATACTTAATCAAATTACCAGGATATGATTTCCAAATCCAATATAAAAAGGGTCAGTTTAACTAAGTAGTAGATGCACTTTCTAGAGTGTTAGAATCGGTCGAATGCTTCACTTTTACCATGCCCACTTTTTGTTGGGATGATCAATTGCGGAAAGAGTTACTGTAGACACCAGAATCACTGGAATTGCTTCAATCTATCCAACAGAGCAATTAACCCGATTATCAGCACATAGGTGAATTATTCATTTACAAGGGCAAAATTTGGTTACTAGTTTTGAGCTCTCTAAAACCAATTTCATAGCAGATTATATTAAATGTCCTGATGACCATTGCTCTATGTCTAGTTATTGTATCTTCCTTATTCCTAGTCTTATTTTTCAGAGTGTTAAGAACCAACTAACTGTTTCAAATCTAACATTAAGGCTAAATACATGAATATTACTTTTGTTGATGTTGAAATATGTTGGATCACCTATCTTCTTAATGAAATTGTTTTGTCTGGCATCCAACCCATTGTTTACTGTGATAATCTTGGTCTTACTTATCTTGATACTGATTTAACTTTTTATGCTTATACAAAACATATTAAGATTGAATTTTATTTTGTTCAGGAGTTGGTAGCAAAAAAGGCTCTCTTCATTAACCGAATTTCTTCTTATGATGAAATTGCTAATATAATAACCAAACCTTTGACTAAATCTATATTTCACCAACTTTAAGACAAGCTTACTATTTTCAATACCTATAAGCTTGAGAGGTACTTATTACATGTGATAATTTACCATAGAATCTTAACTATGCTCTCTCATATTTTAGTGATAAGGTTATTAATATATAATAAGATATCATTCTCATCTTGTAAAGATAACACTTTTACCTTATCTTTTGTATCCTCGTTGTATCAAAATATGTATAAAGCGACTATAAGCCTTTCATATGATCAATAACAACAACAACATTTAGTAGAAATCTCATTGAGAAGCAAAATCTGGGGAGGTCTAATAGTACGTAACCTTATGCCTAACTAGTAGAGAGACTATTTAATGAAGTCAATTTTGTCTAGTAGACATACTTTATCATCAATGAAGTCTATTTTATGGTGAGAGCTAAGTAACATTGAATTCTCCAACGAGTTCGAAGGGTAGTTATTTGAGAGATTAATACAACAACAATAACACCTAGTATAAATCCCGTTGAGGTGCGAAATCTGGGGAGATTTGGTATTACACAGTCTTACCCCTAACTAGTGGAGAGGTTGTTTTCAATATAATTTGTAATGATGCTTTGCTATTCCTTAGAAGTTTAAGGTATGTTTTCACTTTCGATTTTCCAAATTAATAAAAAAGTTTGGTTAAAATTTTAATTTGTTAAATTATAAATTAATATTTTTATCGTAATTTATTTTATTATTAGCCAAATATATTATTTTATTATTAATTATTTATAAAGTATGATTAATATAATATAATTATTTATTTTTATAAATATTTAAATTAAAAATAAAATTAATTTTAAATATTTTTAAATTTGATAATTATTTAATCAATATATTTTAAACTCAAAATATCTTTAAATATATTTTTATTTTTAGGAATATTTATTTATGACAATAAATTTTAAAACATTAAATATTTAATGATAAATAATATTATTTTTAATAATTAAAATATACTAATCAATATTAGATTAAAATAAAAAATTTTAGTTCATTATTTTCAATTAAATATAGTCAATTACTTAATTTATTTTAATCATAGGTAATATTTAATTATTATCAATAATAATAATAATAATAATAATAATAATAATAATAATAATAATAAACTATTTCATCAATCAATTATTTAAATTTAAATAAAGATTTTTTTAAAAATAATCATTTAAAAACTCAAATTTAAAAGATCTTAAAGATTTAGAGCTCCGCACACACGACTTATAACCAAAACCGTAATATCCTCCAATGTTATAAAGACTTAAACTCTGTTCTTCCACCAAATCTTACTGCTCTTTAAAATCTCATCCCACCGAATGTTCGGACTTTGAAGCAACAATGCTTGGAAATAATGCCTGCAAATAGCCTTCAAGACGGTATAAGCAAATGGGAAAAAGAGATCAAGCTCATAATCTAGAAATTTAACAAAATCGAAACTGTTGTCAAAGGATATATCTGTTTCTGCTTGCGTAGGAAACTTAAGATGCCAGTACAGAACAGTAATCTCTAACCCTCTTATTAAGTCTTGCTATAAGCTGGACGTCAGATTTCAGAATTTTCATGACCAAATCCGTAACCCTTCATTATTAAACAAATATATGATTTATTTTATCTATTGTGTAATGCATCAGTTCATCTCAGCCGTCCATTTAATAAACCTATCAATGAACTGTAGGGCGGGGAATGTGGATGACCACAGAAGTTGGCCTCTCCGAGTTCTTTGGAAAGTTTTGACCTTCCTAAGGTACGAAGAACCTGGCCTTCAAGACCTGCATGCGAAACCAAACCAAACAAAACCATGGAATGAAAAATAATAATAATAACAAATTTTTAGTTAGTATAGTTAGCTTCTTCATGTTAGTCCACCCCACGTTCCACTAACGACATGCATTACACAAGATGTGGAAATCCCATCACGACAATAACTTCACAGTTTTGTCAATCTTACTATTATCACCCCCAAAACTACATTCTCTAATAACATTTGGAAGTTGGGCTCCTCTCCCTTTTTTTCTTTTCTCTAAATTCTCTACAGTCAACAATTAGGGTAGACAAAATTTCACTTCTTTTCTTGTTTTTTGGACACAGATTTCTCGTTCATTTGGTGTAGGAAACTTAAGAACGAGCTATATGTTATGAGCATTGAAGATGGTTGGTGCTGTTGAACAAGAACAAGAAAGTTATAGGTCTAGATTGTTTAATTTCAGAGGATTGTATGACACTGCAACAGGCCGAAATGTCAAGAGCTTAAGCGTTGATGATAGTTCTAGTTTGAAAGAGATTTCCACGGATGATAGCGTTGCACTTATTAACCAAGATTCAACAAATGGAAATGATCAACCTTTGGAGAAACATTCAAACGGAAGCACTCTTACAGGGACCGACAAGGCTCCTAAGTCAAGGTCCAACAAAGATGAAGCTGGTGCGAGTCCTCAGATCAAGGAAGGCAAGTCCTTTATTCCAGGTTCATTTGTGGTTTGCTTGAACAAAAGTTTAATATGCATGGTCAGTTTCATTTGCATTGCAACTGCATCTGTGATTTGATGGTAGACATGACCTATGAAACGATTCATTCATATCGTACCATATGTAAATACAATATTTTCTTTTAGCAGACCATTGAGATAGCTGCAAACAGAACAGGATTCATAGTGTCTGGGTACTGCTTTTTTATATTTCGATTATAATGTGTTGGATTTTATACAGATATGGAATTGATGAAGGAAAAGTTTACTAAGTTACTGTTAGGGGAGGATATGTCAGGTGGAGGGAAGGGTGTATCCTCGGCCCTGGCATTGTCAAATGCCATCACAAACCTTGCAGGTGCGTCTTATAATCTCTTAACCTTTAAGGTCTCTTTGGATTTATACCACAGAAAGAAACATATGATCATAGAAGAAGATTTTAAATTTTTAAAGTGCTCCTAGATACACCGTGCATGGTACTAATTAGAGGATTATGGGATTGACGAATGATAAAGTAACCATTCTTTCCTAAATCCTTCTGAAATAGTTTTATTTGTTCGGATAATCAAACAAACATTCTGACTCTGTAATTTTGTTTTTCTTTCCTGTATGCAGCTTCCGTATTCGGAGAACAAAAGCGTCTAGAACCTATGCCGCCGGAGAGGATGTCCAGGTGGAGAAAAGAAATTGATTGGCTCTTATCTGTAACAGATTACATAGTTGAGATGGTGCCTTCTCAGCAGAAATCTAAGGATGGATCAAGTATGGAGGTAAAAACCTATTTGAACCCATCAGAACGTAATCGTTTTTCTGTTTCTGCAATTCATTTAAATTTGTCTTACTTGATTTTCATAGATAATGACAACAAGACAACGAACTGATCTTCTTATGAATATTCCAGCCTTGAGAAAGCTCGACGCAATGCTCATCGTAAGTTGACATGAGCACCATTCTTGTAGTTCATCATTTAGGCTATGGAAACTGATCTAAATTAGACTAAACTATCCCTTTCGTCTGTGATATGCACTTCTTCAGGAATGTCTAGACAACTTCAAAGACCAGAATGAATTCTCTTATGTGTCAAATAATGCCCCAGACTCAGAACAAGGAATCAAGAAGAAAGATGATAAATGGTGGCTTCCTACAATCAAAGTTCCTCCAGATGGTTTATCAGATAATACCAGAAAATTTATTCAGTACCAAAAAGATTGTGTAAATCAAGTGCTAAAAGCTGCCATGGCAATAAATGCTCAGGTCCTAGCAGAAATAGAGATACCTGAAAGCTATATTGAATCCCTTCCCAAGGTAAAGACAAGGACTTGGAGCAGATGATGCTGACTTTTATAATGTATTAACATACCTGATCCTGTTTTATTCTGCTAATTTGACAGAACGGCAGAGCAAGTCTTGGAGATTCGATATATAGGAGTATAACAGTAGAGTTCTTCGACCCCGACCAATTTCTTTCGGCCATGGACTTATCGTCAGAGCATAAAATTCTAGACCTCAAGAACAGAATTGAGGCTTCCATAGTCATTTGGAGGAGGAAGATGAACCAGAAGGATAGTAAATCAGCTTGGGGTTCTGCTGTCAGCTTGGAGAAAAGAGAACTCTTCGAAGAGAGAGCAGAAACCATCCTACTCATTCTCAAACAACGATTCCCTGGAATCCCACAATCCTCACTAGAAATAAGTAAAATTCAATACAACAGGGTAAGATCAATTTGCTTGTGATCCTACATCTCACTTGAGCTTAAAACATGGAGCTGAATTATCATAGAAAGAAACGGTCATAAACACAGATTAGACATGCATAGATTGGTTTTTTCTTCATTTGTGGGACTAAAAACATAGTTCTGCATTTATTAAAGCAGGATGTTGGGCAGGCAATTCTGGAAAGTTATTCAAGGATTTTAGAAAGCCTGGCCTCTACGGTTATGTCACGTATCGAAGACGTATTGTATGCTGATTATGTCACTAGGAATCCATCACAGGCAGGGAAAATGTGGAAAGTTGTGAATGAAACACCCACAACGCCGCCCAATGAAGAGAATACCGAGGCACATATAGCAATGACATTGTCGGATTTCATGGGTTGGAGTTTGGATCAAAATGATACTGACATGATTAAAGACCCAGCTCCAGAAGAGCTACTCAAAGACGAGAAGGCCATGCAGAAACCTGCCATCATAGTTACGAACAAGAGAACATCCTATCTTGAGACCTTAGGAGCTTTAAGGAGCCCAACAGCACGCCATTGACAGTAACTTCATACATATATATATAGGAGGAGAGAAGGATCGGAAAAACGAGAAGAAACCTACAGGGTGAGAGAAGCCTGACTTGGAAATGTTGTTTCCATTCCAAAAACTGAGAACCTTTGGATCGTGAAACACTCATTTTCAATTCTCCCTTCGCTTTGTACATAGCAGATAATGACTTGTAAGTGTAAGGAAACTATAAATATGCTACATTACATACATTTCTTTCGTTTATGAGAGAATTCGTTATGTATATTGTTAGCCAATGAAAGCTGATTTTGGTTGACTATGCATGAAAAACTGCTTTACCAACGCCAAGTATCATAAACAAATGATGTGTAACTCTTACTCGTAGTTGAACTTAAAGAATGACCCAAAACCAGAAATGAATTTCGTTTTGTAAATAACTGAAGCATAGTAACTTAGAAATTTAGAAGTAAAGGAACGGTGGATACAATGAAATCTTATGAGGATAGGAAAACTAGATTATTTCTTGCCACGAGGCCCAAGCTTTGGTGGGAGTTGAGGACCCTTCTTGATTGGAAGAATGTCACCGGAAGCAGTGGCACTGAAGTAAGCAAGGGTTGAGCCACCTCCCAATATCAAGAACTTTAGCAACAATCCTCTCTTTGTGAATGGAGCTGCAAAGGTCTCAAAAAACTTGCTCTGCATTTCCATTCAAATGCGGATCAACAGATAATCAAAGGTCAATAAAAAGCTACGTGCCAGTACAATTATGTTCATTAATTCAGGAAGTCTAATTAGCGCAGGACACAAGAAACATATACTAGGTTGAAGAAAGCTTCACTATGTTTTTCTTTTCCTTTGTCTGACTTTACAAATAGAGCGTGTAGGTTACCAATCATCTATTTAGCAGGTCTCTTCTCTCTTCACATGTTTTATTCAGTTCCATTGTCTTTCTTCAACCTGCATGATTATCCCGTTCAATCAACCTAAAAACTTTAGGTCTCCATAGACAACAGTTTTCAGATGGCAATCGATTAGCGCACCCCTTTGGTTAGCAGGTGATCCTGAGTTTGACTGTCAATGATAAGCCTCAATTTACTGCTCCTACTTTTTCCTTCTCTATTTGGATCCTTTGTATAGGAACAAGATCTTTTAGGATTTGCCAACTATACTCTTTACTCATAAATTAAACTGAAAAGTGGGACAACTGCCAAATGACACTAACCATTAAATATTTCTAATGCTGAAAAGTGACTGCAAACCTGTAAACCGTTGTACGGTGATGGTGCATCTGAACCATACAAATCCCACTGGCCGGTAGTGTTGCCAATGTCCTCCAAATCAAAGTATACACTCTTATCACCATATTTTGCCACCACAGTACCACTCCTATGCACCCAAAACCAATTCCAATTCAACCAAGTTGCAACTCTAAAATTAGATTATACGCATGAGTTGATAGTTTTATGATTAAGAGTACCTAATGCTTCTAGATGCCAAGCTCTGGCGAGAAGGCTTGATATGGAGCTTGGTTCCACTTAGTGAGCTACCACCAAGGCCCTTGATAGTCGCAGGTTGGACAGCAGCAAAGGTTGGTAGAGACGCCATGTGCTTTTGTGGCTTTGCTTCCAATCTTTCTGTTTTGTGTTGGCAAGAGTGAGTGAGTTGTGTTTTTCATCTTTTGCATGGATTTTCGCATGACACGTGGCACAATGGCTTTTCGCGAGAGAGATATGGAGAGTCATTTATGTGGTAGGATGAGTATAGCAGCTGGATAAGCCTATCCTAATACTATTCCCCATTTTGGAGTATTGTATTGGCCCATATGGATATGGTCTTGTATTAGCTATGCACATGATTACTATGTATTAATGGAAGAACGTCATTTATTCTACCCCTTCTAAATTGGGATACTAAAACTTAATTGAAGTTTCAATATCGACTCTTTAAGCCCTTGAGATCTTCTCTCTGTAATTACCCAGGCTCTTCTGTACCCCTTGCATCTAAGACATTCGATCAGCTCCCCTCTTTTAAGATGTAGATTATTTTTATAACTGTAAAATCAACTCGAAGGTCGATCTTTTTGGTACGAGGCCGCAATGTCCAATCTTGCCACAACCAACGTGGTCTGACAAGCCCTAAACAACCTAAATATAAGGGTGAAATAGATCGCATTTTTTTGTAATTTATTTTTATTTTAATCTTCATATTTTGGAAATTATTACTTATTCATATGGTATTATTTAATTATTACATAACATTTTAAATCATATTTGTTAAGTTTTATCTATTTTTATTTAAAACGGCGTCGTATTTTTTCTATTACATAACCTTTTTGTTGTATTTAATTAATTTTATGTATTTTATTCAAAATAATGTAGTATTAATTTTTAAAATTTAATACAACATTGTTTTAGAGTTATGAATAAAAAAACTAACAAACAAAATTGGTTACATTATAAGTAATGACCTATTTGTTTTTACTGTATTTTTTACTTTTTATTTTTATTTTCAAATTCAATAAAAAAATGTTTATTTAAGTTTTTTAAAGAATAGGAATGCGCATAATTTCATTAAGCATAAGGCTAAACTAAAAAGAAATATATATACAAATGTAGCCTAGAAGCTTCAATCTAAAAGAATAAGCCAACTCGGTGTTACAAAGTAAATATACATGGAACTTTATAGCAATTGATAAAACCTATGCATAGGCAAAAATACAAGTTTGTATTACCAATGCACATGTATTTCTTAGTTTCCTTTATTCTTGGTATCACTCTAAATTCCCAAATCACATAATTCCCTAATTCTACTTCATCCTGGTGAAGGTATCACTGGATCTGGAAATCTATTTGAAGGCACCATTGTTTCCCTCATCCCAAACCTCCATAACTAGATATGATAGAGCAATTATGTAAATCCAACCCTTTTCTATATTGATACGTGATACTTTAATGCTCATTGAGATGATATTTTGCCACGAATTTGGTGAGTTATGAAACTTACATCTTTGAATAATCTTCCTCCATGCCCTATTTGAATAGGAACATCGAAACAGAAGATGATCTAGGGTTTCCTTATCACTTCTATAAGTATCTGCTTACCTATCAGTAATGGATAATCTCCCCTTTTTCGTTAACTATACTATGAACTATGCCTTTGGCAAAACATCCTTTGACCAAACCAATTTATAACCCTAACAACAAGTTTTGAATTTGAAAACAACTTCCTTACTAACATGTTTGAGAACTCCCCTTTTTTATATATACCCATACTATAGTGTGTTATGATAAAATGTCCTCGGATCGGATCCTGGTTCAATTTAATAGCCCGACAAATAATAACGAAAATAAAGAGAGACAAAATAAATGGGACAGCACACAAAGATTTACGTGGTTCGGTCAATGTGACCTATGTCCACGGCCGGAGGGTGAGCACTTTTACTAATTTGTGGAGAATGTTTACAAGTACAAAGGCTTAGAAGTATACAAAGAGGATAGAGGATTTCAGCAGAAAGGAAAGAAAGTTGAGTGTTATCCATTTTTCTATCCGTATGCAACCTATTTATAGCTGAAGTCTAAGAGCATCCGTCCAAGCTCTTCAAGGCTGCAGCAACAATTGTTGAAGAAATCACTAGCCGAATTGTTGAATGGTTGAATGCATGAACCAGCTGAATTTGTTGAATTTGCATGCAACCACCCAAGTTGGATTTGTTGAATACATGAGACGCCCACCACCTTTGAAAACCATGCAGTTAATGAAAAATCTTCTTCTTTGACAATGTGGAGGGGCCAAGCTTGCAACATATACTGATCCCATTTTTCGCTACATTACAAAGCTTTATATGTTAACATCTTTTTTCTAATATTTTTGAAGGGTAATCCAATGCAGATACTGGAAGGGGCTGCCTGTTCCAGGACAAGAAATTCAAATACGTAGCAAGTGAAAGGGAAAGAAAAAGCCGAAAAACAGAAGACAAAGGTTCACAGTCAAAACAACAAGCAAAGCACGGCAAGTAGTTCCAAAGGTAACGCACAGCATATGATCTTCGGACCCGTGACAAGCATATGTTTAATCAAACATTTACTTAATTGCATTTAACCTTGTTAAAATTAACTCAGAAAGTAAAATATAATTATCAATTGTGTTTAAGATTAAAAAACATAGTTAATAACGATTTTGAATCCTAAAATTTCCCTTTTTGTGGATGAATTCTTAAAGAGGATTAATAGTAATTTTATTAAAACTATCTAGAAAAAACAATCTTTATTCATAAATTAGTTGTATAAAAAGATCAAGGACTGGAGTTTTTAGTCAGGTAATCCTAATATATAAATGGTTAAAAGGATTAAATGATAATTGTATTTAAAATATTTTGTAAAGAATCTATAATTTGTTTATGACAAATTCTGAATTCATAATAAGTTATTAAAAGATCAGTGCTGTGATTTTTATGATATTCATGTTTCGAGGTCTTCATAAAGTAGTGTCATTTGGTTTGAACCTTTTGAGTTGCAGCTGACAATCAATCCTTAATGATTAACAAAGGATTCAAAACTAGAAGTTGTTGGTTTCTTTTGGAATGATTCGGTCTTCTCTTGCAGGCACTCATCTCTCAATTAAACGGAATGCCAAATGTAGCATCGTATCAGTTCCTCCCTGGAACATTAATGCACGCTATGATTTTTATTTTGAAATCCAAATCTCATTTAAACAAATGGATTATTCTTATATTTTTAATTAAACTGTGAAGTTTTTATGTACTTAATTAAAATTATAAAATTTTATGCTTTTATTGCTTTCTTTTATGCAAAAATCACTAATTTTTAGATTGGTTTTTAGTAAAAACCAAAAATTTCAAATTTAAAATTAATAAAATTATATACTATTCATATAGATAAACTAAAGAAACTTTTAAATCGTTAGAAGAATGCATTTTTCAAAGAAAATCCTTAAAGAAGATCTTTAATTTGTTGATTATGTACCAAATCTAAAATTTAAAATGACAGAATAAGTAATATATTATTGTAATTATAGTTACTCCTAACTTAACATTTTTTAAACATAGTCACCAAAAATAACTAATTAAAAATCTTAGTAACGTGTCCTAACATACAAGTTATATCAAATATTAACTTCCAAAAAAAAGGTTATATCAAAGATTTGGTTAAAATATAAATGTTATAAATTAACAAAAAAATAGAAAATGACTTTTTTATAATTAAAATTATCTAGAAAAATGTAAAATCTTTTAAGTATGCTAGTAAACACGTACTCGGTGTGTTTACAAATGAACATTATTATTATTATTATCATCATCATTATTATTATATGAAGTCACTTTTTAAGAAATTATTTAACTAATAACTTATTATCTTAAATTAATTTTAAATAAATGTATCATAAATAATTAACTTTATAAGTTAAATTGTGTAATACATTTTCTAAATTAGTGATATATTAGTGTTTTTTAATTTTTGATTTTAACTTAAATAAAAATAAATGATGATTCTCTTATCTTTCTTCCTTTTCTGCTATATCTCATTTACTTTTAAAAACTTTATCTATTGATCAAAATAACGATGAAACTATTTTATTGACATATTTTCTAGATTTAATTAGTTCGAATATTTGACCAATAGATAGTAAAGTTTGATTAGTGGCAGTCACAATTTAGTTGGTTATATGACATCTTTTGATATTTTGACAAAATATAAGGGTTGATTTTTTTCTCCTAGAATTTTTGTTAATAATTTATATGTGGAACATAGAGACCAACCTTGTAATTCGATGATAAAAAAACATATTATTATTAATGAATTTGTTTTTAATGATAATAGTAGCTTTATTATAATGGAATCAAGAAATATGAAAATGATGAAGTTTAATAAAATAGCAAAGTGAGTGAAGGAGTTAATTAAATAATCAATGGTCAAAGAAATTGAACAAAGTGGAGTATATATGCAATTCAAATAAAGAATCAATACATACGAGTACATCTAAAAATTCTACCAAAACTTATTCAAATTATTGTAATCCTTTTTGTAACCTTACTTTATTCATTTCAATAAATTAATGGATTAATCATTGTGTGATAATTTGCATGTAAGACATATTCATAAATTTTTTTATGATCAAGAGGAAATTTGTTTATGTCAAAGTTTCAGAAGTTATTGTTGACAATACTTGGAACTGGCAAGCTAACACCATTGAGGTCATTCGGAGGCTAGAACCTTTAACCTATCAACCTGATGCATCCCAATTGGATAGGCTAGAATGGATTGCTAACCCCTCTAAAACTTACACAAACATTTCAGCATACTCCTTGTTGAGACCCCCCTCTCTTAGAGTCCCTTGGTATAAATTGGTGTGGTATCAAGGCACTCTCTCCAGGCATGCCTTTATCTTGTGGTTAGCTTTCCATAATAAGCTACAAATAAGAGACCAACTGTGTTATACTTTTGTCCCCAACCATTGCTCACTATGCTATACAGACAATGAATCTATTAGGCAGTTTTTCTTTGAATGTCCCTTTTCCAAATCAATTTGGGTCCACTGTCTTAATCATTTTCAGCTAAACATTCCCTACCTCTTAAACTTGCTCTCTATTCAAACTTGGTTCAACCAGACACCGTGGCCCAATAGCTTTGACATACACACTTTTCTTATCTTACTAGCTGTAGATGTTTATAACCTTTAGTCCGAAAGAAACCTCAGAACCTTCCAAGATAAAGCCTTGGACGTGGGGAACTTCAACGCTAAAGTAATCTTCCAAGTAATGGAGCAGCTCTATTCAAACATTGAGCGTAAGTAAATTATGATATTTGGTTTTATTTTCTCTAACATATTTCAGGTCTAGGATGGAGTGGACTTCTCAACTTGGGAAAGCAACTTCAGCCAACCATATGAGAATAGTATGGTTGACACCTATAAGCACTAGTGAAGAGCATGGTATCTCACCAAGCAACTTTCTCATACTTGGGTAATCCAACAGTAGCTGTCTAATGATTCCAGCTTTTGTAAGTATAACTCATAAGCAGGAGCAACTTGAGTGCAAGTAACTTGCCATGTGGGAGTCTCTTATCACCCTCGAGTTTGTATAAAGTAGCTTTGTACATTTGTAAACAATGCCTGGTAATGCTGTCATTAATATGGATAGGTTGTATTTGGGAATGAGTTTTGTTTGCAGGAACAAGTTGAGTCCCTTATGTGAATGGCTTATGGTTATCGATAATTAGGTTTGTTGTTGGTTAGGTTGTTTCTCCTTTCAATCTCTATTCTTGGTAGTCTTATTAACGTGTTGATGTTGGGTAGATAGGCTCTTCGCATAGGAAGGGCTACTTTTGGCTGTGGTTTTT
This sequence comes from Erythroxylum incrassatum, assembly GCA_026546855.1. NCBI lineage: Eukaryota > Viridiplantae > Streptophyta > Magnoliopsida > Malpighiales > Erythroxylaceae > Erythroxylum > Erythroxylum incrassatum. The sequence continues at coordinate 9,622,931 of JANVCL010000001.1, forward strand.
GATCTGACTCAGGGTCTCCACATAACTTGTACATTATTATTCTTTTATTTCAATCTACTTACTGAATTACCAAAAAAAAAGAGGAAATTTGTTTTCATTTTAAAAAGAACCCTTTTGATCGTTAAAATGCTCTTTTATGAATATTTGAATTAAATTTAGACTAAGTTTTAGACAAAGGAATATAAATTAATCTTTTAAAAAATTTAGAATTCTTCAAAAATAACTTTTCAGACACATTGGTTGACCAATGTATAGGTGTGGTTGACTGACATATTATTTTGGACACACTAGTTGACTAATGTATAGGTGGCTAATATGTTATTTTTTGAGACACTGATTAAATGATATCTAGGTGTAAATGATCATTGTATTAGAAGAAGTAAAAAATTATATATAGTGTGAGTTTTGTTTGTCATATTATTTTATAATATGACATGATAGTTGGTCGACCAAAACCTTAAACACTTTGCGAGGGTTACTTTTACCTTGAACAAGAATTTTAAAGGATTATCCTTCATTTGTTTAAAAGCAAGAAGATTGTAAGAGTTCATTTTCACCCATAAAGAGGATGTTGTATGGAGGTTTTTTTCAACTATTCAGAAGGAAATAGGCCTAAGTGGAACTTAAGTAGTAGACATTTGTTAAGGTTTATTTAGTCACACTAGTATAAATCGTTTAGTCTTATTTATCATAATTGGCAGTTAATTCATTATTATACAACTAGACAAAAAGTGAACACACAATACACAACATCTTTACTTGACATCCTAGGATCAACAACTAGTAATAAAGCAATTCAGAACAATTGTATATAAATTAGAGCACATATATACCTTGATGGTTTCTAATGGCACTTAAAAAAGGGAGAAGTGTGAATTAGGTGTTTGTAAGTCTGAAAATAGTTTCTAACTATTGAATGCAATTTGATAAGAATTAATATATTACAAAAATAGTTTAATTTAAACAATAGTACAATCAAATAATACTTTAAATAATATAGGTAAAGAGACATCTAAACCAATTTATATTGGTTCGGTAAATAACCTTTGCTTACGTTAGCTCTCCAAAAGCCTTATTAGAATTTTCACTATTTCTTTTCTTTCAACTAGCAAAAAGGAACCTTCTTACATAAATCTTGTTTTCTATAATTGAAGAGCAACTCTTATTATAATCTTTCTCTAAGGTAAAGAGTAACACTATTCACAAAAGAATTTGTAACTTAAAAGATATCATTTGATCACTTTGAAAAAGATAAATGAAACATTCACTAAAAAAAGAGAAAATAAATATGTAGATCAAAATATTTAATAATTTAATAAAAATTAATAAGATAATATGTATTTATATGGTTTTATGACTTAAACTAGCCATTGGTTGCAAAATCTAGTTATTATAATGACTAGTTACAGAAGATTAATCAATTAGTATAACATATATGTATACCAGTATGCATTAAATGTACAAGATTCACTGGTCACTGAATGTTAGTCAGCCAATATATCACCCAATGTATCCATAAACTCTCAATACATATACTAGTTGCAGAATATTAGTCAATGTTTTTGTTTTTAGTGAGTAGTTCGTAGGATTTTTATTAAAAGTTTAGTTATTTTCATAGTTTTAATTTGATGGCCCTAACTCAAGGTAATTGGGCTTCTTTCCACTATATCCCAAAACAATCATAACTCTTAATATAAGTCCATAAATTCATGTTTGATTTGACATTCTTTATGATATTAGAGGAGAGATTTACAGTGTTTTAAAAATAAATGTACCTAAAATTGAAAAGAGCTCGAGTAATAGCTAAATTTTTTCTCTTTAATATCAATTCCCTTCATATTAGCAACAATATTATGGAGAAGTCGGTGCCATATGAAAAAAGAAGAAAGGAGGAGATAGTTAGAGCTTAAGCTTTTACCTTTGGGAAACTGTTAGGGAGGTATGTTATTATTGTCATATTAAGATAGAAGAACTTGGTGACAAACAAAACCATTTGAATGCAAATTATACTTTTTTAATAAAAATTTGACAGAGTTGTTAAGTTAGGATTCTTTCTAAATGTTTGTAAAATATTATATTTTTTTCATTATATGTTTAAAACATTAAAGTCTAAATTGAATTATGGTTAAAACTTTAAGATCTATTTTGAACCTTTTGCCTTTTTGTATTTCTTGCACTTTCTGTGATATATTTGAGTAAATTTATGCTATCTTTATATGGATATTCCTTTGATTTTGAAAATATTGTTTTCTTAACATTGACTCATTTTTATGCATGAATTAAGGGAGAGCTAATCACTATCTTGATATTTATTTGTATGCCTAATTTTATTATTATTGTTCTATAATATTGCAAAATTTGTTCATCAACAAAAAAATGGTAGATTGTTAAACCAAGGGAGGTTCTAATTGATGTTTTGATAATAAAAAATATAGTTACTACTAATGTATTTATGATTTTGATGAATAGCAATATCAGAATAAAATTAAGCGATAAACTCTAGAAGATAGTGTATGAAGTTGAAAAAGAGAAGTTGAAGTTTGGAAATGATGAAATGAAGATCAAATTAAAATAAGAAAAAAAGAAGATCAATGCTCATTAAGGTTATTTTACATTTTATATTATTATTTATAAGCTCACATTGTTAATTTGATGATCCAAAAAGCTCAAAATGCATAATCATTTTGTTTTTGGCGTTATTGGTCGACCTATATGAAGTGAATCACACGTTAATACAAGACTTAATAAACGATATACAAATGCACAAGAAGGGGGGTTGAATTGTGCATTCTTTTTGCTAATCCCCTTTCAAAAATTCTCGTATGAAAACAGTAAGATAGAAATTTCAAAGTAAAGAGAGAGTTGAGAGTTGAGAGAATGTAGACATAGCAGATTTATCCTGGTTCACCCCAAACCGTGGGCTACGTCTAGTCCTCAGAGATTTTTCTGAGATTTCACTATCTCACAACACGTTACAAATATTCTTTGATACTGAGCTTCTTCAGGCTATTTGATTTTCTCTCTACTGAAAGAAAATTTTGAGCTAATGTTACAGAAGATAATGGTTGTAGGTTTTTTTCGCACAATGAGATTTCTTAAAATCACTAACTACTGCAGTCTTCGACTCCGATTCATATTTATAGCCTTCGTCTTCAACCGCTTCTTGATAACTGCTTCTTGATCTTTGAAGAATTAGTTATTCAGTTGAGTTCTGTAACTAACTCAAGCTGATTTAAAAACCGTCGTGGTATCGGTCCTTTTGTCTTACATCTTCTGTCTGATTACTAGGTTTGCGCCTTCCGTCTGCTTTTGGTTTTGCGCTTCGTCTGCTTTTGGTTTTGCGTTTCCGTCTACTTTTCTTCCGTCTGTCTTTTTATTTGCGCTTTCGTT
>JANVCL010000001.1:9633517-9655002 GCA_026546855.1 Erythroxylum incrassatum
AAAAAATCAAGAAATGAGTTCAATCATGGGTGCACAAATCCTTATCCTATGGAGGTAAATTGCAACTCATTCAATCCGTTCTTAATTCAATGCATATATATTGGAGCTCCCATATATTCTATCCTAAAGCATCATCAAATGTATTGAAATAATTCTCAAGAAATTCCTATGGAGTCATTTGAATGGCACCCTAGGATCTACAAAGATTAAATGTTATAATTTATGTTTACTGAAGGAAGAAGGTGGTCTCAACATATTCTTTATCAAAACTACTAATCACACATTACTTCTCAAAAGGTTCTAGTGGATTTTGATTGACAAACAATCGTTTTGGCTCAAATGGTTGCACTGTTAATTTCTCAAAGGTAAAAGTATTTGGGTCAACAAGAAAAACCCATTGAACTCACATTTTCTTAATCAGCTCTTACAGCTCTAAGACATGGTAAAGCAAGAAATGACATGCAAAATCAGCAACGATAAACTAATAACTTTTTGGTATGATAATTAGACAAGCCAAGGACAGTTGATCAATTCTCTACATCATCTGAGGACTCACATACTCCCTCTACGCACCAGGTTAAGTCACTTGGTACAAGATAACTCATGGAATTTCCCTATTCGATTAAGACATCTCCAACCTGGCAACCCCCCAACTTGGACCAGCCCGATGCTTTTTTCTGGAAAAACAAACTTGTCCACAACATTTCAAACAAAGATATCAAAAAGTTGATACAATGTAGGAGCCCCAAGGTCGACTGGTCCAGAATAGTATGGTGCAAGGCTTTAACTTCATGACTTTCCCTCATCCTCTAGCTAGCTATTAAAAATAAACTGAGCACCATTAATCGCATGGTATTCTTACAAGTTGATAAACGTGTCTGATTTGCGTGACACGCGAGGAAACAAGAGACCATCTCTTCCTCGAATGCTCTTATAAAAAAGATTTATAGGACTATATCACAATGAAATGCCAATGGTTTAATTCTGGAGACTCAATACCCGACATTATTTTACATCAATCAACCCAGAATGTGCCCAAGAAAGATGACCAGTTAATTCACTATATTGTTGTAGCCCTCTGTGTCTATAGTTTACAGCGAAAAAGAAATCTTAGATGTTTTGTAAATAAAAGTTCTTCCAAAGAAGCATTGAAATCCACGACCCTCCATGAAGTTAGGAAGCACATCTTGCTGCAAAACCTGACTCACAGTGGTAGCTCAAACATTGACTAGTTAATTCACTATATTGCTCTAGCCCTTTGCGTCTATAGCTTATAGCGAGAAAGAAATCTTAGACGTTTCATAAATAAAAGTTCTTCCATAGAAGCATTGAAATCCACGATTCTCCATGAAATTAGGAAGCACATCCTGCTGTAAAACCTAACTCATAGGGGTAGCTCAAATATCCTGGCATCGTTAAACCTCTAGCGACCGAGCTATCCTCACCTTAACTTTTCTAGTTTTTTGTTCTTAATAGATACCTTGCATTCCAAGGTTGTCAAGGGTACTCCCCTGCGATTTTACTCTCTTTGGTAACATTCTATTTTTCTATTTATCAATTTCATTTCCTCATTTATAAAAAAGTGTTTAAAAGATCAAAAAGCTTTCTTTTAAAAATAAAAGCTTTAATATCTCTTGATGATTAAAACAACTCATATAATGAAATAAGATAAAATGTTTATAAATGATAGACTTTTAGTATTCTTAAGGTGACTAAATGATATTATAATTAATATTATGAAATATAAAATGATTTTGATTTGTCTTGATTTTCTCTTGTTCCTAAACTTCAACTTTTCTTAATCATTTTCATGAAATATCTTCGTGAGTTCATTCATATCTGTATCTTGTTCTTATCGAGGTAACAAACTCAACAATAATATTTATATTTTATTATTCTCAAAATATCAATTGAAAATTCTATTAGTTTAACAAATAGTTTTAATAATTAAAATATAGTAAAAATAAATATTTTATTAAAGTAAAATTATTTACTCAATTAATTTATAAATATTGATATTAAAAATTAAATAAAATTTATTTTATTTAAAAACTAAAAATAAAAATGGATCCTGCTACAACAAATAAATTATAATACAAAAAGATAACGAATATTTTTAAAATATGAAAACTAGAATTTTTGTTTTTGATTTGTTATTATTATTATTGAGAAAAAGGTTGAATTAAAGTATAGGTGATAGTGTAATTAAGACCACTGCAGGCTACTCCTTCCCATCACCCGAAAAACCCAATCTCCAAAGATAGCCAACAAAACCTCCTTGTCTTATCCTCATCACAAAATGATCAGAGCACTGGTGCTCCCAACATCCCTCACATTAACATTCAATTCACTGACTCTCTCCACCCCTTTCCTCCATGGATCCACCCCTCGCACTCAGCTCTCGAAACCCAACTGCCCTTTTCCTCTACAGCTCCCAAAGTCCTCGACTTTGCTGTTACCGATCAGGGCCATGAAGTCAATGCAGGGCAAGGTGGTATGTTCTACTAATGACAAGACAGTGGCTGTTGAGGTCACCAGATTGGCTCCTCACCCAAAGTACAAGAGAAGGGTCAGGAAGAAGAAGAAGTATCAAGCTCATGACCCTGATAACCAGTTTAAAGTTGGTGACTTTGTGCAGCTCCAAAAGGGCAGACCTATCAGCAAGACCAAAACTTTTCTTGCTGTGCCTGTGCCTGTAAAGAGTAAGGAGGAGAAAAAAAATGGCGAAGATAGTGATGGAGCGGATAAGGAGCTTGGGATTCCATCGCAGTCTCAACAAGAACTTCAGGGTTAGTTGGAGGGCTGTTTTAAGTGTATTTTGGCCTCCAAAGTCCTTACTGATGCTTGGATACCATTGTAATCTAATTTCCATGAAATTTAATTTGAATATTCTGATTCCAGTGTTTGTTTAATGTTTGGTTGGGATGCAAAATCGGTTCAATTCTGCGATATGAGGAATGCTTATCGGAGTTCTTCTAAATGTCAATGCCTGGGCTTCAATATTGTGTCTATTGACCTCCAATAGTATGTCTAGGTTCCTTTTGATGATCGAGTGTGAAAAATTAAGGAAAGAGTAAATCTAAAATCTAGAGACTTTTGGAATTTTTGACTTCTGTAGAAGTCCAAAATGTAGCATAACAAGTGTGAAGTTGCGCTAATATTTGGACAGTATTGGTATCAATACCATGGTTTTGATGGTTTAGGTTCATGTTATTGCCTCAAGTATCATGTTGGTATTTTGTGGGTTTGAATTTTCACAGCTAGTTTATGTGATTAAATGCTCAGATTAGGCATGCCCATGGTTCTCTGAAAGATTTCTTGGTACCTCTCTTTTTTCATTTTACTTATAAGCATTTCACATGTACCATGATCAAACCTGTATTAATGAAGAGTATGCGAGGTGGATAAATAAAGATGTAGAAGATTGTAATTTCAGAACATGATTTCTTATCTCCTGGCGGTCAACAGCAGAAATAATTATCTCAATACAAGTATTCTCAAAACTCATATGATATGCTACTATTTACTTCCAGTAACCACGAGAACTGAATTACTGGTTTCTCTTGAAATCAAACAAACGATCAGTTGTAGCTTGAAAGGTCTTCACTTCAGCATTTGCAGCATAACTACTGGTATTATCAGCACGTCTAGGCCGGCTCACCTGAGTCAAAATGCTCATAATTTCGTTCGGAGTGTAAATGAAAAAGCATAAAGCTGTATGATTCTGGTATCCTGTAGTTGCTATGTTGCCTGAATCTCTTTCCCTAGCTAAGCTACCTGACAAAAGATGGCTAATAATTTCTATATTTCAGGAGCATAGACAGCAAAAAGAAAAGGGGGATAAAATTAGAAAGCTGATGTATGCGTGTCATCTTCATCATCAACAGATCTAGCCTAAGTAGGCCCATGAAACTAATTCAGAAATATCATGCTCGAACCGGGGAGCATAAATGCTTTAAACAGTACAACTAGTTGCATAATTAAGGATTTCCCTCAAAATTAGGAATGTCAAAGAGAGCTAGGGCGAGCTAACCCGGCTTATTTTATATTTTAAAAAAGTTAAAAAAATGACGTTATTTTTGAATTAACTTAGATTAAAATCGAACCGGTCGGATCAAGCTAAAATTGACAACTTACTCAAAATTTTCTTGGCCTATTTGAAATTATGATATCACCTCTTTAATCTGCAAACAGCAGATAGCGTGTAAACAGGAAACATTTGTGTAATTTTGAACGGTCTCTTAGCATAACCATTCTAGTATTCTGTCTTATATGATCAAATTTGATGAAATAACAATTGAAAAACTACAAATTGACATGACTATGAAGATTCTGTACAATAAGTTAATTCTATTGATCCACCCTTGACAATAGTAAGATACATCAGCCTCACATTCTCCCGCAGATATACCTTAATAGCAAGCTCTGTCGAATTACAAACAAGGCAAACCTACATAAGAAGGTGGCGCTGCTATATAATATCTAAAATCTGTAAGCAAGAACAGAAAAAGAAACTGAAAAGCCAACTAGAAAACTAACAGTTCTACAATTGATTTGCCAAAACTAACAGAAAGTAATCAATTATCATCACATTGCAAGCTTGTCTTAATATTTTGCAATGTACATGATATCAGTGTGCTAACAGACTCCACAAATTCCATACTCAAATTGGCTGCAGGAGAGGTGTTAGTAAGGACTTGAAATGCTATTGTTAGCAAGGATCCACCTTCTGTGCCCTTCTCCTCTTGTCTGGAAGTGATAAGTAGTGATCTTGATTCGAGTCCGTCTGGAAGAATTGAAAATCCTGAAGGTAGTACGGCTATGTTGCTTGAGTCACATCCTGTAATCGCAGACTTCATTCCTGTAATATCCACCGGAGCATAGACCACCATGGACTCGTAAGCATTAGTGCAGCTGTCTTGGAGTACCCACACACTGTTCTCTTTTGATCCCATTGTCTGTGATGAAAGGTTCGTCGTTATTAAAAGATTTTACTAAATGGTGCTTTTACAAACTTCCATATCCTTGAATTTAGGAAATAAACTAACTTGAATAGTTACTGCATTGCCTCTATCTTTTCCTTTGGCTAAGTTGGCAATTGATTGCACAGCAGCTCCATTTGACATGATATCCCACTGTAATTCATGATAAAGATCATGCCTTTACATTTTAAACCAATCTTGTGGTCTTATGGGGAAAGTTTATTTGAGAACTGTAAGCAACCATACCTCATTTTTGCGAGCTTCATCTCTCAAGAAATCAAACAGCGTATGAGTAGTTACAGGCAGCCATACTGAAGAAACTGCACACAAGATCACTCCAAAAGATTCACCAGGTTCGTTTAAGTTCTTTCTAGAGGACACTCTTATGTCCTCTCCTGTTTTGCTAGGTATCTTGTTCCAGGTGTGGTAGCTTGATCCCGAAATTGCACGGCAAAAGCCCCAAGTCATTCTCTGTGCCAACTTCATAACGCTTTTCCTCCCAGCTAGTGTTGAAACTCCTATTTTGTAGCACAAGGTTAACGATTAATGAACTTTCTTATATAGGTAACAACAGTATTAAAAGCTTAACATAATTTTTAGCTGGTGTTAAAATTGAATATCTTAGCGTCCTTGCGTAACATAACATAACGGACATGTAGGATATGTAAGTAGGCTGGATTTCATAGTCTTAGTTAAGGTTGTTCAAACTCTATCAGAAACCTAGCTTACCACTTGAATCTTTTGTGGGAACATTGGTAGCCATGAAGAAAACCAGCCGTTCACATTGGAGCTGCAATGTTGCAACCCAATGCCTTGCACCGAAGGCTAGACCACTATTGACAACAGGACGATACATCGTATGGACTGTGCTTTTCTGGCATTCCAAGTGCTCCACCCAGATCACCTAAAAATACATATTAGTCATAAACTTGATTCTGACATGCAGTTTTAACGTAAGGTTTTATTGGTGACTTGTTTCCCTAATCTTTCAACATCAAAATTCAAAACCATGTTCACTTTGACTTAACCACAGTAGTATGTTTATTACCTTGCAATGGCCGTTTGACTTGTCCTCGATAATACAGCCAGAAGGGCGCTTTCTGCATTTTGCAAGTGAAGCGTCAATGCTATCTTCCACTTTGTCTACAGAAACGTCAACAATTGCCCATTGCTCTGCAGTAAGTTGCTTGCAGTATCGGACAAAATACACTTCTCTGGTGGACACCAGGGGTGTCATCATTTGCATCTCTGCAAACATCTTCAATCAACACAGATGGTTAATTATCCAAAAAAAGAAGAAAATGTTATAAGAATTTGTGCCGTTGTAAGACAAATTTCAAATTCATTAGAATGTGGCATTTCTGACGCACGAACTAATTCTCTTACGGGAAATGTAAAATTTGGAACTGGTAACTTAATGCTTGAGATGTGCAGAATTTATAGAGGTTTAATATTACACAGTGTTATCCTCAATTAATAAAAAAAGAGAAGCTGTTTTCAAAGTCTAAGATATTCTTAGATTAATTAACTTTTTTTTTCCCTTCAAACAGAACTTCAATAATTTCAGTAATTGGGGTGACACTTTCATGCATTGGAAACCGTGGTTTCAGAATATGTTTTATCTGATACAAACTATCAAGTCCTAAGTTGCATAAAACGTTTACTTAGTTTACTCACAGGCCATTCTTTCTTGAGGCTAATTAACTTATATATCTAACATAATTGGGGTCAAAAGGTGTGAAAGAGCTTGACTTACAGCTGAGGCTGCTGTGCTGGATATAATGGAAAGGTAGATATCCTTCAAATTTTTAAGGTCCTACGTAAATATTCCTTTCTCAAAAGATGGGTGGACCATGATCACTATGCACTATAATTTCATCTACGTTTTCTGTTTCCTTAAAGCGTTATATGCAAGTATGTATGCATGCCATACGCTTTTCTGCAGAAAGCAAATTTCCAGTAATAACCAAAAAGGAAGTTGTAGTATAAAGACTACAACTTCCTTTTTGGTTATTACTGGAAATTTGCTTTTTAATTAATATATATGTTACTTCATCCAAAAAAAAAAAAAAGTTGTAGTCATCACGATGACTTAAGGGCGATTCTCTAGTCCTAAATTTTCGTTTCAAGCTGCCTTGTAAGTCATTAACATTTTCAAAGGTCTTTGTGCCTTTGTTGATAGAATTTGCTAGAGTTAGATGCTGGAGAGGTCACGTTAGTACTCACCAATTGCGCTGCACCATTTCTGTTGGGTCCTTCCCCATTGCAGATGACATGAACAGTGTCTGCCTTTGAGATTAAGCATGGAAATAGTTCCTTCCATTGAATCTTCAAGAAAGAAGAAATTGTAAAGATCATGTTAATGTTTCTAAGGGTATCGCTATTATGAGTCGGATTAGTTTCTCACCACGTCCATGAAACATTGGATTAGACGAGGCAGATCCACAAAAGCAGCTCCAGTCTCTCTCGATGCTTCAATAGACCTCTTTGGACTGCCATTGCTTGAATTTTCAGCACCAAACTCTTTAATGTACTCGTCATAGTTAAGTATCTCACGGCCAGTCTCAACACTTCTAATCCATAGGGGATCCTTAGCAGTGGCCATTTTTTTGAGCTCTTCCGTTGCTTGATTCACAATCTCCATAATTCTTGACTTTTCAAGTCCAAAAATTCCAGTGTTAAAGTCCAGAGAACTTCTGTTCTCTTGATCATTTCTTGCCGAGCACGAGGTTGTTGCTCCTGGAGGTTGCTTTTCAAGAGCTGCCCGAAGTTTTTGTACCTAAACAAGAATCATCATTAAGTGTACGATTGATTGGCATTTATGAAAAATGCTGGAGAAAGTTTGAGGTCATTCTAACCTCGGCCTTGAGTTTGGCGTTTTCGATATGCAGTTGTCGCTCCTCTGCGGTCAAGCTAGAGTCTCTGCTAGTGGTGGAACCACCACAGTTAGGGCAGCAAGCTCTATTAATGGTCTCCCGCAAGGACTTGTTTTCCTCCCTCAGTTTGTCAATTTCTCCTTTGAGCAGAGAATTTTCATGGCGTTCTTGTATAGCCTGGAATCAACAACCATCATATATATTTTACAGAACTTTTATCGGTATATACCATCACAGTGCTAGACTAGCACCCTTTACACATCTATACCCCCATCAAAACAAAATAGTAAAAAGATTGCAAGTATTTACCTTGATCTGCGTACGCCTATTCTGGAACCAAAACTTGACTTGTCTGGGAGCTAGGCCAAGCTGTTTGCTCAATAGTTGCCTTTGCTTCTCATCCGGATGTGGGGACTCTTTAAATAGCCTGAGAAATGGATGAATCCACTCAATATTTAAGTACTTCTCTTAGATTATGCGTACCATCACTGAACTAGAAAAGCAATCCCCTTATGTGTATATTTTTGCATTGATAGCCATCGTCGTGTGAAGGAAAGAGGAGAAAGAAGCCTTACCATAGAATTCCGAGTTAAGTGTATAATCTAGTTTCTTATTAACGTATCAGCTTGTCATACATAGTATATGCCGGCGACGATTGATAGAGTACTCCACAACTCGAGCACATTTACGAATGCAATTAAGGTAGTTTTAATGGAGTCATTGCCTTTGCTAACCACAAAAAAAAAAAAAATTTATCTCATTAGTTAAAACTTGAATATCGAAAAAATATCGCATTTGCACCTAAAGTTCTAAGCCCAGCTAAAACTTGTTTGTCTCATTAGTTACTCGAACATAAATCATACAATGGATTAAACCCACATGCCATTGCACACAAGTGCATCTTTTTGTCTACACGTACTCGTATATAAACGTATACAAGTAAATATAAGTATGTTTTGTAAACCATGAATACTTACGCTTCCATTTCTTTGATTTGCTCAGCAGTGTGTCTGTGATATTTCTTTCTTTTTTTCTTTTTGTTCTTGTCATCACCATCATCATCATCAGGATCTCCTTCGCCTTCAAAATCATCGTCTGATCTTGATCTCATGTGCCCCGAATTCTCGCTGCTAATCTCCAGAGTCTCTTCTCTTCTTCCTCCACCCACCCCTCCGCCACTCCCCTCATTCGCCCGCTCGACGTCCTCACTCGGAGCCGCCGTTGCTGGTGTTGCATTCGCTCCAAGGAATATTCCAGCCTTCAGTAATCAGAAAACAAAAACCAAACTTAACAGGCACCATGATGAAGTCTCGGAATATTAATATATTAAATGTAGTAAAAACATACCCAATGGCATTGATTACATGCATAAAGACACCCGTTTGAGAGAAAATAGTTGGGTTTTGAAGATGGTAGCCAAAAGAAGAACAAAGTTTGAAGCTTTATGAACTCGCATACAGAAAAAAAGAAAGAAAAGAAAAACACAGCGAACTATAAGAATAGAGGTGACATATAGATATGAAAATAAAAAATTTGATTAAGAGAGACGTTGGGAAAGTTTACGAGACTGAGGGAGACGGTAGGAGAAGGAAAGAAGTCTTTGGTGCGAGAAGTTAGTGGATTAGTCATGTCCACGCCCATGGCAGTGCAGAAAGGAGCTGGTTTCTCCTTGTGGGAGATGAAATGGTTGCTTTAAGGCGCAAGCCAACGTTGGTTGGGTTTAGAGAGAGAGAGATTTAAGTGGGGCCTTGTTGATTTAAGGATATAAAACAAAATGAATACTAAAGACAGGCGTTTCTTTTTATTTTTCTTTTTTACCATAGAATAAAAGAGAGGGAGTGGCTGGTAGGGGTTGAATGTTAGATATTCTAAAGTGAATTGTGAAAATCCAACTAACATTTAAGCAGTTGAATCCACCGGCTTCTTCTTCTCATACGTGGACTCTGGACTTCAGCTTTATGGCTCAAGCTGCTTTCACTCTCCAACTCAGTTCAGCAACCTTCTATTCTCATGCCATCTTTTTTTTTTTTGGATTACAAAGGGAAAGCTTAAAATTATAATAATCTAACTAGCGCATTATTCTGCGGTATACTGCTCTTTACTTGTTCCTGTGAATAAGTTCCAGAGTTGACAACGGAGGCTTACGAAGAAAATGCTTGTTCCTGTGAATAAGTTCCAGAGTTGACAACGGAGGCTTACGAAGAAAATGTAGTCTTGGGCTGGTTAGGATTGCGAGGATATTTGCGCACTAATTCTCTTCTCGATGCACATGTTGTATGTGCACCTCACTCTCTTTAGAATAACCTTCGAATACTTGTCTTGGGCTGGATAGGATTGCGATGATAGAAGGTTAATGACTTCTAAAGAATCCACTTCAATTATGACGCGGTAGTACCCTATCGACCAAGTTAAAGTGAGGTCTAAGTAAACCCCCCAAGTTTTGCCGTAATTGGCAAGCTTCTTCCAATGTGATGAAGAAAACCTTCAAATTATTGTTCGTGCCAGTCCCAAATTAGACCCCATGGTAGCTATGGACGATGCTTGCTTGACCGCTCCATCGGTCTTGATTTTTACCCAGTCTTCCGGTGGCTTGGTCCCTCTCCAATGAACTACCCACTAGTAGACCCTAAGTTGAGAAAACATAACTTTCCACTACCCTTGCCTTGACTATCTACTCCATAAACTCCATCATTACACGTGTACTGTCTTCTGGCCAAACAAATTCGGCTTCAAAAAGACTTTTATTATGCCAATTCCAAACCATCCAACATGCCACGCCAAAAATAGTAACTCATTTTCTTTGTAGCCACCGTGTCTGTTTCATGAGATTAGATTTCACCCATATCTTCTCGTCCTAATAAAAGAAGTTCGAATTGACCACATCTAGGAGAAATTTAGTCCAAAAGGCTTGCACTCTCGGGCAGTCTTAAATGACATGGGGTATAGATTCTTCCTGTCTGCGCATGTGACAACTGCTCTTTTTGAAGTCCAAATGTTATTAGTATGTTTTATTTGAGGGCTATTGGGGTTTTCCTTCTCTTATAAACTATAGGTCTATTTTTCTCATTCATTAGGTATAATTTGAGATCTCTTACAACTAATCCATTTTATATTCTTTTCGATTAAAGGTAGCAATTTTTTTCATAAAAAAACTAAAGATTCAATGATTAGTAGCTCTATAGTTTTATGGGTTCAGGTGAAAGTAGCTAATTTTAACTTAAGAACATAATTAAGCAATTAAAATCCTCACTTTATGACAAGTATGGTGAATGGCAGTTCAATTAGTAAGGTGATGTTTGTGCACATAGCATTAAGATATAGAATGATCTTCTTTGGCTAACCTCAAAAATGAAGTATATAGAACATTCTCATCAATCAAAGCACTATTCTAATTTGCATAATGTAATATATGTAAATAAACACAATTATTTGGGGCCTCCTTCCATAAAGATACATGGAATGCAGATGAACAGCCACATTATTCAGAAACCATATACACCATATACAACTTGCCTGATTTGTGGGCTTGGTTGATGAGTTTGGAAAGGAGTTAATGAATAAGAAATGAAAAGCGAATGATTGGTTATTGATTGTCATTATAGGGATAATAGTTTGATATCTCACTTTTGGAGAATCTTTTGTACCCTCTATTTAGTAGATGAATAAAACTCATTCTTAGTAGTGACTCTTTTTTAAAAATATTTTTAATATTAATTAATGAAATACAATTAATTAATTAATTAAAATATAATTATTAATTAATTAATTACAACATAATTAATTAAAATATAATTCATTCATTAATTACAATATTGGAATTAATCAATTAATTAAAATATAATTAATTAATTAAAATATTATTATTAAATAATTAATTGCATTATAATTAATTAAAAATAATTAATTAATTAGTTACAATATAATTAATTAAAATATTGTATCGAATTAAAAAATTTAAATAATTCATTACAATATAATTAATTAATTAATTAAAATATAATAAATTTTTATTTCTCGATATTTTTTACAAACTAAATATTGTCAATGATAATAGTAATCATTTCTTCCTTTTAACTAACCATCATAATTATAATTCATATTCTTCACTATATTCATTCCCATTCTTATTGCCATTCTCCCGTGCTAATCAACCGTTCCCAGAATTGAATTGAGCAAAAAATAATTAAGGTGCTAGAAATGAGTTTGTTATCACTTGAATAAATTAATTATTTAGGTAAGTGAGTCCACTATTTAGTTGAACATTTTTTTTTTCTAAGAGGAAAGAACATTAGTTGTAGGATTTTAGTGTTAGAATATTTAGTTTGTTATATTTTAATTTTATAGATTGTTGTTGATTAGATGACAACATGGGAGCACACTCATCATGCTCATAATTCTCTTTCCATTAGAAGAAAAGTTCAATGACAACGCTAGATATGTTATTAAAGTAGAAAATATATTAAACAAACAAATATTTCAAAATAGAAAGTTCACTTCAAGGGTCCCAGACTTACAACCGTCACTTCTGGTGCAGATGCAAGTTTTGTGGCGGGAGGTCTACAGGAGTTTAGATTATTTGTTCAGTTTTACTCTGTCTTATTTTGTTTAATGGAATCTCAACCATTTATTTTGTAGATCCCACGCGAGTCTCATGCAAGATCTATATAAATAAATGACTAAAATTTATTGGACACAATAAAACACTATAATATTAAACAGAAGATCTAAACTCGGCTTACAGGCTACGACCTTGAACTTGGGAGTATCAATTCAAGAGTTGGATTAATTAGCTACAATAATTTGATGATTAAAGAACTTGTGTATATAGTGGAGTATTATTTACATTACTATATTCTTTCCTGTCCTTCTCGGGGTCTAACCGGCCTGCTTTAAGTTTCTAGCAACATCATCTCATTTTCCTCTTGATATAGGACTCGCCAGTCTTTTATTTCATGTTCCTTGAGCAAACTACTGGATCAGAGGTAAAGCATCCGTTGCTTTAGTGTTAAAGAAACTTTCAAAACTACTCTTCTCTCTTACTGTAATCAGCAACTAATGGTCCTAATTCTGTCAATGTAATTGATCATGAAAGTTGTACTCCTATGTTATAATGATTCTATTTTATATTCAAAAGACACATATCCCTTATTGTAGTTTGTATTTTCAAATCTCCAAATAAACAAGTTATTCTTTTCAATCTTTCAAATTATTGTTGCAATTTAATCTTTTCCATCCTTTTCAAAATTCATTACTTTGTATTCGTTTTTCCTTTCTTTGTGCTCTATGAGAGACATATTCTTTTCCAGTTAGATAGCTAAATTAAATGTGAAGAGCGATTTACTGCCGGTAGCTGAAAGGGATCGTTCGAATGTTACTAAAAGCAAGTCGGCTGCAATAGTTGAGCCATATTCCAATAAACAGGTAGCTGTCTGGTAGGTAAAGTCAAAAAGACTAATAGTCAATGAGGACGGTACAACTTGCATAGTAATCTGTGTAAGGTTTGAGTTCAGTTCTTTATTACTGTTCTTATTATAATGTCTGTTGGTGTCTTTTTATCATTTAAAGGGTTGATGGAAGTGAATGCAATTAATGGATTTGGCTCCAAGCTTCACCAATGTTTAAATCTCTGGTACCTACGCTAGCTCAGTACACATGGCAGTAGTAGTATAAGCTCTATTTTATTCTAGCCGTAAAAAACGATTTATCACCCAAATTAAATTTATTAATAATCAAACTATTTAAGAGGGGACTGACTGTTCATCTTGCAAGGGGAAACGTGGAAGCAAGCTATTGACGACAGTTGGTCAAACGTCAATAAAAAGTCAAACCCTTTTATCTGGCTATTACCCAACAAAGTTACTTAAAGTTACTTGACTTTGCTAAAATCTAGATTTACTAATTGACCACCTAAGACACTTGTGGACCCAATAAAAATTAATAGGCTGAAGGGACAAGCCAGCTTGTCAATTATTTATGGCAATTCACAATTGGGATACATAAAAAGTCTTTCGTCTTGTTAATTTCGATACAAGGACAGAGCAGCGGCAGCATTAATATCAATACTTTCGTTCACTTTCTATTCTAATTTTAGAGTCTAAATTTTTTGTCTAATATTATGGTGTCTTATTATGTCTAATAAATTTTAGTTATTTATTTATATGGGTAAGACCCACGTGAAACTCGCAAAATAAATAGCTAAGATTCTATAAGACAAAATAAAACAAAGTAAAATTGAACAAAAGATCTAGACTCATAATTTCATGAAAAAAAAGACAAAAAAGAACAAAAGGCAGAACACTTGCATTCTCGTGCTCCCAAATTAATCTTCCGACTCTCATTTTGGCCATGATAAGGCCATTCTAATCATTCAAACATTTGACCTTTATTTGTTGTTTTGCTTAGTTCATCAATAACCTTGATCGTATAGAGAAAACAATTTGTGGGTGCCATTATTATCCATCACCTCATATAATTAAAGCTTTGGTGCTATGTAGGTTATGATTAAGTTTGTATGCAATTCAGTCCAAACAAACTAATTTCCGCCTTTCAACTTTCAGATATATATGCATTGTTAGTTAGGAATGGTAGATAATATGAAGCAATCACATGATGTCTAACGAACATCTACATATAGTTAGAAAAAAAATCGATTTCCTTTTGGATTTCTCCCCCCACTTCATCTGTCCTTTCCCTTTCTATTCCAATAACATCAAACTTTTATTTCGGAGGAGCAAGCTTGCAATCTTACAAGCAAGACCCAAGTTTTATCTTTTAATTAACTTTTGAAGCAAGTCCAAAACAGGAGAGAATTCTGAACAATATTTAAAGACAACTTAGCGGTTCTGATAGGGTAAAGTAGAAACTTATAATGATGAAGAAATTAGAATGTTGCAAATAAAGGAGAAA
This sequence comes from Erythroxylum incrassatum, assembly GCA_026546855.1. Classification (NCBI taxonomy): domain Eukaryota; kingdom Viridiplantae; phylum Streptophyta; class Magnoliopsida; order Malpighiales; family Erythroxylaceae; genus Erythroxylum; species Erythroxylum incrassatum. The sequence continues at coordinate 9,648,282 of JANVCL010000001.1, forward strand.
AAAGTGGAAAGAGATAATATTGTTATCAACTACAATAATAACAACATTTTAATATATAAGACTCTTTTTTATGAGTTAGAATGCAATCTTCTTTTTACATTTTAAAAAGAGACTGTTTTTATGACTTGAACCTGTAACTTTTTAATTATAAGGGACTAACTTTTAATAACAAAAGAATAACCTTAATAATTACTGCTCGAAAATGGTTATCAACTACTCCCACATAAAATGCGTCTTTACAAAAAGTGAAGAAATGGTTAATTGATATCTTGCTGGAAAATTCAGCAGAGCTTCACCATATCCAACCGACTGTGGAAATTAGTTAGCATACCTCCTCCATTTGACGACTTGTACGTGGATCAGAGCTGGATCATGGGTACTTATCACCAAACTTCTTTTGGACTAGCTTCCGGTCTTGTCTAAATTGGATTAAAAGGGAATTCACTCTCAATCTCATTGGAGAATAAAGTATCTTTTAGTCCAATATATCTACGACTGCAATTATTGTAATAATTATAAATAATTACAGAAAATGCAATTATAGTTGCAGTAAATTAGATAACAAACTTAAATACAATCACATTGTTTGAGCAGAAAGTTCATTTATGTACGTGTCATCGGATGATAAGCATGAGAGACAAAAAAAAAAGCGCTACCCACAATGAAAAGCAAGTAATATTGTGGAATCTAAAATTTGAACTATTTTTGATCAAAACAAATGCTGATTGAACAGAATCGGCTGTTTGCATTGCCAACTCGCACCATACGAGAAGAAAGCAAGAGATAAGTTTCATTACGTCTTCCCATGGTGTGTCTACGAAGTTTCTTTGAATAACTATTAAAATGATTTATTATATATTATTTTATATGCATTTCGAACATTATATGTATTTTAAAAAAGTATAATTACATATATTATATTATTTATTGTTAAATATACATACTATTATACGATTAATTATAATGGTAGAAAATGTATCACTTTATAATATTTTTAATTTAAGAGAATGATATATAATACCACAAGCTATCCTCTCTGAACAAATGCAATATGAAAATTGACAAGTATAATAATAAAAATGGTGTCACATTGAGAATGAAGTCAGACAAGGATGGCATGACAGAAGATTTTTAGGCACGATTAAAATGAATATGTAACATTCTGCAATATAAAAAGTGGGTGTGGTTTCTATCTGTCCAACGATGAAAGGCAGATAGATGCTGAAGAGTAGTTGAAATGATGATTTTGGATGTAAGATGATAAGCTACTAAACCATGCATTCCCATGCAACATGATATAAAATGGAGTTCATAAAGCAAAGGTTGTGGAGGCTATCTGTCTGTGCCCCTCTATGTCGTCACGCATTCATGGATGCTCAGTGCTTACCAGCCATACAATAGGTTATCAAAGTTCTCTTTGCACAAAATAAGAGGAAACTAATTTACATCAGGTTGATCAGAGAATACTCTTGCAGTTGAATGAATGAGTTAAATTGATTGCATGCAACCGTGTAGAGTTGTTTGCGTCTCATCGTCTCTATCTTTCTAGTTAATACTTCCGAACAGAGCCTGATCAACAATCAAATACAACTACCACTACAAGAATTCTGTAGTTTACCGATGGAAAATATCGACGGAAAGCGCTTGTATTCTGTCGGTAAAATGATTTTCCGACGGGATAAAACGACCGACAAAAGCGTTGTTAATACAACCGTAGGTAAATTTAACGACAAAAATATTATGTGTCTATTGGTAAATTTACCGATAGACGGACATAATCGTTGGTAAATTTTACCGACAGAAGAATATAACCGTCGGTACATTTGCCAATGGAAAAAGAAGAACGGTCGGTAAATATCATACAATTTACTGACAATATAAGGTGTAAAGTGTAAGCATAAAATAAATTGAAATATTAAACCAACCTAATTGAAATAAAAGACTAGTGGTAAAGAGGATGAAAAACTTTGGTTGAAGAAGGAAATGGGAAAATGTCTATATAGTTTATATAAGACAAATTTGTTAGTTAACTAGTGATACATATATACAATTATGTTTGTTATATATATATATATATATATATATATATTGAAAAATTGGTTGGTTTATAATTATCCTAGTTAAACTGATCGGTCTAATATAGTTTTTAAAACCTTATTATTTATTAATAAGAATAATAACAATCACTATAAAAATATCGTCTCCTACACTCTAGCATATTCTTCCTCCACCATCATCATCTCCCTCAACTTGGATTTTATGCAGATACTATAAAATGTTATTATATGGATAATGGTTCTTGGTTCATGATGGAGGACCATACCCACAAGCTCTCAAGGATGTTGAAGATATGGGCTTTGGTGAACAAGAGCAAGAAAATGAGGCATAAGTTGAAGACAATTATCCGGGTGAAGAACAAGGTGAAGTTGGGTTGGATTTGATGCTTAAGTTCCAAGATAATTTCGGCCTATTTGGTGATCACAAGGCAGCTATTTTAGCTCCTTAAAATTGACATTTTATATTTCCAGATTGGTTTGTTTGTTGTTTTGGTTTGATTGTGTTGAACTAGACTTTTGGTCTTCATTTTCAAGTTATTGGAGACTTAAAGGAGTTTTAATAGGTGTAAGGTCAGTTTTGAGCTTGAAGGGCCGAAATCCTTATGGCTATTCCAAGAGTTAAAACTTTCCTTTTATACTTGTCATTTTCTTTACAAAAGGAATCATCTAGTTTTATCAAAAATTTTCAAAAAACATTGAGAGCTTTTTCTTCAATTTGTTGGCAAGAAATTGTCTGGTTTTTTTTGTTTTTTTTTCAAAAAACAATTGGATTTGATTATTTTCTGAAAATAATCCGTATCTTGTTCTTGTTCCGATTGCACTGCCTTACCGAGAAATCTGTATAGTTTTTGTGAATCCATTCTAATCTGCCTTGCCGTGAGTCAAATTGTCTATTTTTGATTTCCTTTGAAAGTAGACACCTTGAAGAACAAACTCCAATTCGAATTTCTAGAAACTGATCTCACAAACTGTTCCAATCCTACTTTGAATTCTGCCTTCATCGCCCAGAAATTCCTGTACAAGCCCAGAAAATGTTCTAATTTCAAACAGCCATAAATCATTCTTCCCATATCCAAATTGAGAAATTATTTTTTTGAAATCATCTTTCAAGAAATGATTTAGAAGAATCAAAGTCTGTTTGTATCGGTTCATCTTCTATTTCCTAGAAAATCCCAATTTTCCCCAGAACATCCAAACACATCCCAGTCATACATGTCCACTTTCGAACCCCCATAACTCACCCTTCCCTTAACCAAATCGTCCGATTCTAATGTCTAAACTCATTAGAATAAACAGTTCTACAATTTTCCCTTCTACACCAAACCCCGATTCTACCTCTATTTCATAGAAAATGACTTGAAAGTTGTTGTTCCAGTTTTGCCTGAGAAGACCAAAACTTATCCAAACTTTGTCAAATCTTTTCCAACCTTTTTCTAGCCTTCCCTGCATCATATTTTTTGGTATCAGAGCCAATCTATGTGTTGGGACCCGATCTTAGAATCGGACCCCAACTGACAAACAGACGGAAAATGAAAACGGAAACAAAAAGAAATCGAAAAATCGACGGAACGGATCAGAAATCAATTAGCGGAAGTATCGAAAACAAATCAAAAACCGAAGCAGAAATAAATCGAACAAATCGAACGCGGATTCGACAGAACGGAACAGATTTACAAAACGAAAGCAACTCGCGTAAAGAATAGATACAAAAGTCCGAAGCGCGAAAAACGAAATGCCGAAGCAAATTCAAAACGAAGCAACTTTCCGACATCCAAGAACAAAACGACAGGAAATGAAACTAACGTGTTGCGTTGGAAACCCTAGACTAATCCAAACCTGAAAACCGGTATAAATTTTTTTCCCATTTCTTACTAATTCCTTTCCTCCTTAATCAAACTTATACCAAATTAAGCCACTATAATTTTTCCCTATTCGGAAATTTATTCTTCATCAAAACTTCTTTCTTCAAATTTTATCGCGTCGCATAACTCTTAATCATGCATATCCGAAACACATCTTTAAACTTTTACTTATTCTAACTTTGCTATAAACCGATTTTTAACAAAAATCGAGCAGCATAACGGATGTATTTTGAACAGCCCAAAAATCTGCAGATCAAAAATACACACTTCTAAAATCACATCCAACCATAACAACCATCATCGGACCTCCCGTCCGGAATTTCCAGCAGAAACAACGCAAACCTATAACTACACCACTTCAATAATTCTCAAACCAAAATCTAACATCAGAACTCAATCTCATTCATATACATCTCACGTCAAAATACAAATGCAAGATTCAATCTAATCCACTCATATTCATAAACAATCATAACTCATATCCCAAAATCATACACAACCCAACTATATACATTAATTCATAATTCATATACATCATCAAACCAAAGTGGCATTTTCAAGCCACGATACAAAACCAAATGCCAAAATCTCAACTAACCCTATTACAGAAACATGCAAAACTGATGTCTTGACCGTCTTCATCCGATCTCCTACTCGAAAACCTGGAGATGGGGATGAAAGGTGGGGTGAGATTGACAGCTCAGTGGATAACATATTTATAAAATTGAAACATAAGCAAAAATCATTTTTCACAAATATTTCCCAAAAGGCTTATTTTTCCAAAGTTTCAACTTCTCAGACCTTTCTAAACAATTTCAGGAATTTTTCAATTGAAAACTTCAAGTTCTCGTTTCTCAAACTTCACAAATCACTAACAATTTCAAAACATGAATGCAACACATAAAAATGCATCACAAAGTAACAAACAAAAAAACACATAATACATCAAAGTGGTTTGGTTCGGTCCTAACAGAACGTACTGCACATTCCCGCATAGCGGTCCTGTGCAGTCGTGAACAGAGGGGAGTCCGTAATTGGAGCTCCTATGCCAGTAGTCTGGACTTGAGCCTAGCACGAACGACCCGACCATAAGACCCCTACTCCTCGAGTTTTATCCAAGAGAAGGGTCGAAGGAGTACATAAGGATTGTATAGCGTGTCTTCATGGAAGCTCGTGCTAGGCCTAATCGATCAATTGTTGTGATGTGATCGACCGATCAAATGTAATGACATGGCAGACCGATCGAGAGTAATGACAAGGCTGATCGATTGGCAATAGCGATATGGCAGGTCGGTCGGGCGAGTGTAATGGCGGGGCGATCGATCAGACATCGAGGCCTAAACAAAACGTCGGGTGTAATCAGTACTGACGGTTCACGTCCCCTGATAGACTATCATGTGCATCCTTTTAACTACTGCGTAGTTGTCAGGTGCGTCCTTTTAACTATTATGCAGCTGTCAGGTGCGTCCTTTCAGTTGTTACGCCGCTCCAGATTTCTAACAACCCTAATTCTCCTCATCTCAAATCTTTCCACGTATCTGCGTTCGGCTTGGATTTCCTCCACGCGTCCAACATTGGTTGGAGTGTCCGTTTAGTCGATCTTCTATAAATTCTTAGGATCGACAGACTATAGATTTTCTTCACGCGTATTTTGTTCTCCGACCTCTATTCTTCTTTCATTTGCGTCTTCTTGCCTGCAGTCACTGGAGTTTTCTTTCCACCGTCGTCCAAATTCCAAACTTCAATCACCAAACTAGGTACGTCATTTTTCCTCGCTTCATCCTCTAAGTTTCCTTTTTGTAATCATGTCATCAACCAGCCCTAGAGGTGGAGTTAGTCCTAGGGATGAAACCGCCGAGAGGGCCTCACAAATAGTCGGGTCGCTTAAAGTAGCGGTGGAAGTAATGGCAGTGCCAGATGTGAGGGGGTTGAGGAAGTCACGGCAAGTGACCAGAAGGATGGGTTGGTCATTGAAGAGCCACCGAAAGACAAATCGACGATGACCGCAGAGGAGTTGAATCGGTCAATCATTAGGAACAACATCCCTTCGTCCTGGGGACCTAGGCTGGCCTCCGAGAATGAGCGGATGCATAGCAATTTGGTAGGGTAATTTGTTATTTCTGACAGCTTTTTCTCAGTCGGCGGTATGAAACTTTCATATGCCTCGATCAACGATGAGGTGTGCTGCACCTACCAGTTAAGGCCGAGCCATCTTCCTCCGAACGACTGGAGATTTATTAACGGTCTAGCCTTGATATGCCATTATTTCAGGTGTCCCTCGTCGGTCAGTATCCTGCGCCACTTTTTGAGAATGAACCAGAGTTCAAGTACCGGGTTTGAGATCCCTCATCTTCGGTATAGAGATGCACGCTATCGCCCGGCTGGAACAACTTCAAAAGTCCAAGCTTGGAGAACGAAGTACTTCTTTGTAAGGTCTTGGGGATCTTCCTCTGAATCCATGCAATGGAGATATCCTCTGGCCGAGCGATGGAATGACGTTTCAACTGTGTCCCTTACTAGGGAGGAGTGGGAGGTGATTGACCGAATAAAGGCGATCGGTCGGTACAATTTTGACCACCTTATGTGAGGGTATCATGGAGGGGCATCGGTCGATGCATTTTTGATTAATCACCCACCTCGGATTAGCGGGCTAGAAGGAGAAACTGCCCTCCTGATTGACTCCTCGTAGTTTAATTTCTTGCTATCTTCATACATGTTGGTTTCAGTTTCTAACCTGTTTCTATACTTGCGCAGTCATGGAAAAGCTTAGTGATTTCGTTGGGTCCTCCAGCTCTACTAAAG
>JANVCL010000001.1:9662480-9677230 GCA_026546855.1 Erythroxylum incrassatum
CCCTTTTTCTAACCATGAAATTGAAGGAATTTAATAAAACTTCCTTCTAGACAAATGTTCCTCATTGTCTTAATTTTATAATTGCCACAAGAATCGTTTAATTTGGTGCCCTACACCAAAAGTTATAGTCCAAACATCTCGGACTGTCATTATACTGACACATTTTCCAGCTTTTTGACTTTCAACATTTCTATATAATCCATCTTATACCTAAACCATCTTTCTATTTCTTTTTAAATTCATGAATTCTCCTCCCTTTATACGTGAATAATCATGAACAACTTCTCATTTAATAGTCCTGACTTCTAAGAAAGGTTCGGGGCCCAACATTTCTTCTTTTCAATGATGTTTTAGGCCTTCAACTTTTAACCCTTTGAGACTTATAGAATCAACAAATATATAATCAGATGTGGCAAAATCACATGTAAACATTTAAGGTAGGGGCTAGAAGTTTTCTCATCAGTCACTTTACTACAAATCCTCTAAAATTCCATATTTAATTACTTATTTCAATCAAGATGTTCTCCAATTAATTTTACAAGACATAATTGTTGAAATTCTTCAACTTGTGGCCTCATCTAATAGGAAAGCATAGTAGACCAAAAAACATACCATACACAAGTAAAGATGGGAAGGGGGTTCAATCGGAAACTAGAACTAATTAATGAAAACATAACCTTTTAACATTAAAAACATAACATAAACAAAATTTAAACATGCATATTAACAAGTGATCAAGCATATATTAAGCCCATAAATTTAGTCATCTAAGTCCAAATTTTTATCATCGACATCTCGAGCTATTTTTATTTGATATTGGCTTTTTTATTTGCTCTCGAGACACACGAAGAGCTACACTTCTATGGCTTTTTAATAAGCTTCTTTTAACTCTCCCATTTTAAAGAGAATTGGAACAGAGAACATCATTTTCTAATGTTACGTTGTTACATTTTTTGTCTTGACTGCTATTTATTCGATGCTTCATCTTCTACCAGTTACAGTGAGTTTTAATTCTTCTGCTGTGTCATTTCTGTCTTTGCTACTCAGACTGTTGTGTGTTGTTGGCTTCTTTATTTTCTCTCAATCTGCGTTGTCATTTCCTCTTTTTGCCTATAGTACATTTTTTCTCTTTTGATTCTACAATGCATTTTGCTTTTTTGGTTTGGACTGCTTTTGTCATTTTACCTCATTTTGTTGGACTGTTGGTTGTCCTTTACTCTTGCATTTTATGCTTAATTGCTTCCCTCTTTGGACTATCGTTTTGAAGCTTTTCTTATCTACTGTAGCATTTTCTTTTGCTTAAGTTGCCTTTTATTTTTGTTTTCCACTCTTTACACTGTCATTTTTAATGTAATTTCTAGCTGCTTTGCATTTCACTCCTCTGCCACGTTTTCATTTTTGTCTTCTTTTTAATTGCATTTGTTAGTGTCTTCATTTTCTATCTTTTTGTGTGTTAATTTTCTTTGTTTTTGAAGTTTGAAGTTATACTTAATAGAAATTAATATTGTTTTATGTCAAGGTATATTTTGTAACCAAATAGAGAGAGCTGCAAACATTTTGGGAAAAAAGAGTTAAACTAGGCGTTGAACCTAACTAGACATGGCCTCATGTAGTGATAGTTATGTGATAGTCAGCAACAGAATTTTTTAGAGATTTTTTTGGGCTTTAGCCTTGCATTTGGAGGCTACGGAGTAGAAAGGAATGAGCGTAGGTTTTTAAAGAAGAAGTAAAACATTGCTCATAGATCAACAATTAATTCACTAAATAGAAAACAGTAGCACATAACATGTGGAAAGCAAGTAATGTGTGCGTGTTTCATGAGCGAATAACCAATACGACAGCAGAGTATGAGCAAAATGACAGTAACATGGGAGGCACCAAAATGCCAGCTTGTGGGAGATAAAACTTAGACAAACAATGACATACCAAAAACACAGACCATGCGTTTTGCTTAAAACGCACAGCTAAGCATTTTATGCAAAAATAGTAAGATGGCCAATAGTGTTATTATAATGTTGATGATCAACGTAAGTTTAATAATGAAGGAGACTGGAAACCAAGATTTATTCCTATTAATTGTTAAATTCTCATTGTTTTGCTATTATTTATTTTTCAATTTTGTATTCCAATTAAATTCTGTTTAATTCACAATTTAAAACCCCCTTTTATTGCATAACTACTAACGTCTGAATTCCTCGTGGGAACGATCCCTTGTTTCCACTACTACATTAATTTATGTTGTAGGAAGTTGGCTTCTTTTTATATTTGGTTGCAAGCGACAACATTCACAAAATTTTCACACCATTTTCGGAGAATTTTTGACGGTTTATATACATTACGCGTTCAAATCAATATAAAAATTTGCAGTGCAATCCTGAAATTGAAAAAACAACAAAGGAATTAAGAAAGCAGACGAAAGAAAGACAACAAGTACTAAGAGAAAAACGACGAAGAGAAAGGAATATAGCTGCAAATTGAACTTTACGCTAACTGGCTATTCCATCTGAGGACCAGCAACCTCTATGCATTAATTTTATGAATTTGGGTGATAATAAAACTTTTGAGTTAAAGCCAGTAATGATTCACTTGTTACCCATTTTTTTAGGCACATTGGGAGAAGATCCTTATAAGCACTTGAAGGAGTTTGATGTTGTTTGCAGTGGGATGAAGCCTACTAATATCACTGAAGAATAGATAAAACTGAGGGCTTTTCCCTTTTCTTTGAAGGACGATGCCCAAGATTGGTTATATTATTTACGTGTTGGAAGTGTTACAACATGGGCAGAAATCAATAAGCTATTTCTAGAGAACTTTTTCCAGCTTCCAGGGCCACTAATATTAGAAAAGAAATTTGTGGCATCTAACAAAACACCAGGGAGTCATTATATGAATATGGGAGAGATTTAAAAGTCGTGTGCAAGTTTCCCCCATCATCAAATCAACAATCGACTGTTGATTCAATATTTTTATGAAGGTCTTTTACCGATTGAGGGGAGTATGATAGAAGCTACAAGTGGAGGAGCTTTAATTGATAAAACACCAGTAGCTGCAAGGGATTTGATCTCAATTATGGCTTCTAACTCTTAACAATTTGGAGCTTGGAATGATTATGGTTCAAGATATATTAATGAGGTGGGATTTTCGTTGTTGGAAAGAAGATTAGATGATTTGACTTCTTTGGTGCGTCAACTTGCAGTATCTAGGAAAGAGGAAATTAAGACTTGTGATATTTGTTCTATAGTTGGCCATCCCACAGATATGTGTCCCACTCTACAAGAAGACTAAGTTGAAGAAGCCAAGGCAATGGGTGGTTATTTGGGACAACCTCAAAGGAAGTTTGACCTATTTTCAAATACATATAATCCAGGTTAGCGAGATCATCCAAACCCTTTTTATGGCAACAATTAGGGACAACAAGTAAGTTCTAACTTTCAGCCATATAAACAGCCTTACGTGCCTAGACAGCAACAACAAATAGGAAAAAGTTCTAGTGAAAATAATCCCTTGGAGGACATAGTTAAGTCATTGGCCACGAATACTGTGAACTTTCAATAGAATACCATGAAATTTCAGTAAGATACGCAAGCCATCAAACAGAATCTTGAGACTCAAATGAGCTAAATGGCGATTGCCATCAATAGGTTAAAAACATAAAATTCAGGAAAGCCCCCTTCTCAACCTAAGGTGAATCCAAAGAAGAGTGCTTGTGCTATGATACTTCAAAGTGGTAAAAAGTTAAAGGAACCTAGCCCAAAGGTTTCTAAGCGAGAGGTTGAAGAAGTAGTAGAGAAAGAAGTTCCAAAGTAGTCATAAGAGAAAAAGGAGGGTGATTCTTACATTGTCACACCTAAGTTCATTGTACAACCTCCTTTTCCTAGTTGTTTTTCCAAGCAAAAGAAGGAGGAGCAAGACAAAGAAATTATGGAAACTTTTCACAAGGTACAGGTCAATATTCCTTTACTTGATGTCATTAAACAAATTCCTTGTTATGCTAAATTTCTTAAGGAACTTTATACCTTAAATAGGAAGTTAAGTGGCAATGAAAAGGTGCGATTGGGTGAGAATGTTTCTACTGTGCTTCAAAAGAAGTTACCTCCTAAGTGTCAAGATCCAGGTATGTTTAGAATCCCTTGTAAAATAGATAATTTGAAAATTGAGAAGGCATTGTTGGATTTACATGCGTCGATTAATGTTATGCCTCAATCTATTAATGATTCTTTGAATATGGGGCCTCTGAAAGAAACTGGTGTCATAATCCAACTTGCTAATCGATCTAATGCCTACCCTAAGGGTGTTCTTGAGGATATCCTAATTCAAGTTGATAATATGATTTTTCCTGCTAATTTCTATGTCTTACATATGGGTAATGAAGATTCATCCACTTCAATCCCAATTTTATTAGGAAGACCATTTTTGAAAACCTCTAGAACAAAAATTGATGTCTATGATGGGTCTTTAACTATGGAGTTTGATGGTGATGTGATTAAGTTCAATATTTATGATGTCATGAAATTTCCTAATAATGATCAAACTTTTGTTTCTGTGAGTTTTCTTAATACTTTAGTGCAACAAAAATTTTGTTTAGATGGACCAGTTAAATTATGGACTACATTGGACAATAACTTGGATATTCAAGAAGGAAAAACACTAGCTAATTATCTTGCCATTCCTGAGGAGCTGGATATCACTATCCAGATTTTATAGTGGAGCAAATACTTGGAGGAACAAGTATGTTTTCTAGAGCTAACTAGAAATAATTCGAAGTTGTTGCCTTCTCTTATATAGACACCAAAATTGGAGTTGAAGGCTCTTCAAGGTAACTTGAAATATGTGTGTTTAGGTGATCTTGATACTCTTCCTATTATTATTTCAAGCATACTAACATGTTTGCAGGAAAGACAATTATTGGGTATATTGAAAAATTACAAAGATTCTTTTGGATGGACTGTGGCTAATTTAAAGGGGATTATCCCATCAATTTGTATGCACTGAATTCTATTGGAAGATGGAGCTAAGGAAATAAGACAACCCCAACGAAGATTGAACCCACTAATGATGGAGGTAGTCAAGAAGGAGATTTTAAAGCTCCTTAATGCTAGGATAATCTATCCAATTTCAGATAGTAAATGGGTAAGTCCAGTACAGGTGGTTCCTAAGAAAACTAGAGTAATCATAGTCAATGACACTTCAGGTGAATTAGTGCCTGCTCGTGTGCAAAATGGGTGAAGGATTTGTATAGATTACAAGAAGTTAAATTCTGTTACTCATAAAGATCATTTTCCACTTGGATGTAGGGAGTTTTACCTCGTGAGTGATCTTTCAAGCTATGGAGCACCTCTGCTCAAACACCGAGAGAAGGTAAATGTGTGTGTGTTTTATTCTTATTGACAATTTTGCAGGTTTTCTTATTGACATATCAGTGGTAAAGATAAGGAGGTTAAATCCTTCCTTGACAACTATAAAAGGAAGCTCAACAGATGTAGAGATAACCTTATTTTCCACTGAGCATTGCAGAAATAGTTGGAATAATAAGGGGACACATGCTACATGGTGTCCTCCATCGATTCTACTGGTGATCAAAAGCTTCAACAGTAGGAGAACCATTTCCTACAGATGCTCTATCAAGAAAGATATATGAGAAGAAGGAAACCATGACGATGGACAAGGAAAATAGAAGGAATTTCTTACAATCTTCATGTTTAGTTATGCAGATTGTGGATTTGGTTATTTTGGGTTTGGAATATAATTGTTGGACATTTTGTGTTGCTGGCATGTTTGATGGCGAAATTGTGTAACTGGGTAGTAGAGCTAGCTTTCTAAGGCTTATTGGTGGGAAGTTTGTGAAGGAGTGTTGTTGGTAGTGTTTGTTACACGGCTTGATCTATGTTCTTTATGAATTTGTACTACCTTATTCCTTTTGGTAGGTAAGAGATTTTGTTTAGAAAATCTCTAGTTGTGTACATAACATTTTGTTATTTGTATAAAATTTTGCTGATTTACCCCTTTTAATGACCAAATGCTTGAAAAACTTATAGGAAAAACTCATTTTTGTTGTTTAGTTGGTTATTCAAGTTATCACCAAAATTCTGTTGCATCAGAGGACTAAGACAAAATGACTTTCACATGTCCTTTTGGCACCTTTATGTATCGAAGAATGCCATTTAGACTATGTAGCGTGCCCGCCGCGTTCCAAAGGTGTATGGTAAGTATTTTCTCTGATTATGTGGATGACTATATTGAAGTTTTTATGGACAACTTTACAGTTTAAGGTGAGTCTTTTGATACTTGCTTGATTAACCTTGAAAAATTTTTGAAACGTTGCATTGAAAATAATTTGATTCTGAATTACGAAAAATGTCATTTTATGGTTATTCAAAGGATAATCTTAGGCCATATAGTCTCTTCTAGAGGAATTGAGGTTGATAAGGCTAAGATAGAAATTATTAAATCTCTTCCTTACCCTATTAGTGTACAAGAAGTTAATTCTTTTCCTAGACATGTAGGTTTCTATCGACGCTTTATCAAAGACGTTTCAAAGACCACTCCACCCTTATGCAAGTTACTTCAAAAAGATGTGGAGTTCAATTTTGACGAAACATGTAGGAAAGCATTTGATGAATTAAAAGAGAAGCTAATTTCTGCTCCAATAATCTAGCCCCTATATTAGAGTTTCCCATATGAGATAATGTGCGAGGCAAGCGACTATACAATGGGAGTTATTATGGGGAAAAGGATGAATAAAGCACTGCATGTGATTTACTATGCTTCTATGATTCTAAATGATGCCCAGAAAAACTATTCAATAATAGAAAAAGAATTATTGGTAGTTGTTTTTAGGTTAGAGAAGTTTCGTTCATATCTATTGGGCACACCTGTCATAGTTTATTCAGATTATATTGCGTTGAAGTATTTGTTGTCCAAAAAAGAAGCAAAGCCATGTCTTATTCATTGGATTATACTACTGTAAGAATTTGATGTGGAGATACGGGGCATAAAGGGAACTAAATATCTGGTTGTAGATCATCTTAGTCGTATCTGTTTAAACACAACTTCAGACAACTTGAAAGATGAATTTCTAGATGAACATTTAGTCACCACCCATCAGGTAACACCTTGGTATACTGACACAGTTAATTTTTTGATTACCAAGTCTTTACCTAGTACTTGATCACGAGCTGAAAAAGATAAAATCAAAAGAGAGGCTAAATATTATGCATGGGATAAGCCACATATATGGAAATATTATTCTGATCTAATTATTAGGTGATGTGTATCTAATGATGAAATCCTTCTATATTAAAATTTTGCCATTTTTTTTGTGTGGTGGACACTTTGGTCCTAGAAGGATAGCCCGTAAGGTGCTTGAATGTGGTTTGTTTTGGCCTAAACTATTTTATGAAGCTTATATATTTTGGAAGTCTTGTGATCGATGTCAAAGAATAGGTGGTTTAGGACCAAAAGACCAAATGTTGCTCATGAATATCCTAGTATGTGAAATTTTGATGTATGGGGAATTGATTTTATGGGCCCTTTTCCTTCCTCTTTCAGTAAGAAACGTATTATCGTTGCTATGGATTATGTTTCAAAAATGGGATGAAGCTAAAGCTACTCATATTGATAATGCTAAAGTTGTTGTCGATTTTGTTAAGTCTCATATTTTGTCAGGTTTGGAGTGTCTAGAGCAATAATCAGCGACCGCAAAACTCATTTTTGTAACTAAATTGTTTAGGCTTTACTGAAGAAATATGGTGTTACACATCGAACTTCAACATCATACCATCCCTAGACAAGTGAACAAGCCAAAGTTTCTAATAGGGAAATCAAATCAATTTTGGAGAAAGTGGTTAATCCTAACAGGAAAGATTAGAGTTTGCGTTTAGAGGATGCGTTATAGGCATACAAGATAGCATATAAAACTCTTATTCATATGTCGTCTTATAGGTTAGTATTTGGAAAACCTTGTCATTTGCCTATAGAATTGGAATTTGGATTTAACTGAGGTTGGAATTAATTGAACAATGTAACTGAGGTTGTCAAACAATGTAATTTGGATTTAACTAAGGTTGGAATTAATCGAAAATTACAATTGCAAGAGTTGGAAGAGATATATAATGATGCTTATGAGAGTGTTAAAATCTATAAAGAAAAGACTAAGGCCTTTCATGACAAAATCTTAACTAAAAAAGAATTTTTCATAGGTCAAAAGGTCCTTCTTTATCACTCTAAACTAAAGCTCTTTCCTCTTTCCTTGTAAATTACGATCTCGTTGGATAGGTCCATTTGTTGTTACCAATGTTTGCTCACATAGTGCTGTTCAAATTTAGAGTTTAGACACTTTTAAAGTGTTTACAGTTAATGGACACCGATTGAAACTGTATTTTGAGAATTTACAAGTTGAAACTACGAAAGAAATTGAATTGGCTGAGCCAATTTACTCTAAGTAAGTCAACAAATTTTTTTCGTCTAGCTAATATGACATTAAAGAGGCGCCCTTGAGAAGCACCTTAAGATTTATTTTAATTTAAGTTGTTTCATTTTCTATGTCATTTTATTTTTTTAATTTTCTAAAAATAAAAAATAAAAATAAGTCTTTTTTATTTGATTTATTTTTTATTTGTTAAAAAAGGGTGTATAGCGATAGGCACTAATGAGGTAAGGTAAGCACGCATTAATTTATCTTTTGTTTTACTTTATTTATTCATTTATTTTATTCTTTTTGTTAACTCCTTTGTCTCTTTTGTTTAGTTTAACAGTGTCCCTTTCCTTTTTCTCCAAAATTCCAATCCCTAATCACAAGCTCCCTCTCCAAATCAACAACGCACTCCGGCATCACCATCCAAGCACCCAAGCCCCCTCACCAAATCAACAGACCACTCACCAGTAGCCCAAATCCCCTCTATAGCCACCAAAATGAACCACCCATCTAAGCTGTCCATACTCAAACCAACCTCTTAACCTCCCAGCTTCTAACCAAAAAATGTTGCTTAGACGCTCAAGTCTTCTCAATTCACTATGGCTTACCCAACAATTGCAGCAATATTGTTCTTCAGCTAACCCCATCCATGTTGAAGATAGTATGTCGTCATTTTCTTTTGCAGATTCTCCACCATTATCCACAGCTACATAACCACCTGCAATTCTAAAGAATCTGATTCCTCTAACACAAATGAGGTCCAGCCACAACCAAAAGTAATGGAAATGTAGGACTAAGAAGAAGCAAAAAAAGTGGCAGAAGAATATAATGTGGATGTAGATAGTGGCGAGATTCTGCCTACAATGCGCAGCTAAACCAGAAAAGGTAAAAATGTTGTTTTTCAGAGTAGGTTACAATTGACAGTTGATACATTCAACTTGTTTCATCGAAAAATTGATAAGGATCATTTGAAAATTATTTGTGATAGGTATATAAATTCTAGTAAGTTTAAACATGATGAAACTTTGGTGACTTTGAATATTCGTTCTGAAATTAAACATTATGTGGATATTATGGGTTGGATACATTACATTAATGTTCGATACACTGCATATGTGGAATTGGCTAGGGAATTTTATGCCACTTTTCTTTTCAAATTAGATGATCTAAAATTTAGCTTGTTCACACCTAGTATGATCGAGTGTAGGCTTATGAATCAATGGCATTCATTTTCTGTTGCTTAATTTTGTGCAACAAAGAAATTTATGACAAAATCTGTGGCTAAAAGTGATCCATTTTTAAATGGTTGTTGTGGTTATGTGCCTGAATTTGATCCACATGCACTGTGTTCAAATGGTCTGCTGATTATGAGAAGTATAACCCTTGCAGTTCCAAAAGTTCTCTTCTTCCCAAGCCAGCTTTGAAATACATGCATCGTTTTCTAATTTACAATTTTTCTGGTCGTAGAAAAACTGCTAGTATTCTATCAAAAGCTGAATTTTTCTTTTTATGGTGCATGGAAAATGATGTCTCACTTAATTTAGGTTTTTGGATGCTCACTCAAATGCATTCTATATTGAAAAGGCAAAATCAAGCTTTAATCTTAGGCTCATATATCACTCAACTTGTTGTTAATATTGGAGTCTTAGATGTTGATAACGCTAACCTCATAGTTGCTTGTGAGATGGAACTATTGGATTATGAGTTTTTGAACAGGATGGGATTTGTAGTTGTCGATGAAGCTTATGGATACACTTTTACCCTACTTGAATTGGTTGTACAACCTGCTTCTCCCCCTCATGGACTGCAACTACAAACACCTTCGCATCCACAACTTCACAACCATCAACACCCACCACAACACATCCTTCTACAAGTGATCTTACTATTTTAGCACTCCTACAATATATGGAGCACAGATTGGACATATTGGAGCACACCCAGCTCGCTTTCTTTGAACACTAGAAGTTTCAATAGCCTTTTCCACTAACACCTTGATGCATTAACAAAGAAACTTATTAAACCTTTATTTTCTTGTGTTTTTCATTTTGCAAGTATATTGAGGAAAATGTAGATTAAGTTAGGGGGCGGGGGAAACTGAATATTTATGTGACTGTGTGTTTTGAATTTACTGTTTCTTTGCTCATTTTAATTTTGATTTTTTTCTTGTCTTTTAATTTGCATCTAATGTATGTTAAACCATGATATTTTATCTTAATAGTTATAATGAGACTAAATTGCGTGTTTGAAGTCGAATTAGGCCAATTGAATAGAAGGTGAATCATGTTGATTGATTAAAGTAGTTGGTTACATAAGCTTACTCAGAAATTGATGCTTGAGTGGTTAGGTAGTGTATAAAAGCATAATGGATTTTCAATTAAGCCTATATGATTCCATTAAAAAGTCATTTCATTTCATTGTGTGTGTGATACTCTCTTAGGTGGTTACCTTCAGAGCTTACTTTGAACCGGTTTGAATATACTAGACGCATGCAAGATAGAAATAATTAAAGCCCTTTTTCTTTTAACCCTTGACTTAAATGACCGACCTATCTTATTTCCCCTTGCAAACCCCTTTGAGCCTTTACCCCTTTTGTTTCTTAAAGAAAAGACCCCATTCTAAAACATCAAACCCTATTAGCCTTACCTATTCACAAGTTTAATAAAGTGATAAGTTAGTTTTGTGACTTTTGGATATATTTTTTCTGAGAATGGTTTACTGATACTTCTACACATAGAGCACATTGTATTTAGTTGTTGTTATTGTTCATTATTTCCTTAGTATTTACAAAAAAGAATCAAGTATAGTAGCAATAATAAGTGTTGAGTAGTTAGTTATTTACATGCAATTATCATAAATATATTTTGTTGTCCCTTTGTATACTTAGTGCTTTATGACTACTTGTGAAGAACCCCTTAAAGCCCTTTTGACTCACCTAAACCTTAGCCTCATTACAACCTTAAATAAAGCCCTTTTGTTCTATTTTAACATGTAACCACCGTAGAAGAGAATTGTTGTATTTGCAAGTTTATGGTAGAGTGATTTCCTGTAGGGAGTTTTGAGTGAAAGGCCAAACTATAAACACTTGAATGAAATGAATGAATCCTGTGCTGAAATTCATTGTGAGTTTATGCTTATCTTTGAATTAAAGTATCATAAGTTGAGTTTATTTATGTGCACTGATGAAAACTAGTCATGATGTGTATAGTAGCATGACATTCGATTGGCTAAAGTTTGAATGATTGTTTGCACTTGGTTTCTTTGAAAACAAATTGATAGAATTTGATGATTGTGTTTAATTTGCTCGAAGGAGAGAAAAAGATTAAGTGCGGGAGATTTTGTTTGTGTCTTTATTTTCTATCTTTTTGTGTGCTAATTTTCTTTATTTTTGAGGTTTGAAGTTATACTTAATGGAAATTAATCTTGTTTTTTGTCAAGGTGTATTTTGGAAATAAATATAAAGAACTGCAAACATTTTGGGACAAAAAGAGCTAAACCAGGCATTGAACCTAACTAGACATGGCCTCGTGTAGTGATACCTATATGACAGTCAGCAGCAAAATTTTTTGGATATTTTTTTTAGGCTTTAAACTTGCATTTGAAGGCTGAAGAGTATAAAGGAGTGAGTGTAGGTTTTAAAGGAGAAGTGACATTGTTCATGGACTAACAATTAATTCACTAAAAACAAAACAGTAGTATGTAGCATGTGGAAAGCAAGTAATGTGTGCATGTTTCATGAGCATATGACCAATACAATAGAGAAGCATGAGCAAAGCACTAGCAATATGGAAAGTAACAAAATGCTAGCTTATGGGAGATAAAACGCAAACGTACAGCAACACACCAAAAATGCAGACCATACTTTTTGCTTAAAACGAACAAATAAGGATTTTATGCGAAAACAATAAGGTGGTCACTAATGTTTATTTGTCACATCAACATAATAGTAGGGTAGAATAGAATAGAGAAGAAAAGGTGGTGGCTTAAGCAACAAAAAAAGGGGAGCAGAACATGTCCATAGAGGAGGATAATGCCTAGCAGAAAAAGAGAAAAATAAAGCAACAAGGACAGTGGCTAGATAGGAAACAAAGAAGAAAATCATCCTAAATAATTAGGAAAATTGTAATGTTGGGTAACTAAACTCTTATTTCTTGGTTTACGAAATTCTAGTTATTGAACTCTAAATGTTGTGAGACTTCCGTTCTTTATTTAAATGGATTTATTACTCAAGTATTATTTTTTGGGTTATTATTTGATTGTTTGATTTTATAGCTAGGTGCGCAACTAGTTTGTGATTTTATTCAATCAATTGCTAGATTAAATAGATTGATGTTCAATTCTTTTAATTAAAAGTAGCGACTAGGATTTTTGTCTACTATATTAGGGACACAATTCTAGGAAAAATAGTTGTCTATGCTAAATATACATCATATGTTGTTATCTAGTTTGTTGATTTTCTTCAATCGTAAAGCTTTTAATTAATTAAATCTAAGATCATGTCCAGGTTATTAATTAATAAGGGTTAATTCGAATACATGTTTCGATTAACTAAATATAAGAAAAAATATGTAAAGAAATTTACCACGATGAATCCTTAACCAATAAATTGATTATTTTTAATGTTGATGATCAACGCAAGTTTAATAATGAAGGAGACCAGAAACTAAGATTTATTGCTACTGATTGTTAAATTCTCATTGTTTTGTTATTAGTTATTTTTCAATTTCGTATTCCAATTAAATTCTGTTTAATTCACAATTTAAACCCCCCTTTTATTGTGTAACTACTAATGTTTGAATTCCTCGTGGGTACAATTCCTACTTTCCACTACTACATTAATTTGTGTTGTAAGAAGTTGGTTTCTTTTTATATTTGGTTGTAGGCGACAACATTCACCAATATCATTCCATTAGCCTACAATAAAAACATTTCAACTTATGTTAATTTTTACAGGAAAATTTAAAAGAAATAATTTTAGGCCATCAATAATAAAATATGAATAATCATGCCCAAATGTGTAATAAAAATAATTAAATGGACTAAGTTTAGAAGATGTAATATTTTGCACTTATCAAAATTGTAATAACTTTTGGGCACAATCATGTTTTTGTCCCTTAATTTCTCAGTCGCTGGAGCAAAATTATCTTATAAGGAGCGTTTTCAAAAACAACGGATTAGATTCAATCCACCAACCCAATCAGTTGATTACCAAACATGATTATCAACAATTTGACATCGTCAAATAGTTAAATACCTCTCAATCTGCCAAAAAATAGCTGATCAACCATTTATCAAATAAGGCCAAAATATATAATAATTATATTAAATGCATCATATGGTGGTTTTTAACTAATAGGCAATGACATGTACTTATATAGAATAGGCATTAACAAATAGCCAAATTCTCTTGAAGCCAACCTTAAAATGGATAAAGTGAAGCGTTATAATGAAGAGAAAGCTATCCATCATGTAGCCAGTGATGATACATTTCAATCCAAATTGCAAAAAGTAGCTTAATTAGGATAAACTAAAAAGCGAGTTTGAAAGAGATGACAATTAACCAAAGGTTCAAAAGGTGAGTTTTATGGAGATGACAACTCCAGGGTGTAGAAAGAAAACTTTACAGTATATTCCAATTTCTAGTATCAAAACTCAAATACATGCAGATTCCTGAAAAAGTTTTAATATTTTTTGAAAAAGTAAAAGAATGAATTTATGAATGGGACCACCTATGGCCCGAGTATTCACAATACGCAGCAAAATGGACCATAACACAACAAAACGTATAACCAAAAACTATAACATGTACAAAATTACATCTTGACGCGGATTGGTATTTGTTTCTTTTCATATTTTTGGACACTGTAATGCATGAATGTCCTCTACCAGTATCCACACAAGGATGAACGATCAGGGTAGTGGCTATCGTGTGCTAGCACGTTCTAAAACCCTTTATGAACGCTGCACAATTTTCCTCTCAAAAGAAGAACGAACAACTAAGGTGGCTAGGGTTTATCGTCTCACCTCTAATGAGGCATAAGTTTCTCTATTTATAGAGAAAACCTTATTCCTATTCTTATTAGGAATTATTAAAGCCTAATAAGTTTCTACCCATATTATATCTCATATAATAAAAGCCCGACAACTTAATTCAATCTAACCCAATAAATATATCCACATATATTTGTTCAATGCCTAATAAATTAGGCCTAAGAGAATAAGCCCAGATCACATCACTCTCTGTGTGTGACATTGTAGGGTCATTTGATGTTGGCAATGGGCTTGATCACACTTCAAGGCCCATAAGTCATAAGCGGCCTCTAGCAAGACATTATGA
>JANVCL010000001.1:9677330-9695628 GCA_026546855.1 Erythroxylum incrassatum
GCATGTCGACGTAAAAGCCTTCTCCCGACTGCCCGCTTGTGGCCCACGAGATCCGAAATGGACTCATTTCGTTCACAATGCAAACTTCGGTTTCATCGTTTTGTTCACGGAACCCTCGAGCCAATTATGTGTGCATTTGCATCTTAATGTGTCAAACTATGATGATATTTTTTAGTGATATGCTTGAATGATGAATTACATCAAATGTGTCATTTGTGATGATAGTATGAATTATGAAATGTGAATCGTATTGTGAAGGTTGAATGGTCATTGCGATGAATATGCTTGTGAATGTTTATAAATATGCTTGATTGTGTGGCTCAACGCCAATGGCTATAAATAGTTTAGCCACTGAGCTGTGAAGCTCAACCCATTTTTCCCACTCCTCAGGTGCAGTGCGAGAAGACTTAGCGATCCTTGTAAGGAAGTTGGATGACTCCGAGATAGATAGCTTTTGCATTAAGCTAGTTGAACCCTTTGTATAGCTTATTAAGATGATGAACTTTGAGCATTCATTTGTATTGTTTATTTTGGGATGTGTATTTTGATTTGTAAATGAACTTGCTCAATTATTTACTTTGTATAGAATGAGAGCAGGAAATTGATAATTTACCCTTGTATATGTATAGTGTTTAAAGATTGAAATATATGATTGTGAAAAATGGATTTTGTGTATGCGTATGTTTTGGTTGAGATTGCCAATTGTTGTTAGTGTTAGAAGAATATGTTGAAGTTGAGAAGAATGTGTGTGATGAATCCTTTGGAGATGAGATTCAATGATGTTTGATGTTGTTTTATGGAATTGTAGTGGTTTTTGTGGTGTTGGAGAAGGGTTTGAGGTAAGGGAATGTTAGGAGGGGTTTAGGAGCCCTTGAAGGGGGCTTGGAGGGTGAAATATTAGTGTTTCCCGTAGGTTACACGGTCAGCCCGTGTAAATTTACACGGGCCGTGTAATTCCAGACCAGGCACACCATTTTCACCTGTAGCTCACACGGGCAGACCGTGTGATTTTACACGGTCCGTGTGTTTTGACCCAGAAAATGACAAAATTTTAATTTTTGGTCTTCATGAAAGTTGTAGCCCTAGATGTCTTCTTTCCAACCGTCTAGAAACGAAGTCAATCCGACATCTATAATGAAAGTTATGGCGTTTGCGCCAATGTATGTTCAATAAGAATCAGGATGTGAACATGTTGGAGTTGTTGGGTCATAACTCCTTCGTCCGACCTCCGATTGAGGCGATTCTTAAGGCGTTAGACTTCTAACACATTTTCCTACCTTCCAATAAAATTTTATGGCTATTGGTTTCGAATTAAAGAAGTTTGATGGAATGAAAGTGAGTGGTCGGGTTGGAGAGCTTAATCGAGCTATGAACATATTTTGGATTTTCAAGTATATATTGAGCTATAGAGCTCCGTTTGAGGTGGTTCTTGGTTCTACATAAACTAGAGACCAAGATCTACCATTAAGAAGAAGTCAATTGAATTTTTTTGTGATCTTTGTTTTGTGGGCTCGCCTTTGGGACTTCAGATGTTATGAGTTTGAGGGTTTGTTTTTTAGGGTTAAAGAGTTTAGAAACCCGCTTAGGTATGTTCTTCGTTTCCGGACCGATAGTTGGGCTTCAGAAACGAGGCCCAACAATAAGTAACCTTCTTGTCAAAATCTAAAATAATCTTATGAAGGTTATAAACAAGCACATTATAAAGAACATTGAAATTTTAAATTGCAAATGTTTAATTAGACTTTGTTATTTCAAACTTAGCCATATTGGTTATAGATGAACCATTGAAAAGTGCAAGTACAAAAGAAAGCATTAATTGAACCAAAAATATCAGAGGTCCTTAAAACTTAGGTTATAAGAAAATAATTCATTAATACAAGGGAAAAGTATGATGGCTAAAGCTAAAGATAACTTGTTCATATCAGGATGAACTAAAACTTATTGTTTATCCTAAGACACGAATCAAACTACTGGTCCCCATTTATCCATACAAGAATACTCCAGACAATAATGCCTAATAGATGTTCACTACTTAATAAAATTCTACAAAACTTAATGAATATAAATAGACATATAAATTGAACTTATATTCAATAATATAATTATCTTAATAAGAATCGATTAAAACCATATTTTACCCTCAACCACTTTTTCCTTTTGAAAGATTGTATTTTTATACTCATCGTATCCAGTTCAATTTAATTTAAATGAAATAAGTAGTAGACAATTTATAGAACTTGCAAAATTCATCCCTTGATGAAAAGTTAAATCTTACCATAAAATAATTTTCAGTAAAAAAGATAGTGAAAGTTAACTTCTCCAAAATCAGTAGTTAAAGTTAACTTCTCCAAAATCAGTGAATTAACACATTATCATCTTACAATTATTTCAACTTGACCCTTTAATGTTCATGTCCTTTATGAAGATTGTAACTCTTCTAATATCAAACCAATTTGTGGACACATTTACTCATATTAGTATAACAAAGTTTTCACTGCATATTAATTGTCTCTTATAATTATACATTAAGATGAAATAAACCACTTGATATAATGGTAATCATATACATTAAAAGTTCAAGCTTTCCACTTATTACTAAAAGTATAAACTAACAACCATCATATATTCATAAATAAAATTAAAATTAAAATTTATATGTGTGATTCATCAATGAAATGTTTGTATCCTTATAAATATTAGTATCAACAATCCTCATAATAAAAAAGAATATAATACACCAAAAGGAATATGTTGTTTAATATATTGTACTCTTTTATTTGTATTAAACTTGTATATATGTGAAGACATATTTTCAATAAGGTTTGATAAGGATGATGTGATATTTCAACCTAATCAACACCAAAATCCATTAATGTATATGCAATGTCTAGTGCCAAAAACTGGATTAAATAACACAACTTCAATAAACTAAAATGTTGTATTCTTGTTTACTTGTGATACTTTTGTTATTTTTATCGTAAGTATTTGATTTTTGAACCCTCTTGCGTTGTGGCTTTACTACAACACATGATAAATAGCAAACCTAAACTATAGTAGAGCATAGCACACCCAAGAAGGTGAAGTATTCGAATTCCAAAGCTTTACATATAAAAGATATTCATTTTCTGTAGTTATTTAAGAAAATTTAGGTTCATAATTAGAAATCTACATCAAAAACATTACTTCGAACTCGATTTCATATAAATGGAGAAAAATTTTGAAGACTTTCTAAGTTATGTTCTCAATGTAAGATCAATGATGCCAAGGGAAATAAGGAAAGTGGTTGCCACACTAATGTGTATAGAAAAAAAAACACTGAAGAGATTGAAAAAGAATTAAAAACGTTAGAGAATTCTAACTAAAGTAAGAGACCAATGGAAAAATTTTAAAAAGAAATGAAAAGATTGAAAAGTATGATTAAAAAAGGAGACTTGTAAAAATTGGAAAAGAAAAGACATTTTATGGTATGAACAATGACTTCCAGTTTAGAAAATCAACCAATTTTCATATATAAAAATTATTATAAACATTTGAACCGAAAAGTTGGTTGGTTGTTAATGAACTGGTTTGTCCAATTTAATTTTAAAAATTGAAAATAGTTCTTATTCAAAACTTGAGAGAAAAAAAGATAGGGGAGAGAAGGAGAGCTTAATTTGTGTACCTTTCACAACCATCATCAACTTAATGATCATAATACATCTTTGATTGGCTTCAAAATTTACCAATAAGTTCTAAGACCTTAATCTTGATTTTAGAGGTGAGATCTTGATTAACTTCTTTTCTTATGGTGTTTTATTTGGAAAATTGAGCTTTCAAGCTAGCTTTGCATTTTTAGGAGTTTTGGTCAAGTATGTAATCAGATGGTCACTTGTTCAATTTTGCTAAATTTTGGATAAAGAATATGTAATATCTACTTCCAAATTCTAAATGGTGGAGATCTATTTTAACTTTTTCTATGTTGGTTTTTTATTGCAACTTTGAACCTGTCTAGATTGGTGTCTATTTCTTCCTCTCCTTTTATTGTTTTAAATAGTTTGTGATTGTATATTAAAAAGCTCGTACTTTTGATGATATGTAGTATCAATATTTGTTATGATACGTACCTAATTGCATGAAACTAGAGAAAAAATAGTGCATCATTGATTGTTAATTAATGTAAGATTGTGGACTTTAACCCTATGGTATTTACTCTTTACATTCAAAAGCTTTTCTACATAAATTTTGTGTTTCCTTGTATTAGTTATTACCTTGATTTATCATTAGTTGTTTTATAATCCTTAATTTTGGTAGTTGTCATTGATTAATTTAATTAATAGAAAACTAAAATAAGTATGCTATTGATTTGGATGAGTTATTGTGCATTATTGTGTAATTTTTTCTTAATAAAACCCAATTTATGAAAATTTATAAATGTTTTAGTTATTTTTATGCCACCATACTATGAAGTATAATCACTTGCACATTGCAATCATAATGAAAGTTCTTTAGCAACATTTTTCCCAATGCGTTAGTTATGATGGCAAAATTTAGACACAATCTCATCAAGTTTATAGTTGAAGAAAATAATTTTTTATAATTTTCTAAAACCTAAGATTTCTTTAATTATATCCATAAAGATAATAAATCATAAATCTTACTTTATTCTAAAGCTTGATTTTCCTTCCAAAAACTGCCTCACAAAGCCAATTTCTGAAATATGTTATTAAAAATCACTTTAGTCATTCAAGTACAGGCCTTGAATAGTATTATAAATCGATTTTTGAAATAACTTATAAAAAACCACTTTATTCGTAAAATTATTCAAACTCTAATAGTATCAAATAAATAAGTTAACTCTTGTAGAGCCTACGCCTATTAATAATAGACCTTAGATTTTTATTAATTTAATTTAATTGTAATTATAACTTTAATTAAAATTGTAACTAATTTTAATTAAATAATAATTACGTCTAAATAAGAACTAACAATAAGATCTAATATCTATTGTTAGTTCTTATTTTTCAAATATTTTATATTTGACTATAAAATGTCTCAAATTTTACAATCAAGTTTAATTTAAATAAATCACATTTTTCTTTTCAACTATTTTTTAAATGTGATTTATTAGGTTCCGATATATGTTAACAATGAATGCAAATTATTAATTCTAAATTATTTTTAGGATTAAATAAATTAAGCTCCTTCAATCCATCTTTAATTATCTAATTAAGTAATTTATATCCACATATCAAGATTAGTATTTAGCAACATATCATAACTATTTAAATATTAAACATGAAGTGAGTTTAGTAACTATATTGTATATAAAATTTTCATATATTGCAATCATTTTATCATACAATGTTTTGATCATATATAGAGTATGTAATTAATTTCTATTGTATTTAAGTCCAGTCATTTTATTTCTTCAACATTTGTATTTGATTTTTTAATGACATTTAAAAACTATCTTTAGAGTCTCATGACACTTTCATCAAGAAATTTTCAAATTAATATTAATTGAAAATAATGAAATATTTTTCTTAATTACTTTAAAATGACAAATAAAATATTAATCACTCTATTGCTTCCATATAGTTCATATAGTAACTTTGACTAGGATAGATCTTAAGTAATAAACAATATAATAATTTCTATATGAAATACTTTAAAAATCTTAAAATAAAAGATCATTTGTACAATTACCAGAATGAGCATTTTAATAAACATACAAGTAATATTTGATATGAAATTATTAATATCGACCTGTTTAAGGAAATAGTTTTCTGACAAACACTAACATATATATTTAAGCATATTCATCATGTTAATCTTTTTATTATGTCAGTATCAACTCTTTATAAAATAATTATTAAATATAAAAATAAATATCATAATTATGATTTCGTTATAATTTTATTTTTTCAGTATAATTATCCTTTGAATTATATTTTATAGATCACTTCGCGGAACCAGCCTAGAAGAGCAACAACTGTGTTTGCCAAAAATTTCCCAGTCATTGCAGATAACAGTTAAGTATATGCATCATACGTGCCTGAAAATATAATTAGAACAGCCTTCGGGATTGTAATCAGGGCATAAACTTGCAACCTTTGGTTTCTAATGGAGCAGGAACATCAAAAAGAAAGAACTCTTGAAACAAAGCCTCGAAGAAATGGGAAGGAACAAAAATCTGAACGTGTTCCAAGTTGTGATAGTAACAGATGAACAGAAGAGTATGAGAAAAATAAAAGCACAGGATTTTTATCTTACTCTGCTAAACAAACTGGTACAATGAAAAGACGAAGTTGAAGTTTGCATTCAGTCATGTGTGTTTGGTGATTTGATAGAAGATAGTAGGATTCCAACTTCTAAAAGATGTTGCCTGAAGTTGGTTCGACCTGCATTCAGTGATGGATTTGGGGAAAAGGGCGTCTTGTCATTCTTAATAATTTCCGTATTTAATGAATTTAGTACATAAACAAATTAAGTTTTGTAACCCAAATAAATTCTAATTTAGATAACTTTATTATTATTCAGCAAAAAGGAATTAAAAAATAAATAATTAAAGACAACCCACAGCATCTATGAGTCACCCAGAGATCGTCTGTCCACTTCCACGCATGTCATTTCTGGTTTCGACCCGCAACCATATTTTTGTAACAGCAGCAGCTTAACAAGAAAGACCCATGATTTCAAATCCTAAATCCTGGATACGGTCGCCATTTTCTTGATGATATTGTTAGAATCGAATTAAAAAGATTAAATCTTGATTCCGATCCACCACAGTTTGTGGTTTTCTCGAATTGGGTCTCTTTTTGTTTGATGAAAGTGTTTGCTTCCAGTTGGAGTTCTTGTGAGTTAGCGCATCAATGGCGTGGTTCAGCGGGAAAGTCTCTCTTGGGAATTTCCCCGATCTAGCTGGAGCGGTGAACAAGCTCAGCGAGAGCGTGAAGAACATCGAGAAGAATTTCGATACAGCTCTTGGCTTCGATGAGAAGTCCGAGTCCAGTTCAACAACTACCACAACCTCCAGGGAAGGTAGTTGTTAATCACAGTTTAGAAGTGCATTGTTTTTTAATTTTGGACTTGTTAGATACCTAATTCTGATACTTGGAATTCATATAGCAATAAAAGAACTAGATAGTTGTATAGTTACGTTTTTTAGGTGGTTGGTATTGATGATGTTACTTTACATTTGGTTGTAGCTTCGGGGTTATGGCCTGTTATGTCCTTTATGAGCCAAAAAGGTGAGGATCGAATCGTTGAAGCTTCAGGGAAAGATGGGTCTCCTCAGAGATCATCTATGGATGAAGGAAAAGAATCTCGGAACTCTGTCTCCGAACAAGCTGCAGTTGAGGAGAAAGCTGCAGCTGTTGAAGAAGAGGGTAGTGGTCTGAAGGAGCAAAAGGATGATGAGCATTCAGAGACTGTGGAGACAAAAGAGGGTGGGATAGCAGAGCCTGATAATGTTGAAACTGAGTCTGAAGTGAAGCGATCACCTATTAAATCTCCTGAGCCCAGTGCGCATGGCGTGAGGACGCTAGATTCTGTTGATTTTCAGCAGGAGAAAGGAATATCAGAACATGGTGTTGTTGAACATTTAGATTTGGTGGAAAGCAAAGCTATTGGCCTACATCAAGCAGAGCATGCAAGCACTGTGCATCAGACCTCTCATCATGAAGTTGATGTGCGTGGGAGCACAAATGAATTGAAGGCACAATCACAAAATAATGTAGAGGAGAGTTCTCCGGTTCAAACTAAAGTGTCTGGCAATGACCAAGCAGAGGCATCGAATGATTCCCGTCTTGAGGCATCAAGCAGTATGCATTCTGAGGCATCAAGTGATAACCGAGCTGAAGCTAAAATAGATGCTTCTGTTTCCCAACCTGGCACTGCAAAAGAAGAGATTCAATTGGATCATGATTCTCCTTTGTCTACTGCAACTCCCTCAGATGAAGCTGAATGCATTGTTTCTGGATCAGTTTCTGGAGAAAATGATGCAAATATTAAGGCAGTTGGAAACGACAAGCAAATAAATGATGCTTGGGCTGGTACTGAAGGGCACCGCCTAGGTTCACGATCTACCAAAGCTGTTGATGTAGATTATGTGTGTGAACTGGAGAAAGTGAGTAAGGAGATGAAAATGATGGAAACTGCATTGCAAGGTGCCGCAAGACAAGCTCAGGTATTTTATGCAGGATGTAAAAGCTATTTGGAAAACACATTAACATCTTGTTTGTGATTTTTTCCTCATTTAGTTTATATTTCTTAATTCAAAATCAACTTATTTTGATACTTTTCCAGGCAAAAGCTGATGAGATTGCAAAGATGATGAATGAAAACGAGCATCTGAAAACTGTGATTGAAGACTTGAAGGTCCGTTTTGTCTTTTTAATTCTTGCCTCCAGTTATTTTGAGTTAAAATTTGTGTCTTTATATATGTGTCAACTAAAAGTTATTAGTTACTCCATTCTTTCTCTTTTGCTGTTGTTTTTGCCTATTTTTATTGAATTGGATTTGCCAGTCACATTGTATTGCAATTATTGTGCTCAATATCCTCTGGTACATATGTTCTTTTTAATCATAAGATACTCTATTGTATTACTATCTATCAATTAAGATATAAAACAAGGTATATCATTGCACTTAGGGAAGATGTACCCTTAGGTGCTCAATCATCTGAAAAATTTAAGCTTTGTAGAATATATTTAATGTGGATTTTAATACGGTAGTTGTATCATTTGAATATCTTATCTGTTCTTACAATGAGAACATATTTTTTTAAGTCTCTTTTTTTCCTGACATCCGTGGTCATGATGCTGCTTGGATAAACTAGTTCAATTCCACCAAGGTCAGGTGACCCACAAGTTCTGCTTGTCACCTTCTGTGCATCAATTCCTTCTCCTCTCTTATTTTAGTAATAGCAAATTTGTTATATGCCTACTGTGATTAAAGGTTTGAATAATTTCTCCATTTGTTTTGTTCTCCATGGCTCGACTATGAACGTTTATCTAATGGATTTTATGGAACAGAGAAAATCAAATGATGCTGAAATTGAATCTTTGAGAGAGGAATACCATCAGCGAGTTGCAACTCTTGAAAGAAAGGTGTGCCATGACTTTCTCTTTTTCATTTTTTTTCTTGAAAATTTTTATGAGTTTCTTAAAATGTCATCCATTTGCCTTCATTTTTCTTCATATAAAGGAGAATATTAGGTTATCCACTCTGGAATAACTCATCCAGTGCACTTGTCAAGATTTGAAATATGTGAGCCTAATTTGTAGATTAGGATGTAACCAAGGAATGTGTAATTATGTACTGCAACATACTTGGAAGCACACCTTACGTTATGGGAAGGGCTTTCCTTGATTTTGGTACATTTTTTGTAAACCTAATATAAAAGCACAGGAAAAAGGCATTTTGTTATAGTAAATATATATATATTTATAAAATGTTTAATCTGATAAGGAAATAATTGTTTATCACATGCATAGATATAACGTGTGTATCTACTGAAATTTCGACAACCAAGTGACTTCAGAGGACAATATGATAAGAATGATTTAAGTTGCAGATCCAATTGAAGTAAGGCTTTCCCTAATATTGATGTAGAACAAACAATTAAGATGGCTTATATAATTTTGATAATTGGTGACAACTGTTGTTACTTTGCTACCGCAAGATTTAATTATTCTTAGTTTGTTGGTTATAGGTTTATGCCCTTACGAAGGAAAGGGACACCCTTCGGAGAGAGCAGAGTAAAAAGATTGATGCAGCTGCTCTTCTAAAGGAAAAAGATGAAATTATCAATCAGGTTATGGCTGAAGGTAAAACTATGTGGCCATTTTTCTACACTAAAATAATAGGATCTCTTTAGATTTACCTTCTAGATGTCATACTGGAATGTGGATCAACAGCTAGTTAAGATTAAGCTCTTGCCACATAGTTGTAGAAGTTTACAATTTTGCTTCCACTGATGCCTGGCTTCATAGAATTATTGTATGTACTTTTTGAGAGATTGGGAAAAGCTTTGCAAAAAATTTCTTTCTCTATCACATTAAGAATGTTAAATGTCTGTGCTTTGCTAAGTTCTAGGGTTCATATTTACTTTGCAAAGTGAAAAAGCTCTTTGTATATGAGTTTTATATTTGAAGATATTCATCCATAATTCCAGGTGAAGAGCTCTCAAAGAAGCAGGCTGCTCAGGAAGCTACAATGAGGAAGTTAAGAGCCCAGGTAGCTGAATTGGGTGATTCTATGAGCTTTTATATCCAGTTCCTTTTCTTTTGCATATCTGATCCAGAAACATTTTGCGTACTTTCAATTTTCTGTGAAAACTTAGATAAGAGATCTTGAAGAAGAGAAGAAAGGTTTGGCAACCAAACTTCAGGTAATTTAATTTGGAAGCTAGTTGTGGTTAGTGTGCAGTTATAATTTAACCTTTCAGAATTAAGTTGGGCCTGGGTTTGGTATGGGCTGATGTATGTTTTTGGTTTCATTTTTGTGGATATTTGCATGCACGTGCACACACATTAATCTTTGTAACTGGAAGTGCGAATGTTGATCCATCTTTGATATCCTTTGCCCATATACCTATCTATCAGGCTTGAGTGTGAGACCCTTTTAAGTATTGTGAAGTGCCTTTTATCGGGGCATAATTGGAATATTGACCTGCATCACTTACGTGTGAAAGAAAAGTTCCATTATCCATAAAGTGCAAAATGTTTGTAGTACGTCACATGCCCATGCTTACTTATTTTGGTAGAATGTAAGCTTCTGTGTATCATTACTGAATGATTTCTGGTAACAATGCCTGTTCCATCCATATATGAACTTCCTTCCTAGGTTGAAGAGAATAAAGTGGAGAGCATCAGGAAGGATAAGATGGCTACAGAGAAGTTGCTGCAAGAAACCATAGAAAAGCACCAAGCGGAACTGGCCACTCAGAAAGAATACTATACAAATGCACTGGCCGCAGCCAAGGAGGCTGAAGCATTGGCTGAGGCACGTGCAAACAGCGAAGCCAGGACTGAATTAGAGAGTCGTCTAAGAGAGGCTGAGGAACGGGAGAATATGCTAGTTCAGACACTTGAGGAATTACGAAAAACTTTGACTAGAGCAGAGCAGCAGGTCATTGCTTAATATCTTGAAATTGCTAATTTGACCGTCACTTGAGTAATGATTTTCATCTTTCTATTTAAAATGTCACAGGCTGTATTTAGAGAAGATACACTTCAGAGGGACATTGAGGATCTTCAAAAGCGTTACCAAGTCTGTTGACTTCATGGGATTCTGAATTAGTAGATTTTATATCTTAACTTTGTGCTTCTGTTTTTCATTCTAGTTGTTATTCCCTGGTTTTCTTTTTAATTAGGCCAGCGAACGGCGGTGTGAGGAATTGGTCAGTCAAGTTCCTGATTCTACTAGGCCTCTTATAAGGCAGATTGAAGCAATGCAGGTGGGTTTAGACATTTTTACAGGTTAATAATTGCATAATGGACTTTTTGCCCGCAATTATCCACTGTTTAGTTGATAATTTCTTCGTCACTGGTAATAGGAAACAATGGCCAGAAGGACTGAAGCTTGGACTGCTGTCGAAAGGTCTTTGAACTCTCGACTACAGGTTCTAACAATGTTATTTCTTAGTATTTAACATGTTAAAATGAATTGTGAAGTGATTTATTTGTAAAGTATTGCTGCATCTACAGGAAGAAGAGGCCAAAGCTGCTGCTGCTGAGGAAAGAGAGCGATCTGTTAATGAACGCTTGTCGCAAACTTTATCTCGAATTAACGTTCTGGAAGCGCAGGTTCTTCTTCTTGGGTGTAATCTTTTATTATGAACGTACCTGTATGATGGTTATGAACTGAAATCAATCATATGTTTTCAGATTTCATGTCTTAGAGCAGAGCAGACACAGTTAAGTAAGTCCCTTGAAAAGGAAAGACAGAGAGCAGCTGAACTTAGGCAGGAGTACCTTGCAGTTAAGGAGGAAGCTGACACGCAAGAAGGTCGTGCAAGCCGACTCGAAGAAGAAATTAAGGAACTCAAAAGAAAGCACAAGGAAGAGTTACAAGAGTCACTTGTGCACACAGAACTTCTACAGCAGGTTCTGTTCTCAAATTTTTGCTCCTTATCTGTGGTGTCCATCATTATTATGTTGCATCACTTTGATTTAAATTGTTTGTTACTTCCTTGTCCTTACCCAAAATACCAGATGAATGTTTTCTATGGAAACTGCTTTTTTCTTATAGTAGTCATCTTCCTCGTGTGATCACATCATCCCATCTTTGTTAAAGATGGGGTATATGGGATAGATCCCATAGTGAGAAGGAATGGTTCCATAGGGATGATAGTTGTAAAATCACTGCTTAAGTTCATCAGTTTAGTTGACATCCAGCACTCTAATAAACTGTTCATGGGGGAGTTGCATCATACCTTTGGTTGAGACCTATGACAAGATTTCTGGTAGAACTACCTGTTTATTTTGTAGTTCTTAGTGGACTAGAATTCTTGAAATTAGCTCCTCATTTGCTATAGGAAATTGAAAGAGAAAAAACTGCTCGATTGGAATTGGAAAGGAAAGCTCATGCAAATTCTACAGCTGCAGCAGATCAAACTCCTATGTCACGGAGCAATTCTTCTTTTGAGAATGGTATTGTCTTTTACTTTGCTAACACATACCACCTTGACTTTTTGAAATTGGCTTATCTGTGTTTTTGTTTCTATTTTGGTGCTTTTGTAGGTACCTTGAGCCGTAAGCTCTCAAGTGCAAGTAGCCTAGCCAGCATGGAGGAGAGCTATTTTCTCCAAGCATCTTTAGATGCATCTACTGACAGTTTGTCGGAGAGGAGGAATCCAGGAGATGCAGCCATGACCTCGTACTACAAGAGAGGCCTGACACCCAGTGCTTTTGAAGCTGCACTTCGTCAGAAAGAGGGTGAACTTGCATCATACATGGCTCGTTTGGTAATGCCATTACTTGCAAATTTGTTCATGTTTACTTTACATGTTTTACATTTTCTTCTTTTCTGTTTCAGGCGTCTATGGAGTCCATTCGTGACTCTCTTGCAGAGGAGTTGGTTAAAATGACCGCACAGGTTAGTTCCTCTATTCTACTTTGCATGGGGCAAAGTTTACCACATATGTTGTCATTCTTATATGCTCTTTTAACTTGATGAATGTGTAGTGTGAAAAGTTGAGGACAGAGTCTGCTTTGTTGCCTGGCATAAGAGCAGAGCTAGAAGCCCTGAGGCGGAGGCATGCTGCTGCACTTGAGCTAATGGGTGAGCGGGACGAGGAGGTACATATACTTAACCATCTTGGTATCCATTGGTTAGGCCAACAAATATATTAATTAAGCTTGGAATTCATGTGAAGTCCATGTAAAACGTAAAATCCTACTATGCGTCATGGTATGTCCTGACATTAGACTTTCCGGCAAACTTTTTTAGTTGGAGGAACTTCGGGCTGACATCGTGGACTTGAAAGAAATGTACAGAGAGCAAGTGAACTTGCTGGTGAATAAGGTGTTTTTCTTCTCCAGCAATTCCCTTAAAGTTGATGTGTGACTTTTTCTTTCCTCTCACGCATATTTTCTTTGCCAGATTCAAACAATGGGCATCGCTGGATGATGCATCAACTAGTTGCAGAAGTTATTAATGGTATTTGTATAGCTTGAGATGAATTCATCAAAATTTTGGTCATTTAATTTTAACTTGTTGTACAGCACAAAATGTGATGATTGTTTGTTAATGATAATTTCTGTGTTCTTCATGTGTTGACAAATAAATTGTTGTCCTTCAAGCACAAAAAATTACAGACTAAAGAAATAAATCCTGACTTGAAAAAATTGTGAAAGAAAAAGTCATCGTATTCAGTCTATCAGATTTTTTTATTTTTACAAAAAAAAATTATTTTTGTGATTTTATGTAGAGAACAAGCAAATAATATCCCAGAAATAACCAGGAAATAGGATATTTAATAGATTTTATCAGCAATGGTACAATGGTGCTAGTACAGAGGAATTGTCATAAACAGAGGAATTGATACAGAAAAGAAATCTGGTACGCCAGTACTCACGTGAGAGGAGAGGAATGGCCATAGCTAACTTTGAGAATATTCATGATCTTTATAGTACAACCCTATGATTACTTATAAACAGTGCTAACAGAAATTGCAACTGAATTGAAGCTAGCCCCACATATAATCCTTTAAGACCACTGACTCCTTTCTTTCATGCAACAGCCTTCCTATGAAATTTGATGCAATTGCTAACCCACTCACATTTGTCACATCGTATGATTCTTGGATCGTGGCATTGCTCCCATCTGCAAAATGAACCTTGTCCTCAAGGTTCCGTGATGAATAAGTATCTCGAAAATCAGCAGTTGGCACCCAAGTTGCCGCTACAGTTCCTATTCCTTCCCATTGCACAAGTACTTGAGATTCCATAACTCCAGCTTTCAAAATCTCTCATGCAGCCATGATGTGAGACGAAGTTCGAATAGGGACTAATTCAGGTTCAATAATCGGCAATGGAATGCTCTGGCTTGCTTGATTTCCAACACATTTCTTCAACACTGAAACGTGGAACACATGATGAATGCAGGATGACTTAGGCAGATTCAACTTGTATGCAACTGACCAAATTCGCTTCAAAACTCTAAAAGGGTCAAAGTATCTCTGACTAAGTTTCTGATTCCAATGAAGACGGAGTGACATCTGGCGATAAGGCTGAAGTTTAACAAATAACCAATCTCCAACCTCATATGAAATGTCTCTTTTATTTTTGTCAGCTTGGTTTTTCATTCTTGTTTGTGCCTTGAGCAAATTAGCCTTAAGTTGTTGAAGAATCAAATCACATTAAGATAAGTCATAGTCCAAGGTTGAGAGCTTGGTTGTTTTGGGAACATAGCGGATTAAAATTGGAGGATCACAACCATATAATGCTCGGAAAGGTGTCATCCCCACTGAGCTATGATGGGCGGTATTATACCAATACTTAGCCCACAGTAGTAGCTTAACCCAAGTGTGTGGAGTCTCGGCTACAAAGCACCTCAAGTACATCTCTAAAACTTTGTTAACGGCCTCAATTTGCCCATACGTTTCGGGATGATAGGCTGAACTTAGAGCTCTGGAAGTCCCCTGCAGCTTGGTCAATTCATTCCAAAAAATATTAAAAAAACAACGGATCACAATCGCTACTGATTTTTGTCAGAATTCCATGCAACTTAATTATCCCATTTAAAAACACATCAGCCAGCTTAACACTAGTGAAATTACTAGGCAATGCAAAGAAATGAGCAAATTTGGATAAACGATCAACCACAACAAATATGGTTGTTTTACCATCAGAAGGCGGCATCCCGTAATAAAATCCATACTAATTTCTTCAAACACTTGAGTTGGCAATGGTATTGGTTGTAGAAGACTCGAAGGTGACAATTGAGATGATTACATGGTTTGGCAAACAATACATTCTTGTACAAATTGCTACACTTCCCTGCGCAAAGAAAACCAATAGAAATTTGCTGTTACTCGATTAAGGGTTCGAGTAATTCCCGCGTGAGCTCCCACCACTGAACAATGAAAATTAGTGAGTATTGAGTTGCGTAAATCTGGCAAATTTGGTACCACCAATCGATTTCAATAAAAGAGCAAGCATTTATAAACAAAATAGTCCCGGTATTGAGGATCTTTAGCAGCCACCTTGGCTTATAATTCTATCAGTTCGGGATTTGAAGCATTTAAAGACCAAAATTCTTCCAAACGATTGAATTTTTGAACTATTAAGCCAAGGAAACAACCTGTTGGAGCTCTTGATAAGGCATCATCCACAGAATTCAACTTCCTTGGACGGTATATTATTTCGAAATCATACCCAACGAGTTTGTACAGCCAATGTTGCTGCTCCGGTGTCTGAATGGTCTGCGCAGTGAGATTTTGAGTGCCCTTTGATCCGTAACAATTGAGAATCTCTTGGCCAATAAGTACTGTTGCCATTTGCCCACAGCTTGTGTGATTGAAAACATTTCCCTGTGATGCGCGGGAGCTCCCTGCATTCTCGAAGATAATTTTTGGCTGTAAAAAGCGATCAACCGGCCCCGTTGAATTAGTACTGTTGGATCCCGTTTCTGAAACCCAACCCTTTGCGACTCATACATCCTCTTGCTCTGAAACCACAAATGTTGGATCCCGTTTCCGGAACCCAACTCTCTTGCTTACTCATTCGTCTATTGGACCCCGCTTGACTCCAGAGTCTAACGCTTGCTCTGATAATCATGAAACGTGAGCATGTATATTACCTTGAAGGGTTCTTACATTAAACCCTCATTAGCCATCATGATTTTTTTTCATTCTTATAACATCCCAAAAATTTTCTCACAAATTGTTCCATGGTGTGCTCATACAAATCAGTCACTATGCTTGAACTCAATTCTCTTACTTGTGAACAAAATTTGGAAATCTTCAAATCCGAATTTCCATTTGACTTCTTCATAGAAATCATAGCTCTAAGTCTCTAGTTTGCTTTGAAGAAAGAATCATCTCATTCGGAGCTCTATAGGTCATGATATGATTAAAAAACTCAAGTCTGCTCAAACCCTAATCATTCTCTCCTAATCAACCCCTCACTTACTTTCATGAAAACTTTCTCAAATCAACTCCAAATGCTACAAATTTTTATGGAGAGAAGGATACATGTCTTAAGAATCTATTGGTCTAAGAATCACCTCAATATGAGGTCAGATGAGGGAGTTATGCCCAAAAGAATAGACCATGTTCATACCTTAAGTCAATTTGAACCTCTCTTGGCGCGATCGCCATAACTTTCCATATAGAAGTTGGATTGCTTTCTTTTTTGGAACATTTGAAAGAAGACTTCTAGAGCTACAACTTTCATGAAGACCAAAAAGTTTGATGCAGCCTCTAACAGTGTCAAAAAGCACAATCTTTCCTGTGAATGTCTGTTAAACGAACATGCATGTCCATTTAACGGACATACATCGAGCTTTGGAGGCTAAATGACCCGAGAATGTCCGTTTAACGAACATTGACTGGCCATGGGGTGTTTTCTCACCCGAGAATGTCCGTTAAACGGACATCTATAGAAGCTCCCCAAAGCCTCCAATGCCTTTCCAAAGCCTCCAACCTTCAACCTAACACCATAAACACTTATACACTTCCCAAATTCACTCATTCTAAGGCCTAAACACTTCATAACAACTCAAACATCAAGTTCATTTCACAAAACTCTCAAATCTCAATCCATTTGAATCATCAAAATAACAAATTCTCATCATACATCATAGCTGTCATGTTCATACACTCCATGCAACATCATAACTTGTATCAATCATATCTCTTAACTCCGACATCCAAAAATCACAAACTTTATAGCGTCGGAAAGCTAAAAGGATCATCTACAACTTCTAAGTAGACAACTTTGACCAATTCTATCTAGATTTTTCCATATTTTCCCTTGAATCAGTTCACAAAATCTTATCCTTGTGAAAACTTGAAATTGACCCAATTTCACTTCCTTTGCTAAATACACCATCATTCTTATCCATTCAATTACCATTCCTTATTTTCCATGCCATTTCACTTACAATTAATAGCAACTCATACTCAAATTCATCAACTCAATTGGATAGCTTCTTTAAGTGAACTTAATTCCAACTTAACCTCATCCATAGTTAAGACATTTTTCAACTCCAGCCTTGATTCATACCCAAATTCATATTCCAATATAACAATCATCCATATACAAATTCACATTGCATTTTCCAAAGTTCCTATTTGTCCTTTCCACAATATCTCACTTATGTATATATATATACATATATATATATACCAACCATTCATGCTTAGCATTCATCATAGCCATCCATATTCAAATTCACATTTCATGTCCATATACAAACCCATATTTCATTAACGTCATAAAATAACTGTTTTACAAACTTTAATGGCATTTCCAAGCCACAATACAATCTCAATATCAATATCCCAAAATACAAAACATGCAAACTCAATAATTCTCAAAATACATTTAAAGCCTCGTTTTACATCAATAATTCCAAAATATGACAAAACATGCATATCTGAAGTAATGCCTTGACTTTCTTTCACTTTGTTTCTTACTCAATACTTGGAGATGGGGAAAAAGAGGAGGTGAGCTCGAAAGCTCCGTGGGTAACATGCTTATAACATATAACAAGCAAAAACTGTTTAAAAGGTTCATTGTTATAAAAATGCTTCTTGAATCATAAAACTCACTTTTCTCAAAATTCTTGTCAAGTAATCAAAATCATA
>JANVCL010000001.1:9696070-9712808 GCA_026546855.1 Erythroxylum incrassatum
CACAGTATACACAATCCTACACTTAGAGCATTTTCAAAACCAAAACAAAATACACTTAACTTTGAAAGATCATAACTATCACTCCCGATATCAAAAAATATCAAACTTTATAGCAACAGAAAGCTCTCACCAGAAACTACAAGTTTCATGAAGATCATTTTCTCAAATTCTGCTTAAATCAAAAAGTCAACTCTCTATTTCTAAAAGTCAAGCTTTCTCATTAATTTTTCTTAAAGCACAATAACATCTATAACACAATACATATAAAAAAACACTCATTGAATTTCATTTACTATTTCGAAATTCCACTAAAAGATCGGGGTCCAATAAGAAGTTATACATAATGTGGCATAAAAGTTTAGGCTACATTTCCAGAGCTAGGGTTGAGAGATTGATCAAGGAAAGCATTTCTCAATTTTAGATTTTGATGATCTGGGAACATATGTTGACTGTTGTAAAGGTAAGTTGACTAATAAGGATATTGAAGTCAACTCAAGCTTTTGGTTTGTTGAGTTTGATACATAAAGATATCGGTAGACCTTATACAGTTGCATTGTGCAATTCTAAATGTATTATGATATTTGTTGATGATTATTCCCATTATAGTTAGGTGTTTTTGCAACAGGAACCTATACCTGTACTCACAGTGGTTCCTGAGGGTACAAGATCTAATGCAGTTACATAAATCCGCTAGAGTGAGA
Source organism: Erythroxylum incrassatum (assembly GCA_026546855.1). NCBI lineage: Eukaryota > Viridiplantae > Streptophyta > Magnoliopsida > Malpighiales > Erythroxylaceae > Erythroxylum > Erythroxylum incrassatum. The sequence goes on from JANVCL010000001.1 coordinate 9,696,772, forward strand.
CGACTTGTTTTCTTATCTTATTTCATAGTCTATCAGGTGTTCAGGACTATGATATTAGATATGTTACGGATCTAGTTACTTTTACAGAAGCTGTTTCTGGGCCCAATGTAGATGTGTGGTTTTAACATCTCGTTCTCATACTAAGGGTTAGAACCCTAAAATATGATATATGACAAGATCAATGAGAGATTTAGAAAAATGCATCTCATGCTCATGCGTAAGGTTAACATTCACGCACGTGAATTTTTAATTTTTGCATATGAAAATAATTGTACATGCATCCATTGATATATTCCAGATATAATTGATTATAAATGTGATTATGTGAAAATTGTGAGTTAATTGAATTGAAAGTCGATGTGGAGAATATGTGTATTGATTTAGAAATTTTAGGAGAATTTTAGAATTTGTTGAATATTACTGGATTAGGAAAAATGTCAATTGGCAAGTAAATTGATGAATGGAAATAGAAATAAGAGTCAAATGATAGTGGAAAATTGTATGGGTGACTTTGGGATTTTTGACAAATGATATTGAGAATTTAGAGACAATTGGAATAAAAAGATGGGGCTTATGAGACTAGTTCAATAAGAACTAGTTAGTTGGGAAACTAGTTAAGGACTATAGAAATTGGACAAGTGTTTAAATCTAAAGTCACGTTTTTCTTAGCTTTGAAAGATCAAGTACAATACTCTTGTCTTTTTCTTCTTTATAGCTTTGTTTTCTTCACATTTCTTCATTTACACAGAGTTTTTCATCAAATCTCTATTAGAGTTAAATTTTGTTTTCTTCTACTTTTTCTTACTCCCAACTTCGGTTTTCTTTCTTTTGCCTCAAGAAAAACTGAAACTGTTAACCTCTATAACGGTGTATGTGGGTGCATGAGAGTTAGGATTTTTGGAGATTTTGAAGATGTTAGAGCTTTAAACAAGTAAGTTTGTTATGGTACCTTATTTCTATATAAGATGAAGCATGCATCACATTAGCTCACTATTAAAGGGTTAGGAAATAACGATATACATATTTGCTGAAAAATGAGTGAGGACATTTTAGGTATGTCGTATATGTTGTGTTTGCATATTCAATGATTAATATGTTAAAAGATAAAATTGTGATATAGAGATGAGTTAAGAGGAAATGGAAAAGTTGATGGAACTGAATGACTGTAGTGGAAAATTAGTATAACTAGGTGCAAAAACATTTTGAAGAAAACAGAAATGAAGGCTCTGTTTCTCTTCATTGAGAACATATGTATATATGTAAATATGTGAGTGTTTTTAGAGATGATCAAAAGGATGAATTTAGAGTTGGAAAATAGTTTCAGATCTTTCTTTTAGCATTTTATTGACATAAAGTTTGAAAATTTTGAAGTTCTAGATTGAAAGTTATGGAGATTTGAAGAGAGGGTGTGCGTCTGGGAAAATCGCAGATGATCGTGAGCTCAAAAGACGATCGTAAACTATCGCGAGTGCAGATGATCACAAACGATCGCAAAAGATTGTAGCTTTGCAAAATCAACAGTGCACGATCACGACTTCTAAGGTTGGAGGCTAACGAACATCCTTCAATATTTTGGCTATATCTCCTTTGTTCGACCTCCTAATGACACGAGACTTGAATCATTGGACTCGTAACACAGTGCTCTACCTCTCCACCAAAAATCATAGCAATCTAAAGTCAATTGATAGAGATCTAGTGTAAAATATGGGACGGTTTGACTAAGTGTGTTCTCCAACATTTTTATCTTTATTTGTCACAACCCGTGACTTTTCTCCCTCACCCCCGTAAGTTTAATTGCTAGACTCATGTTTATTTGTCACATCAAGTCACTGTGCTCTCCAATAGTAGTCGTGACTAGATTTTGTTCTTAACACTCGAAAGAAATTGCAAATTGAATACAAAAATAAATATTAAAACTAATATCAAAAATAAATATTAAAACATATAAATATATAGAGAAGATGAGTTTGTAAGATAAACTTGAAGATAGGTTTGTATGTATTGTGAGAATTATGTGTAAAACATAAAAGAAAAAGGGACTAAAAAATAAACTTATTAATTGCTCTGAAAAATCTACCTAAAAAAGTCATTTGAGAGGCTTTTTTGAGAAGCTCCAAATTTGAGCTTCTTAAATAGTTGCCAAAAAAATCATATCTATTAAAGAAATGCTTTTTTAAAAAGTGGTGAAAAAATGCTTATTGACCTCCCAAAAATTCATCCAAACAGTCACTTAATCTACTTCTTTATAATGCTTGCCTGGTATTAGAACCGAGATGAGAAACAAACATAATTTGATTTTCTTCATGTTGTAGGTAATCATTTCATCGCTTTGTTCTTTCTCACTTAACTTTGTTGGTGATCGAACTTATCTTTTAAATGTTTGTACCACATGCATAGAATCGTGTAGTTATGCTTATACCTATTGAAATTAAGCAAACAATTGAATCTTTTGTTATAGATGCCGCACACTATTTGAATTCCTTCTCTCTTTTTCTTTTTCTTAGCTTGTTTTGGAGCATGGATTGTGTTTGTGTTAGAACTCAGAACAAAACTGTACTGCTTCATATTCAAGACAAGACCTTTCTCTTCTGTAGTCTCATTTTCCCAAGTATTATCAAGTGATGATACCTAGGAAAAGACTACTTTTTGTTATCAAAAAACAACTAAGGGCGTTTTACGATGGTGTCCGCCTATGCTATTATAGTAAGCAATTCCTCGCTTGAGGAGACCCAACAATGGGATTTAATCTGGAAATAGGCTAGACCCCAATGAATTTGGGCTTTCCTTTGGTTACTCTTTAAGCAAAAGCTTATGACTAACCACCAGCGTGTAACTCGTCACCTCACCCTGGACAACACGTGCCCTTTTTGTGGTCATGATGAGACCATCTTACATGCTTTTCGGGATTGTTTGCAGGCTAAACGCTTCTGGGTTTTATTTTCCCCCAAGTGATTACCTCAGATTTCTTCCAGCACGATGTGGAGACATAGGTGATTGTGAACCTTAAGACCCATACCCAGGTACACTAGTCCCCGTGGTCTACTATTTACGGAGTGGCCTGTTGGTTCTTGTGGAAATGACGGAATCGTAGCATTTTTGAAGAGGATTTCCAGTGGCCTGCCGAAGGCCACCGTGCAATTACGGAATACGTTAGCTAGATCCCAAGGGCAAGAACAATGGAATGGAGGGTGTTTGGAGACCCAAAGTTAAGTGTGGGGCACCCTGTCGGATGGACCAAACCACCGAAAGATTGGGTCAAGCTTAATACTGATGGAGTTGTTAAGTATAGTCACCAAGTTGCTATGGTGGGTAGGTTGCTAAGGGACTGCCAAGGCCAATGGTGTGGCGGATTGATCCATCGGATTGGGTGGGGTATACCTATTGAGGCAGAATTATGGGGAGTTTAATCAGGCCTCCAGCTGACTTGGGACTTCAGGTATCGACGGCTCATCTTGGAAGTCGATACCCTTGAGGTGATCAATATTCTTTCTTCTTCTAATTTTCCAGGGACTGATCAGTATTGTTTGGTGGCAAGTATTCTAGAGCTACTGCGACAACCATAGGAAGTACAGCTCCAACACATACTTCGAGAAGGCAACAAGAGTGCAGATAGCCTGGCCTCCCTTGCGGCATTAGCCACCTAGGCCCCCACTTTGTCCAGGAGCCTCCGATGTCAGTATGGGCCCACATTTGCCGTGATCAACATGAATTTTTGTATCGCAGACACTGCTATAGTTAGGACGGTTGTGTAATTTCGTTTTCTTTCCCATTAAAAAAAAGTGAAACTCCCAAGTTTTATCTTATTTATATATTCGTTGACTCCTTCACGACAAGTTCTCGTTTTCGTCAGGTTGCATTAGAATTCACTGAGCGTGGTTGTAAAAATATGTTCTTTTCTTCGTTTTGAACTGTAAGATCAGTTCCTGAAATCGTTTGTCTTATTAAACAAGATTCAAAGTTCAAACAAAAGCCCTTCTCTTCTCACCCGCTGATGCAGAAAAAGACATGAAAACCAGTCCACTACTTGAAACAATATTAAAAGGTAATTTGGGTAAAGCAGATTAAATAGTCCGCTAAGAATTAAACAAATCTCATCAGATCCTTCACTCTATACTAATAACTAAAGAAAAGATTAGAACAACACACACAATTTTTGATGGCAGACCCAAAGGTGGAGAGGTCTAATAATTGGCTTCGGAGTTTAGCAACAAGCAGTCATGAATTAGAAGCCTTAAGCACACAAGGGCTACAAGTGGTGGAGTCCCAAGAGGGTTTTATACGCTGCAATTTCATCGTTTCAGATAATATATCAGTTAAGTAAATCGCCATCTCATTGTTCCCTTGACTTGGCTCTTCATTTTGATGAGTTAATAAGACAACATAAACTAACATAATCATGTTGATGTTATAGCTAGTGGGATTAACATTATGTTTGTACATGTGCACAGGATGCAGATGGGAATTGGTATGTAGGAGCCATGGCTACTTTGATCGACGACGTGGGGGCGGCAGCAGTTTATTCCTTGGCCGGCGAGGTTAGAGTTTCCGTTGACTTCAACATTTCAATTTTCTCCGCTGCTAAGCTGCAGGTTTGTTTTCTCAATTATCTTATCCTATCCTTAATCCGTTTTTGTTGATATGATATGCTATGAGTCCTCAGAGAAACTTTTGATTGTAACCAACAGTGTCCACTTCATCAGGTTCCAACTGATGTTCAAAAATCTGCTATTTTCATGGGCTTTGTTTCAGAAATTTGATTCAGGAAAATAAGTTGTTTGTTAAAGGAAAACAATTTTTTAGAAGATATAATATAGCCAAGTGCATTTGAGGAAATTTGGATCAATTTGTATTGTGGTAGGAGACGTAAAGTTTGTGAGGAAATGCTTCTTATCCGTTATCTCCAACCAAAAGAATTAATTAAGGAAAGGCATAGAAAAGAAAAAAGCTAAGCATTTATAATGTTGAGATGTATCAGATTTCATGCTTTGCACCATATTCCTAAAATGCCTCCATTCATATCCTACATAAGGATACCCTTTCTAACTCTGGATTTTCTTAACATCTGTTCAGGTTATTGTCAAGATAGAAGAGACCAGCAATTTACCATTCCCTTTTATAAGCTTTCATATATATTTTTTTCCTAATGTTTGCTGAATTTTGGTGTGTGTGTGTATATATATATATATATATATATTGTCAGGAGGAAGTAGAAATAGAGGCAAAGGTTGTGGGGGAGAAGGAAACAATAACATCAGTACTGATAGAGATTAGGAAGAAAGATGGTGGACAAGTTATTGCTCTTGGTAAGCAATGGATGGCCTCTCACAATAAAAGCAGACTTTGATCTTATACTTGTTTTTACCAATAGAGACTGAAACAGACGGATAAAAAAGAGCTGTTAAAAAAAATGTGCCTCTAATTGTCCGCCATATCTTACATCGAGTTGATTTAGTGGAAGGGCTTACTCTGTTTTCAGGCTGTTATGCTTACTCTTCCTGTTCCTATTTGACAAGCACAAATAAATTCAGAAATCATTAGCTCATGCACCTGCCACTTAACAGAATTTGGATAGGATAACATCTTAAATACTTATACACGTAATGCAATCTTTCAACAGATCAAGACTTTTAAACTTCTTATTTTACAAGCACATACAACATTTTACTCGTTTAAAATTCGCATTAAATAAAGATGTGAAAGGAAATTATTGGTTGCTTCATTCGTAAAACAGTCCTTGCAACATTAATGCAAGGCGTAATAGCTATTGGTTATGCTTTTACATGCATAAACCAAGAGTTTCTGGAGACACAGAGCCAGAAGTTTTAAGATAATCAAAGAGCCTTGAGAAGTTCTTCAGCAGTGGAGACACTAATCTCCCCTGTGGATTCAATATTAGCAATCTTCACCTTGAGATCATCGATCATAAGGGCAAATCTTCGGGCACGAAACCCGAGTCCTTTATCAGAAAGATCAAATTCAAGTCCCAGAGCAAGTGTGTAGGCTGCAGCCATGTCAGAAAAGAACTTGATATGCTTGTTTTCAGGGTATGTCTTTTCCCAACCCTTCATCACATAAGGGTCATTTACTGCAACAGAGATCTCACGAAAACGGTGAGAAAAAACCAATATGGGAACAAAATTCCATCTTTTAAACAAGGAGGAACAGTGTATCAAAAGTTTTAATCTTTTACCGCTTAGCAGCAAAATTTCTTCAATCCCTTTCGACTTAAGCTCATCTGCCTTCTCAATGAATCCAGGTACGTGCTTCAAGCTGTCAAAAGCATTATGTTTTAGAAGCGAATAATTTTTAAGAGTTTCAACTATTCCTAAAGACACTTCAAACTATTTTTTTGATTCAGGAATTTAAAAGTGAAAACTGCATGCCCTAACATCCAGTCACAACTGTAAAATATACGTATTGAAAATTGGAGTCGACATGTATGCATTAACTGTAATTAGGGAAATGTTTTCACCAAGAAAGTACCACGAGTGATGCTGTTCTGAAGGGAACGTTATAATCATGACTTGAAAAGAACCTCATTAGAAGGGGTCCTAATGAACAGAGCTTCTTATGTTGAAAGAATCATGCTAGAAAATTTTTCAAGAAACAGTCCATGGACGGGCAGCTTTCTCTGTTTGTCTGCTTACCCTTTATTCATAAAAAGTGTACAACCAGAACTGGATGTAGAACAGCAGATCAAAAATTCGTTGAATTTAGAAACGCAAGCTGCAGAGTGCTGATTATATGTTTATACCTTAAAATTACATGAATCTGATGAGGAAAAGAAGAAGAATCTGGAAATTTGTTGGTTTTTCTCATTTTGCTAGGATGGCTTGGTCCACATATCAATATAGAGGAAGCAAAAGATAAGAAAATTAGTTTGAACCTGCAACCAGGGGTAAAAGCACCAGGAACTGCCACTAGGATAACCTTTTTACCGGCTGCAAGAGAGTGCACTGATACGGTTTGCACATCGTTACTGTCATCAACATATGCAAGACTGCCATCAGGAATTGTGTCACCTACAGCTATTGGAGCCATTGATTTACACGTTCATAAATTTTTCTTCTTTGTTCCAAGTTGATTTTCAGGTTTGAAGGTCAAGGTATGTGGTATAAATACATAGAGGCAAGGGAACAGTAAGCAAAGATAACATCATTGATGATTCATGATATACCACTGGTTCAGTTTTAGAAAATGTATAACAAGGACAGCACGTACTAATTAGAAGGGACTTTCTTAATAAAAAACTAACATCATATATAGCAAACGTGAAATGAGAAAAAATACAAAGCTTAAGAATATTCCAGCCTGCAAAATTTGTGCTTAGCTAGATGACAATTCCATTCTGCTGGTGGTCTTCATTAGTTTGTCCCTTCAAAGGAAAATAAAAATGCATTGATTGTATAATTCGACCAATCTCTCTAGTAAATTCCCTCTTTGTATATTCGTTTTAGTACTTTTCAGATACTTTGTATGATAGCAGGTCACATTCACTAGTTTTCTTTATTATAGTTATTTAATCTATAATCGTATACCAAGGACATTGTTGATAATGAGTTAAATGTTCTTTTGGGTCCTTGTTTCGTCGTTCTGCAGGTCTTATTAGAAGTTGTCTTACTGTCAAAATTATGCCGTTCCTATCCTAAACATCTAGAAATATGAATCTAACTCGTTAAGTTCCATTTTCTTTCTAACATCAAAAAATAGAAAAAAAAAGTTTTGAACCTTTCCTTCTGCAGAAGAGTAAGCATTACTAATTCACCATTAGTGTAGTCTTAAGCAAGACCTCTTTCCTCCCCAGGGAAGTGGGAGCTTTCGCTAAGATTTGACCTTAAGCACATGAACCTGTGAGCGACTCTCAGTGATAAAGGAAGGTTTCTCCCACTTCCTTCTTCCTTAATCATTAATCTTGCATGAAAAAAAAGTCTCATTTTTATTGGCTTACGATGGTGACAAGTTCTTTCTTTCTTTTTTCTCTTTTTTTTTTTGTTTCCCTTTTTCTCTTTGATGAGAAATGCCAAGTTGCAAGAGTAAGAACTCTGCATTGGAATACGGTTACAAAGGAAGTTTCTTTCAAGTTTTTACTGGCTCTTCTGGATGAACAGAGGTGGAAAAAAAAGGCCAGACTGGAACAGTGCCCAAGTTTTGCATCAAGCGACCATGTTTACATCTATTATCTATCATCTGTCCTCTTTTTCCTGTTGTTATATATTTCATTAACAACGGACCACAAACCAATTTTTCTAGCTAGACTTACATATTTCACCGTCTTCAAACATAAGCATATTGGTGATGTACTGGTGGCAACTGCAAGTTTACCCAGCTATGCCCAGGTAGTTTTATTGATCAGCATCTGTAAACAGGATAATAAACTCAACTTCGGATTGCCATCTTATTAAGCAGTAGCATAAGGATTATTAAACAGCAATCATTTTATGTATCTTGATTAGAACGCAATAAGCTAGTAGTTAAGCACGTAAAGCTACTGCTATAAAGCAGTAGTTGGGACTTTGTCGTGATAGACATACAGATGCATCCATAGCATGTAGCTGCTGCATCATAAGAATATGCATCAGAATGAAGGACCTTCGCCAAGAGCGAAGCCTATTTCAACCTCCAGATTATGCTTCATCTTCACACCATTCCTGTAATTTTGGAGTTGCAACCCCGATATTTTTCATGTCAAAAATATTGGCTGGTTCACACACAAAATGCGATCCAAGTTAGAAATTGATTCCACCTTAAAATTACGAAACATGGTAGGAAAAAGAGGATAGATAACAAAAAGAACTTAATAACTGTTTCAAGTTCGTGCCTACCTCTCACTAGTAGCAGAAGAAGCATAAAGAAATCAAAGAGATGAGAGTACTTAATGGTTTACTAAACCTTTCCAGCCCATGTAAGCTTGTAAAGAGTGAAACCCAGCTCATAAAGTTCCATTTTGTTTAATGATATGAGAGATCAGAAATCTGTTAATAAAATCAAGTGTAGCCCTTAATTCCTACGTAAAATTTGTTGGCACTCAGATCCAGTGATTTCAAGCTTAATCTCAGTTGGAAACTTGTCTGTAGTGCTTAATCTATTCAATCTTCTTGACTTTATGCCAATGCTGGTATAAGGGTGCCCGTATACAACCAAGGCTTGACAACCCCTTGTTCCCATCTCACTACCTCTAGCTACTTACAACTCAAACTTTGCCCCACACGTCTACTTATCGACTAAAACTGCAAGAATCACAGTAGCTATCACAGTTATGCAGCATTCCAGGATTGACTTCCGGAATAGCTCTGGTTTTCAGCTTATTGTCTGTTCCGAACACTTCTGTGGTGCAAAGATATGTAACTAACTAAAACGCCGTACTGTGTGGATTAAAAATAAAATACCCATCACGTCCTCTTGGTATCCCTTTTTATTATCTCACTGAGTTAAATGTCTTAATATAACCTACGAAAAGAGTCATGAAAGTGCATGCAAAAAACTCTCCTTGTAAAGCCAAGGTCAGCTTCTTATGAAAAGAGCCAACTGCATGATCCAATAGTGCATGTTAAAATCTCAAATCATGGAACAAAACCACAAATATAAAGAAAAAAAAACAATTTGATTGTCTAAAGCAAAGAAACAATTTATACCTAAATGTATTTCAGGTGTAGCAGCAGCTGTGCCATCAACAACAACAGTAACAGATGGATAATCCAGTGCTACTGCATCAAAGACAGTCTGTCTTATGCAATTTGGAGTTTGAACACCTAAATACAAAAGGACCAAAAACTGTTAACGATTGCTGAACATCAACTATGCCTCATAATTATTCTACAAAAGAAGGTTCACAAGTCATAAAAGCATTTACCAACGATTACCAAGCTCTTAATTCCCTCGGTCTGAAGAAAAGAGTGAAGATGAGTAGCAAAAAATGCACTGAAGCGTGTCTTCACCACCTTATAATCTCCTTCCTTGATAACAAGGCCATCAACCAGTTGTGCCCCAACGCTTCCCTTTGAGACAGGACCCGCTTTTCCTGCAGAATAGAAACGCCTACGAAAAAGTTCAACATCTCTCCCAAGTGGATCATGTTCACGAACAACCTGAAAACATGTGAATTCCTGATGCTATGAATTTATGGCTCCAGCTCGTTTCAACAGATTAAAGTTTTGTATACCGATCTGTTGTGAAAAGTTACAAGACAAAGTAGAAAACGAAGTCTTAGCTAAACATTGTAGAAATATTGATTGTTATCTTTGTTTTCTTAAAAGCAAAGACCTTTCTCTTTTGACTGTAGTTTTGCCAACTAATCCAATTCAAAAGAGCCTCCTCAGGATCTCCATATACCCTCATCTCACGGATTCAACTTCTTCGTTATAAGCCAATCCTTTAATCTTTCCATTGGAAATTCCTAAAGAAATAACTTTCCAGCAAAATAAATAGAAATTTCAAGAAACAACAAAATAATTGAAGTGCGAATGTCAAAATTTAGAACAGAAAACATAAAACACAAACTAAAGACGGATAACCAGTAGATAATACCCAGACAACAAGAACCCCACGCTTCCTGGCAGTCTCAACAGCCTTGATCACATTTGGGACAATGGCTTTGCCTCCATCGACCCTTATTCCCTCGTTAAGTATAAAATCATTCTACAATTCACAGAACCAGAAAGCATGAAAATCCCAAATATGCAAAACCATAAGCATACACATGATAGAAAGCGACCTGCATGTCAATGACTAAGAGAGCCGTATGCTTCCATTTATCACTCTCTGTCATGGTCTTTTGGCAGTTCTGGGGAAGATAGAAGACAGTAGATAAATGTTCCAAATCTTTGCAGCTGTTCTGTTCTTTGTAAAAACTTAGTTTTAACTTACAAAACTAGCGTTTGTGGTTTTGTCCTGTTCTCCACTGGAGCTGATCTACTTGTCAGTACACTGAGTTTTAGTATGTTTTCATTTAATAACAAAAGAAAAGACAACAACGAAGTGCCCTTGAACTCTTGAAGGCGGAAGGAAGACGTCTTCTTTTTTCCGGTTTTAACCTTCTGCTTCGCTTCTGGGGAAGGACAGGAATCAGAGTCTGTGGGAAGTTCCATCATTCATATTTGTAATTAGACTTGAGCTTCGTATTTTGCACTGTTTTTTCTTCTAATCTAAAGTTTTATATAATACTTAAATTGATATAATATGTAAGTATTATTTTATTACAAAAAGTATATAAATATTTTTATTTAGTAAACGAGTCTTTATTTATAACAGTTTATTATCAATTATTTTAAATATTTTTAAAATTTAAAATAAAAGAAACTCAAATGAGTTATTTTTTTTATAGGGCTGTAACACGAGGAGTTCTTATGGATTGGGTGAATGACTATTAATATATTGTACAAATATTTTTTTAATAAATAAAAAAGTTAATTAATTATACTCTGTATAAAAAATTGAAGTACTTGAATATAATTAGGTTTAAAATAATTAAAATATGATTAAGTTGAAATGCTTGGATATATTTATGAACTCAAATTATTTTGAATAATAGTGCTCTAATTGTATTCTAAGAATTTTAATCTAATATTAAGTAAATTAGTCATTTATATACCATTAAATCTATCTTTTAATTTTAAATAAAAATAATAAAATTTAAATTAAAAACTCTTACCTTTTCAATAAATTTAATATTATATATAATTTATAAGTTGTAAGTAGTAATTATTTCACCCACCTAAAAAATTATGAAAAATTGAAAGATATAAAGACATGTAGAAAAATCTTTTATGTTTTCTAAAAGTATTATAATCTTTCTGTTAAAATCACTATCTTTAACCCACAAACCTCATATGTTTCAAATAAATTCACTTATTGATTATATTAATTTATTATTTTATCATATCTACATTTTATTAAATACTATCATATTTATATATCATTACTTATATTACAAATATTTTTATTATTAATAATTATTTTTTAATCGTATAGATTTAGTGCCAAAAGTTTGATCAATCTTTTGTATTTTGATTGAATTTTCATATTATAATAATTTTTTGGACTTAATAATACTGCTGTTTATTTTTTTTCTTATCATATTAACATGTTAAATTTAGTGATAATGCTGAATACTTTTGTTAATATATTTTTTGGACTTAGTATCGTGGTTAGTAATTGTTACTTTTGATAAATTATTTAGAGCTCATACTTTCAAATTTTTATTGGTAAACATGAAAATTAATCAAATGAATTATTAATTATTTATAAAATTATATATAAGATTGATATTGTATAAGACTTAATTTATAAATTAATTATTAATTACTTAATATTTAATAAAATAATATAAATTTTATATTTTCCATTAATACATTTCAACTTAAAAACTAAAAACTAATTATTAATTTTGTAAAAATATATGAATTATAAATAAAATTGAGAATCAAGAAATAAAAATTTGGTGAAAGATTTGGATTTATCAACATAGTAAAGTAATGATTATTCATAAAAATGGTAAATTAGTATATTATAATATAGTATAAATATAATATAATTAATATATTAATTAATTTGAACATATTATCTATATAATTTTCTAATTCCCAATTATCCTCCTATATCATATTTTCCATATGGATATATAGAATGTGTTATGTGTTATTCATTAAGGATTTAATAATGGAAAAACCTTAATATAATGAAGTATTTGCCTCCTTCTATTAATGGGAGGATTATTTTTAGAGATTTTTGAAACCATAATATATTTGGGTTTCAATTTGGTAAAAGATAATTATAATATATGATGGAAGGTTGCAAATTTTGAGGCTCTGATGACGTCAGCATTACGATGTCAACACCTCTCAATGTGTTGTGGACCCAAACTCGGTCGAGCGCAAATGCTAAAAGGGCCCCGATAATGGGGTCCATTGCATTTAAGCATATTCGGGTCAGGCAACAACCCACCACCCCGCACATGATCGTCTGGCAGTGGCATGGCTTTCTTTGAATTCTTTTGGTCCACTGCTTTAAGCTTTTCTCTTTATTTTTGCTTTTTTTGTCTTTTCATTGACAGGGATTGAGGTCATGGCCAAGAAACAAAAATGGATTGCCATTATGAGGTGTAGATTATTATGAGGTGTAGATTATTCTACTAATAATTGAGGATATGTCATGATAAAGACTCCTCAAGATATATAGCTGCAAAAGGAGATGCTTTGTAATTTCTACTAGATTACTTCTAGATGTAAACTCAGGTGGCTTCAAGTTTCAGTCTCATTATTGCGGATTCTGCAATTCTCAAATGAAACTATGGAATATATATTGATAGGCTGCGTGGAATTTTGGAGGAAAATGCAAACAATTCTTGATCTAAACCTGACTACACATGACTGGAAAGACTTGATAGAGAGGGCAATAATTTTAAGAGTGGCAAGTGAAGTAAACTACAAAGAATTGAAGATTAGCATAGCTGCAATGGTGTACTACATATGACAGGAGAAAAATAGAAAGTTAATTGGAAGAGTAATCAGAGAAGATTTTTTTACATTGCAGGCTTACTCTAATAGTAAGAGGGATTGCACTGAAGCTCTCTCCAAACATATATATAGAAATAGGTTATCCAAGTGTTGACATGTTACATACATATATAGACGGGTGAATCTAGAAATTTTTTTGAGTGGGACAAAATTTTAATAGGGGCAAAATTTTATTTTTAATAGGAACAAAATTTTAATGGAAGTAAAATTTTATTTTTTTTAGGAAGCAAAACTTAAAATAATAATTTTTTGCATGAAATTTGTTGGAGGCAGTGGGGGCAAATGCCTCCATTGTAGCTCCGTCCCTGCATATATATAGGAATAGCTTATCCAAGTGTTGACATGTTACATACATATATATATGTATATATACACACATACATTATTGAAAAATCTTATTAAAAACCACATAAACCATGTTAGTATAACTGATTCTGCCTTTTCTTAATACAAAATATAAACGCATCTTATTTAGTTCTCATTTTTCATTATAAACCCATTTTAGTCATGTATTATTCCAAATACTCAGGTTGCACATAAAGAATTCACGTACGAATAAGCAAGAATCTCATGTTTATGATGTGTAGTATGTTGGTTTATGCTCTTGCAGCCAATATTTTTTTGGTTTTATATTTATTTGTATAAATTTTGTTTTTATTTAATAAAAGACATTTTTATATTTTTATATTTTTTAATTATTTAATTATTAATCATAAAGATAAAATCTCTAGAGTAATTGTTATGCAATTAGAAATTATAATGAGATTATAATTATGAGATTCGAATTGCATTTTGTATTATTTCTAAAATGTTCCTAGTCATAGTTTCATCAAGATGAGGTATTGATGAAATGGTTAGACTATCACATATTTGTTTCTTTGTTATAAAGAAAATAATCGATCTCATAAATTAAAGTTTGGAGACACTTAAACAAACATGTAGGTGTTTATTAGAGAATAAATTTACTGAACTGACTCAATTATGAGAATCCCGAATAGAACATTACTTATGTGTCTATAGATTACCTCATGATGATGGTTTTATAATTGATCCTTAGACTTGAGTTTACCAAAGTTATCTCATATAGGAATTACTATGTTTTGATGCTACTTATGTTCTATTCTTGGAATAATTCAATTCGATAGTTATTGGATATAGTATGAACTATATGGAGATAATTGAGTAAATCAATTAAGAATTCGTTACCCTAAAGTAATTAGGTAGAATGTTCTGCTGTTCTTGATTAGTAATAATTTTGGGAATCTTTGGCCAGAGTAAATTGAAATTTGAAAAAGTTGTTTTCAAATATCAATTATAAATCATTTACTAATTAACAAGAATGAACATGATTGGATTATTGATAAGTCAATTAAATTACATTTATGTTGGGCTTTATTTTGGTTTATTTGTGAAATTTGTGTTCGTAAATTAATGGAATTAATTGTTAAATGTTCACAGGTGATTGTCAATACCAAAAAGACGAAAAAGGATCAAAAAGAGGAAAAATATGGAAAGAAATTCGGAAATTCCAATCTGGACGAAATTCAAAGATTAGGCGTGGGCACGCCTAAGGACAGAATCCCAAATCTGCAGATTTCCAGAATTCGTCTTTAATTAGAACACAACAGTCCAAGATCTTCTTAATCTCTAAACAAGATGTTTCCCACCGAAATTAAAAGATTATCTAATCTGGACAAAATTCAATCAAGACTATGAAGAGATCCAATTCAAGGAGGAAGCCAAGAAATTGCCGCATCTTATATGTACATGGGTTAGGGTTGCAAGGGGGAGAACACATTTTCTTTATTTTTCCAGAAACAGCCGCACTCTTCTTTTTCTGAATTTTTCCAATAGTATTTTCCAAAGGTTTTCTAGTCCTAGGTTGCGGCATCCTTGTTTCTTCTTGCTCTCCAATACTCAACAGTATCGACGTACTCACCTTAGATTGCCGCACTTGGATTTTCTTTTTGTTCTTCAATTACCCATCGTCGCACATCCTCTCCGGCAACTGCCGCAATTGATTTTCTTCATTATTCCAACAGCACATCATCGCATATCATCCTCTCCCAAGGCTGCTGCAATTTGGTTTATTTATCTTTTATGGTTTAATTATTCTGAGCTTTCCAAGTAGTAGTCACGTAGGCTTTTGGTTAATTCAATTTTCTGGTTTTTGTCTTTAAGTTTCTGCAAATTTCAATTAGGGATTTTTATTATTTTCATTAAAAAACTAGTTATGGAGATTATTGTTATTATTATTTCTTTTGATTTCAATTTAATTATGATTAACTAATTTTCTTGTCTTGGTTAAGGGATCCATGTTTCATGTCATTTTGGTGAGATTTTCTGAATATTTTTCATGTTATTAATGAACATTGGATATTTTCGGATCTGTCTTTTTAATTGAATTTGTTAGTTTCTAGGAGCGCTACTAGAGATTAATTGATTCATGCGCTAGGTTAACGGAATCTGACGTTCAATTTCGGTAACCATAAGTAGCAATTAGGATTAACCCCTCTACGTTAGAGT
>JANVCL010000001.1:9747413-9762215 GCA_026546855.1 Erythroxylum incrassatum
TCTAATTTATGTAATTTTATTATATACAATTAATGTGTAATTTTTTAATAATATTTGATTTGCATATATTTAATTTTAGCTATTATGACAATTAATTAATTTAAAAATATAATGTATTATATTATAATTATTACAAATAATAGTATAATTACAAAAGAATAGAAACATGATAATAAAAACAAATATGTTTTTGTTTTCAGTTTTTTTTAGAAATCTCGTCCAAACAGGTTTTTGTTTTCAATTTTTATATTACAAATATTAACCAAACATGTTTTCGTTTTTTTAAGAAAAAAGGAAACCAAAAATAAAAAACAGAAATTAAAAACAACAATAAAAAAATAGAAGTAAAACCAAACAGCACCTAAGTTACTACGGGTCTTTTTCTTAGTAAGTTGTGAAGAAGTTGGGCTTATTTACCCTAAAGTCTCACGCACACTTTCTACAAATAACTGCAATATTTTCTTCTTGTTTTTTTTTTTTCATCAGTTCCCTTTGCGTCCTCATGCTAATGTTGGACTGGGCAAATCCAACATTCCACCGATGACTCCGTCAGAAGTCATTACCGAGTTACACGCAGACATTCCGGAGATTGCAGATGCTGCTAATCATATTTGCTAAATCTGACATGGTGCTACAGAAGCAAAAGGAGATGCATCTCTGCGAGATAATAAAGTTATGATTATTGTAAGAGCCTTGGCGAGAAGAGTGTACTCTTCCTAGTTGTTTAGAAAACATCAGGAGAGATGACCTGGAGATTGTTCTCTTGGGTACCGGTTCATCCCAGCCATCCAAATATAGGAATGTTAGTTCTGTCTAAATTAACCTCTTCTCCAGAGGAGGTTTGCTCCTAGATTGTGGTGAAGGAACTTTAGGACACCTGAAACGAAGGTGAATATGCTCAAACTCATGTTAATATTTGATTATTGGTTTTATTCCTTCTTTAATGTACTATTATTGATGTCAAATAACAACAGTTATGGGGTGGAGGCTGTGAGAAAGCTAAGATGCGTTTGGATTTCCCATATTCATGCTGATCACCATACAGGATTAGCCAGGATACTTGCTTTTGCGAGTGACTTGTTAAAGAGCACTATCCACGAACCCATTTCTTGTTATAGGACCTACGCAGCTCAAGAGATTTCTAGATGCATATCAAAGACTCGAAGATCTACGTTCATTATTAACTGATTGTAGGAGCACTACTGAAGCCTCATGGCGTGCCTTACAAGGACAGTGATGAATCAGAGTCAAATGAGGATTGCTCATCTCCAGGAAATCCAAATTCTATGGATGATTCCAATAAACCTATACTAAATATTGAATCAACTTTGTTAACTAGAGGAAGTCGAATACAGAGTTATTTCAAGATACCAGGCAGTTGATTGACACAACATTACTTTTCCACTTCCCCAAGAAAGTGCCTGCCCAAGCCGGCTTGGAGACTCTAATCAGCCTTCCTGTTGCTCACTGCCCTCAGGCATTTGGCGTTGCCTTGAAAGCATCTGAGAGAACCAACAGTTTAGGGAAAGTGATACCTGGGTGGAACATTGTGTACTCAGGTGACACTAGGCCCTGCCTAGAACTGGTGGAAGCATCTCGTGGAGCAACTACACCTATATATGAGGCAACTATCATACTCGATCACTGTTCATTTGGCTCAGCATCTAATGTAAACTCATTCTTGATGATCTAACGGTTGATAGTGATCAGCGGAAAAGAGGCCAATATGGCTGTGATTGACCTATTGATTGTCTCGTAGGCAACTTTTGAGGATGACTTGGTGGAGGAAGCAATAGCCAGAAACCATAGCACCACAAAGGAAGCCATAGAAGTGGGAGATGGAGAAAACATGAACTGTTGAATGTATTTTCCAATTGATAGTCCATCTTTCCAAGCACTTTGTACAGACCATAAAATAGGGGAACGGATCTTTTGTCCCCTACCCAATCTCGTTGAACCTCAGTCATTTATTTATTTGTGTAAATAGATAGCTGAGATTCACTGAAACAAGATAAGAGATAAGATATTATTTGTGTAAATAGATAGCTGAGATTCACTGAAACAAGATAAGAGATAGGATATTATTTGTGTAAATAGATAGCTGAGATTCACTGAAACAAGATAAGAGATAGGATAAATAACAGAGGATCCTGGCAGATAAAATAGGGCTTGATAATTGATAATGTCTCTTCTGTACACTATGCTGACGATGTGGTTAAAATCCCTAACGAAGACATTTTGATACACCTCCTAGATTATTTTTCACGACTGTCACATGAAGAGAGGTTAAGTATTAGACAAAATCAAATCCTGCTTTCAGGCTAGTTTATATGATTGTTGTAGTAACTTCACAAAACGTTCAATCTTAATAAAAAAGGTTCCTATTTGTAGGACAATATTCCTTTACTGAAGATGTTTTGAACAAGTTCTTTCCACCCTTCGAGGCCAAGATACTCAAAACTTGAGACGTCAAATTTATTCTTTTAATCTATAACTGGTCCACAATAAAGCTTCCTGATTGAAGTGTATTGCCGCAATCTTCATTAAGGTTTAGAGGTGTAATAATTTCAAAAAACGTTTATATGTTTTCCTGTGCCGCATGTTTGCACGCTCATGTATCAGCAGGCTGTGATTCCATTGATTGATCTTGAAGGATCAAAGATTTGTACAATGAACAAGGTTATATACATCCTTGCTAATAAGTTTAGCAACATTTGGGATGCTTAGCGTAGGGAAAAGGATGTGTTGTACCTAGTTCCTTTTCTTTTCAAATCAATCGTCACTATATACACCGTAAGCTGCTCAAGTCACAACAGCAAACATATTAGCCCCCATTTATTGTTTACAAGCTACTAGTGTTGTTCCACAAATGATGGGCATTGCACGTATCATAAAGAAGGAATAAATTGGCTATGGCATTCTAGAGAGGTTTCTGGACCAAGCTTCCGTCTTCTGTGTTCTCTTAAGTTGTTTTACAACATCCAACCGCTCCGAAGAGTATGGAGAAGGGATCTAATCATAACAGACGAAAATGTGAAATAATAAACATTAGGTATATTGATAAATGAGCCTTACAGTAGGAAGAAGCATACCAAAAACGGAGCATATTTCTGGATAGCTGCTAGAATGGCTGCATGGCCCACAGCAGACAACTAATGGCAGAGATGGAAGAGATTTAATCAGCTATTTCACCAATTGTTTGAACAGAGAATTTGAGTCAGTTGTTTGATTAGAAGTCCTGATGCTTATTCCTTTACATTAGCACATTCATAGACAACAATTTATTCATAACACGTGCAAGCAAGTGCATGATTATTAGATTATGCGTCCACGTAAAAACTGAAGCTCACTAGAAACTTGCAGAGGCTCCTCCATTAACTGTGAGTCTATAACCGTTAACTAAATGTCAAATCCTTAAATATCATTGTACTAGGAAAAAATAAAATAAAATAACTGTTCTTTAGGCTCATTTGTTTTAAATCGAAGTCTTGTATATGGTGGTTAACGAGTTTATTGTCTTCAACCATCTTAAGTCCTGGATTACGTAACCCAAAGAGAAAAATGACAAGGTTAGTAAGTCCTTACAGGGAGTATCATCACAATAGTAACTGGAATAAGGGTAGCAATGTCAGTTAATAGTCTCTTCAACTTAGTCCTTTCCCTGGCTGAAGTTTTGTTGCCACGCAATAGCCTTAAGAGTAGCTCCACAGCATCCATGATATCTACAATGAGCAATTGAGTTCCCATCCATAGATCCTTTGAGAAAAATCCGTCTTTAAGTGTTAAAACTTTAACAAATAAAAATTGTCACATAGCTCTATCACTGTCAAGAAATGTGTTTGTTCGACTTACAGCGCTTGTTGATACAACTTTGAGGCCATATTTCCTAATTAAACTCTCAGGAAGAAAATTTGATCTGGTGCTGGTAGATGAGGCCTCTGCTAAATCTATTGTTTCTGTCTCAGCAGAGCTGCTGTCCTGAGGTAAAAATGGACAAAAACGAAAAATAATAACACATGCATCTTATTGGAAACAGAAGCAAAATATGTGTTCATCTCAGCATCCGCACAAATAAACCTTAACGCAAGATGCTACATGATTCTCACTCTTAAGAATGAATCATATTCCCCAGTGATGGATAAAGGTCCATGGTATTTGCTCTTGTATTTCAGATGCAACATTAATGTTGGAAGGTAAAGAAGAGTCTTGTCTACAGTCCAAGAACAACTCGGGACCTCCATCATTATGGAATATGATTCATGAATATATTCCTCACTAATGGTACCTATAATGAATTCACTATTCATCATTCTGGCCCACAAAAAGTGTACTTTTCTTTCCTTGCATTTTTCTTGCCATAGCATGCCGTTTCACTTCTTAAATGCATTCATAAGAAAAGATTAAAAGCAGCGAATATTGCCATATCTTGTTTGACAATAGCATCATTGCACTGGAGTTCTAAGTTTAGACTCAAAATGTGTCAACAAAACTTGGGAACTTAACCATCCATTGCTCCAAATCTATTTATGAGCTGCTCTCATTTCTGTTTTTCATATTTGGCTTATACTTCATTTCTGTTTTTATCTCACAACTCTAAGTTCCAAGAGTTTGATACTACAAGTTTCATAGCACCATTTTTTGTCTTCTAGAAACTTTATCACCACTCACTCAACGATTGCACCATATTATCATGATAGTGGTTGATTTTAGTCGTACATGTTCACAGCACATTATAAGGACCATGAAAGTTGCTAGATCTAGTGGTCAAACCTTTCTTAGCTCAGAGCCCCATTGAGTTTTAGTTTTTAGGCGTTCCTGTAAAGCCAACTCATTTGCTCTTTTTTGAGCTTCCAGTGCCACAAACAACTTCTCGCTACAATTAGTTCCTAAAGATAACGCTTGGTCAAAGACACCTGTTTCTGCAATCCTGTGTGGATCATGCATTTAAAGTGCAACAGAAGGATAATTATTGTAAACATCAGTAAGGTAGCTCATAGCTGAATGTATCATATAGCTGCGTTTCATTTAATAAGAAACTTACCATGATCTACAATCATAAACTGAAAAGTATTCGTCCATACATGTAGTCAACAGACTCTGACTGTTGAAAGAATCATCATTTAAAACTCATTAGGCGATTGTAGAACATAAAGATGTTTCGAGTTCGACCAAAACAACTTACGAAAATTGAAATGTGGTCTGCTAACCTGCACAGCAGGAATCTTAACAATTCTGCATCTAAAGTCTGTTGGGTTGAACGGCTAAAGTGAGCAAAGCCAGAGAAAACATCATAACAGACAGTTAATACTTTAGACAGTATCATCTCTTTCTCTGCCTGGATTGCATGTTGTTTGGATCTTTTTCTTTCTTGATTGCTCAGAGAAGAATATGAAGCATAAAAATCAAGCCATCCAATTTCATTGACTACGATCTGCAAAGTAAGCTTGTACATTAGATGCTTTGATTGTTTGCATTTCCAGTGAAACCATTATATGAACTTGCCTCCATGAAAGATTGGTACGCTGATACAGAAGAAAGCTCAGGGTATATGAAAATGCTACCACACTCCAGTTAACTGCAGGCATGATATTTTGATCTCACACAAATTTGCAGGTTGAGAACAAGAATTTGTGAAACCAGTAAAATTTTCAAGTTACCTTAGGAAGTCCCAAACGGGTTCATCAAGATCCTTAATATTCACCCTTGACAAGAATAATCTGGTTTTTCTTCCTAGATATGCAAAAAGTCCAAGGGTAGCTATGCTATCTGCCTCATCCTGTAAATATTTGGCACAATGGCCCAACTTTCAAATGTTTAAGTGGTAAAATTCCACTGATTAATCCCTCACTCAGTAAAAACAACCAGAGGTTTCAGATACTAAATACTGAAATTATTGATTCAGGAAATTTATTAAGTGCACACATTTTTAATGTACATATAATGCATCTACTGTAAATTGGTTTTCTCGAACAGAAAGGGAATAGAAACAAACAAGAATTGAGTTCAGTTTTTGCTGTAATCTCTATTTCTCTACGGAAAGCTGCTGAAAGTTTTTGCTGAGCCAACCCAATCCAAAACTCTAATTCTTCAATCTTTTCACAAGGAAGAACCTTTGCACCAAAATGATCTAGGAAGTTCAGTTCAAATCCTGCTTCACCTGCCAATTGGTGCAGTTTGTCCACAGCTACAAGATTGTACGATAGATCCATGAGAGCTATGTGGATATCTTCACATGAAAGGGCCAATGAGGCACATGATATTCTTTGAGAACCCAGATTCCCAGCAGCAGCACAGCAGCTTACTGCTATGACAATTCCTGCAACACCACTGAATATGCATGCCATTAGGCTGTGTTAAAGGCTCAAGAACTGTCACAACAGGATTAAGCTTCAAGTAGAGAATTGTTCAAACCAACCTTCCAGCATAATCAATAGACCACTTGCTCAGCAAGGGAGTGAAAAAACCTTCTACACGAGGCAACTCCACAACTCTAAACCATTGTACCAATTCCGGGTGCTTCAACTTCAACTGGCTTTCAATTGACTCACGCAGCAAATCTACTCTTGGAGTTAAGCTGTACAAAATGGTGGAGAAAAAAGAGTGGATAGCTGATATGCTGATCATCAATATTTTCACTAAAGTAAGTGGTGGCAAAATGATACTTCATGTCAAAGACAAAGACAAGCTAAGCATCATTTACTGGTTTCTGTAAAATGATGCCCAACCACTTGAATGGTAGGTGCTTTAAATTCTTAATATAGAACTATGACTACTGACGTGAAATCGACTTATCAAAGCAACCACTTACATTTTTCTAGCTGGAGACAGGTTGTTCTGACGGTCATGAGAAAGCAGGATCTCAACTTCAATTGCAGTCCTCAACATGGCAATAACAGCCACCTGAATAGCAATTGGAACTAATTATTCTTGTTTCCATTTTGAACGTTCTCTACAAATTCAAAAACAATGTTGCACATCTTTAAATTTGTATAGTTTAAGTGAAAATTGTTCATGGTAAAGAACTTCTGAGCAGAAACATGTGAATGATGCACCACATGCAATAATGAAAAGAGAAAACCAACAATAACACAATAATCTAAGTCATTAAGAAAAATCTCTAAAGTTTTTCTTATTATGGGGATCGTGCACTTGTAATGTTTTCACAATCTTGATACCTGATATGCAATTCTCTTGTGCCATTCGTGAACATCCTTCCCATTCCATGCCATTGCAAGCTCTGTACCACTTCCTGACAATTCAAGAGACTTTATTGAAAGGGAAAAGCTAGAAGCAGCTTCATGCAATACCCATACAAGACAATGGATACGATTAAACTCCATCTCCTCATTATGGGTTCTACTGACAACTGTCCCATCTTGACTGCCAGTTTGCTCGGAAGATGCTTCTGGTGATAATGCTCTTAAAGAAACTCGATATGAAGAACTGTCATGTGGCAACAAATGTCCAACTGCAACACTATTCTTTGAACACACAGAATTTCCAATTTCTATGCCAGTTACTTTTGATAAGATGGGTGCATCAGTCTTGGCCCTTCTTTTGCTTTCTGATCCAAAACACTTTCTGTGACGTCAAAACGTCTATAAATCAAGGTTGAAACGTTCTAGGACCCAAATTACAGGAAATGTGTGAATATGAGAAGCAAATAGTAACTAAGGACCCTTAGTTTTCTAATCTTCAGAAGTTCAATTCTGTGAGCAAGCAGGATAAGAAATGATGATACACCCTAATCATATAAGGGCATAAATGATCTCTATACAGATAGTGAAGGATAATAGAAAATGTTTGCCAAAGATCTTTAATTTTGGCGACATTTAACTATCTTAGCTGTTTAGTAATAAGAGACTCGGAAAGAATAAATGAACATTCAGAGATCGTGATTTAAGTTCTGGATCAAATACAAATAACATTCAACAAGAGAAACTCCATAAAAGATGCACTCTTCAAATGAATTGCAGAAGTAGCTTTCCAATGAGTCCTATGAAAACAGATCCCAAATGTATAACAACAGAACAACAAATCCAATGAGTCCTAAGGCATACAAATGGACACCGACGTGTGTGTACGTGTCCGTGAGTAAGCGTGACAAAGGAAGCAGAGCGCTTACGATAAGTAGAGTGACTTGTGGAGCTGCAAGGACAAATGGGAAGCCATGACGTGTGTGTACGTGTCCGTGAGTAAGCGTGACAAAGGAAGCAGAGCGCTTACGCTAAGTAGAGTGACTTGTGGAGCTGCAAGGACAAATGGGAAGCCATGAAAGAAGAGAGAAGAGAAAGGGAAACAAAATGTGAAGACATTAAATAAGTTTTATAGGAAAACATCGCCTTGGGAGAAGAGTAAAAGGAGGATTTTGTAGTCATTCAGGATAATGCCTTAGGCTCTTAGTTGTTTCCTCGGGTGTATCTCCCGCCAGCCAAAGCATTTGAACCGTTGAGAATGAGGAGATTTATGATGTTTTCTGCGTTAGAACCCCTTGTCTCTTACCAGAAAACAATGTTCTGACATGTCGTAGAGGCACTGGCTCTGGTCTGGTCTGGTCTCTGTGTATTTATATGTTGAAACATGGGATTTTTCGCTATCTCCGTGGTATGTCAATGTCGCGGAGGCTTTGAATTTACCTAGGACTACCCAGCGGCTTTTAGGAATTGTAAGGCCTTGGAAGCATGAATCAATATGGGGCTTGTTCGTCACGATTAAAAGGTCCAATCTTTACTGTCCATATTTGCTAATTCTGATTTATAAATTCCAAGATATTGATCAGCTCTTCACGTAGTTGGTCCTGGGACTGGACTTGAGTGCATCATTCAAGCAGGGACTTGCAATTTCATTCACTACAAAACCTCACAGCTTCACTCATCCCATTTTGTGCAAATGTTAAATGCATTAGCTTTGAAAAGGGGCTCCAATCTCTGCTCCTGATAACACTAAATCTCCCTGTACACATATCAAAAGAGATGCAGGTATATCTTGAATAATGTTACATGAAGACAACAAAACCGCCGTCGAGGTATCCACTTGTTTCGATTGAATTAATAATAAATGTAAGCTAACTAGTGGAACAAATGAACTATGGGCTTTCTGGATAACCATGTACGATAGAAGAGATGCGTTCCAACGCAAACTAAACAAGAAGTTTGGTTCCTTGCAACTTCTTTTTTTTATATCATCTTATCCCAAAAATTGTAATAAAAAGAAAAGTTGGTACTTATGCTTGATATTCTGATTACACTAGAAAACTGATGCGCTATACATACACCTTCAAACCATAAGATGAAAAGATCCCACGCGAACTTCCAAAGTAATGTCATCGCGAAACACGGAGGACTAATCCAGTTTCCAACTCTCATTTTCACATTGCACAAAGAATGTAAATAAGGGTACAAGAGGAAAAATAAGCTTCGTATGATTGTAAAGAAGCATCTGTAAGGCACCAAATAGGATGAAGAATATACATTCTGATCACTTGACCACATGCTGAGACACGAATCTGTTACTCAAGGTGACTGAACTATCACCCGAGACTTGAAACTTCTATGGAATGATGAAAAACTGTATATGTTGAAGTTAGTTTCAAATTTGTTGCCGGACTTCTTTCTAACTCATAATTTCTGCCTTGCCTCACAGCTATATTGTCGTCTTTTGTACTTGTGACTTTGCATAAGATTATTCTGTGTTGAAATCAGGGATAAGCTATACACGTTGTCAGCTTGGAGATGTTAGCCTACATGGACGTGGATGCTGAATTACGACGACAATTGAATCACTTGAGCTATTCTTACAGAATGGAGACGTAGACTGCACAATCAAATAGTTCAGTAGATAAGCCCACGTCGAGTACAGCTGACCACTATTAAACTAAGGGAATTGAGCTTGCATGGAGCAATTTATGGGAGATAACAGTTAACTGATATCGGTCAGAGTGTTGACTTACCACTCCAATTTGCCACTGTCGACAATTAAAAGCTTTGAAAGTTGCAGCATCCATTTCCTGTAGCAGATGAATTGATTTCTTTAGAAAGAAAGAAGATGTTCTATCACTCTTGTCTGGAAGCTAAATTGCCCCTTTTTATGACTTGGTGTAGGCCCTGGTTCGGACCTCATTCTACCAAGTAGGACTTTCAATAAGTTATAGAATAAGCAATGTCTAGCAAGAAATTTGAGAATGACAGGTAAGAAGTCAACATCTTATCAATCTCCCGTGTGATAGAAAGAGCAAAAACCGCCGCTCTAAGAGTTGCTATAACTGATCATCAATGACTTGCAATGGAACATGCAAACTAGTCCGGCAGTCAGCAGCTCAAGGATACAACTATCGCAAAAAGGAAATATTTCATAGAAAATGTCAAATATGACATTTTATGATATGCAATAATAGCTTACAATGCTGTAGATTGGAGGCACTATGACCTCTCGTTCGGATTTCACAGTTGGCATCATAGAAAACCAGGGTGCCAAATCTTGTGACCTGAATGTCCACCTGTTAAAGAGAAACATATTCAAATACAAAGATTATCTTGTTATTTAACTTATATTCGGCTATTAGAACAATTTAAAAAAGTAAATATGTACTTCATAGGGAATTCATACATACCCTATATACACAAAGATGCAGAACTGTGCCCATTCTCTGATTAATAGACGTAACCAGTAATTGTCAGCAAAGTTATCCACATTGATGTATATCTGAAAACCAATAGCTTTGTTGTCTCAAGCCTAACTGTTTCATTTATTATGCACATATTTCACATCCAAAGTATGCATGAAAAGTAATAGATACCACAGCTTCTGCCATGGCTACAATTTGCATTGCACCCTGAAATTTCCTACACAATGAAAGAAAGAAAGTATTCAAAGTTAACATCATATTCGTGTCAACTTCCAATTCATCAGTACTAGTGACAAAACTCTCCCAAAACATGATAAATTAAAAATCTTGAATATAATAGAGTCCATACTTGAACATAGTGTACTTTGTTAACACAGCATCATGCATCATTTGCACATCCTCATCCTCTATAAAAGTTAATTGTTCACGTAACACTTGCAGATTCTGAGATATCTGGTGGAAAATCAGACAGAATGAAATCAAATAATTCAGCAACAGAAGTACCTGCATGAGAAAACTTGACAAATGAGTGAAGTGAATGGTGATTCATTAAAATTGGGAAAGAGTAGCTGTCCCTGCCTAATTAACAGAAAATCCAATCAATTATCTTTAAACTCACAGAGAAATATGGTACAGAAGCCCTGTAACCGACGAGAGTCAAGTAAAAGATGCTGCCAATTGCAGCTGTAGTACGACGCTCAGTAACTGAAAGGCGCTCACACATGATGCAGTAACCATGGGAGATAAGGATAAAGGACACAAATGATGCTGTTTGAAACAGCACTCCAGTTACATATACCCCAAATGACATCCAAAGAGAGCAAATCTGGCGATAAAAGCATGAATACCTGCAACAGCAATGTTTCAAACTATTAGAGAAGGCTTGATCAGATGAGATAAAATAGTAGAAATAGATAAACAGATTGAAAGACATAGATGACATGGCACTTAAAATGGTTTACGTCATCAGTCACAGTGACGAAAAAAAAAAAGCAGTTTGTTACATGAAGCAATAAAACACTACATCGGCTCTCAAATGTGACAACAACACCAAAACATGCCATAATAAAACTTGATATCATTTAGCCATTTAAGATCGGTATGGAAATCATTTACTCCTAAACATATCTCTGCTCCTCAAAAGCTTCTACCAGCAAAATGGCCGATTGAGAAATTATAACAAATTAGCTAATGCAGATGATCATGTTGGCAGACGCTTATTTGCATTGACTACTCTTTCTAGTGGTCTTACAGTGTGTCAAACTGAGTACATGCACTAATGTCTGATAAATTCACTCCATGGGATGATAGATGTAGATTGGTACTTCTTATACATGTTATAAATCATGAGTGAATCGATGACATAAGAAAAGTAGCATCACAAAGATGCCATATTCATTATAATTGTAATGTTTACTATCTCTGTCTCTTCCCTTCCTTCATAATTCAAGAACAAAGTACATGGATCATACCAGAAGAGGAATGACAATGTGAGTTGCAAAGCTTTAATCAAAGGCACAGATGCCAGTGTCCACTGCAAATTGTTCGTCTGCTCTAGTGTAATCATAAACACAATAAAAAACAAATGTATAATTGCTTCCAGAAAATATGTTATGGAATAAGGTAAAACTACATTAAGAAATTTGAAAAAAAAGTCAATGGCATAATAAGTATGAACAAACGTCATAGAAAGGCCAAGATCAAAATAAACATGAAAGATCAATCTAGTAACGAAGAAAACGTGAAAAATAATAACTTTCTTTTTAGGGACAACAAATGAAGTAGAAGATATCAAGAGTATTGAAGTATCAATTTCCACAGATTTACGCTTCCAATAAAATATCTGTATAATTTGTCTTCACAAAATTGAAAAAGTTTCTTTTTTTATTACAGCTTTTCTCAACAGAAGAAAGAAAAGATTCAGGGATAACCATTGCCGAAACCCACAAAAAATAACTTAAACCATTCATATTTCTTTCACTTTCCCTCAAAATCAAACTCCCCCATCCTATCAATCACCAAGTGATCAGAGACACCGTGCTAATTAGTAAGAAAAGAAACAATTCAAAAGTTAGCATCTCTTCCTAGCGTTATACGCAAAATGTACATAACAATCAACCCAGAAAATGAGATCAGCCAAAAATCCAGAACCCAAAAAAGTGAATCAACATCCATCAATTCCTCAAGCATTTAGATACATAATATAACCTGAAAGTGGCGGTTTTTATAGGTGTTGAAGGTCCAGGAACAAGCCGAGATCAACCAAATTGAGAGTAAAACGAGGTACACCGAAGGCAGAGGGCGATAGGAGTCGTCAAGTCCGACACTTTCGGATGACCCCATTATCAGGAAACGCAACACAGCAGAAGTTAAGAGGATTAAAGCCTGCAACTTTGAGCTTTGCCTTGGTTGAGTTTGAGATTTTTTGAGGTGTGCATTTCGAGCGTGTCCTGGGTCGTTAATATATATGCATCACACATGCAGAAACTGGGTATTACGTGTCTGTTTCCGTTTTTCCCTTCTTTAATAACTAAATCGTGAATACTATTTTTTATTAACACCGTACATGTAAAGAAAATGGGCCATATTTTAGGGAGGAGGAGGGAAATGAAGTTGGTGAGAATAAGTGTATGATTGTGTAGTCCCCCGTCATTCAACAAAACCACTCCTTAGTCGTTGCCCATCCTCACCTTTCTGGTCCTTACTAGTAGACCAAAGTTTGGAGGATCTACCCAAATCATCCCAAGATAGCATTTTAAATTTACTTGTATGGATATCTCCAAAACTCACAGACACATTCATTTTATAGATCAAGAACGTGAAGGGTACTTCCATATATGTCCTAATGTATCATTACGCTTCTATACATATCTGAAGCGGTACGTGACTTGAACTAGTTGACCCATATGAGCTTATTCCATCCAGGCAAGTAATTTATATATCCAACAAAAATTATTGAGTTTGTGTGTGTGTGGCTCTGTCACAAAAGAAGGAACAGTTTAGGGTGTTTATTTGAAGCAATGCATGATCCAACAACCATGCAAGGTTTAGGCAACTGATGTTGACCTTCTTTGGAGGCGTTCAATTGGGAAAGAAGCCGAAGCCGCATTTTCTATGTCAAAAGAATGTACATTAGGTGAACAAACTCATATGATGATAAATTAGCTACTTGCAATAAGGATCATTCATGTTTTGGTTATGCCTTGTTACAACCACTATTGGAAAAAGATGTAAAGCCAATATCTTTGTGGTATAACTTTTGAATAAATAATTGCAATTTTTTACAGTTTAAATTTTGAACTTCTTAACTTATTTCTAACACTATTTTAGAAAGTGTTTAGCTTGTTCAACTTTCTGAGCTGTAGCTTGATTAATTAATCAAGCACATATGAGTATGACTAACGTGTTCTTTTTAAATGTTTCTTGTTTTCCTTTCTTCCCTCGGCAATTATGATTTCATCAAATTCATTACTTGAAAAGTTATTCTAGTGTGTAGATTGAGCAGACCAAAGTCAGTGACAGAGTCAGAAATTTAAGATAGGAGGGTCCAAATATTTAATTTTTTAAATCTTGGGAGCCAATATATCAATGGGCTCCTAATAATTCCGTTCTTATATATTTATTTATTTATTTATTTATTTTTTAAATATTGGGGGGCCCAATGCACCATGAGCCCCCACATAGCTCCGTCCCTAACTAGAGTTATCTTTGAAACATAGCATGAATACCAAGACCATGGTTAGATACATATGAGTGGATACATGCATTTGCATGAGCTTATTACAACAGCAACAAACCGATCCCAAACTGCAAATCTTTTAGTTTTCTTTTTCTCCAATTCCTAAGCTCTGTTTAGTGTGAGGGTTAATAATGGGATGGGATGGAACGCAACACACTTTCATCATTTGTTTGGAGGTTTTATAATGGAATAAAATTGATTGAGATGGAAGCGGAGAGTTATATGTTACGTTCCATTCCATCTTACACAGTGAAAATAAGAAACCTCCAATTAGGAGGGTTTAGGATGGAACGTAAACTAATAAATACATACTACCTAATATATCCTCAATAATTCTTCTTAATATCAACTCTGACCAAATCATAATATTAATATATTAAATAGAATATAGTAATATTTAATATAATAAATTTTATTAAATAATTAATAATAATATTTT
>JANVCL010000001.1:9785262-9798319 GCA_026546855.1 Erythroxylum incrassatum
GTTTGTTTGCTTCGTTTTCGATTTGCATTCGATTTGCCTTCGATTTCTTCGCTTCGGTTTTATCCGAGTTTCCGTTTGTTAAAAAGGTTGGGTTCCAGAAACGGGTCCCAACACTAAATTAATAGGTCTAAGTCCATGTGAAAAATATATCTCCATTAGTATGGACTGGATCCATATTGGGCCTATATGGGAAAGCCCGATATGGAAGCCATATATAAAGGTTACAGTCTCTTGCAGTTGCTAATATATCAATCGTAAGTATAAGGATTCTCTGATCTGTTAAGAGAGCTTATGTTTCGAGAAAATTGTAGAAAGACCTTACTTGTTTCTTGGGGAGCAGTTCCCGTAAAGGTGGTGGTAGATTCGTGCTCGTTTTGGCTTCAAAAAGCTCGTTTCAAATTATGGAAACCGAAATCAGATATTTTCTACATTTCTTTGTTTCTTATCTTTTCAATTTTGATCTAGAATACGTAACTAAAATACCATTATTTATTACAAGAGGCTCTCTTTCTTCAAGTAATAATAATGGTCTGTAGAAACATAAGACTTTCATTGTTCCTTTCCTTGCCCTCTTTAATGCATGAACATGAATACTTCATTCTTAATTTCTTGTTACATTAGGACCAGGCTTTTGGAAATTGACGAAAGGTCATTATTACGATGTCACCAGAATAAAACTATGGAAGTATCGGCATTGCACATGGAGTACAGCTTATGATATGAAACAAGCTGTGCTGTACTCTACCTATTTCTCGTGAATGGAAGATATATCCACAGCATCGTGAGCATTACGATTCTCCCTTAGTGCACCACTTAGAGAACAGGAAGATGACGATCATACCAGTAATTTCTAGACTAACAATTACGTCAATATGTAACAGAAAAAAGCCATCTTCACTTTTGTTAATTGATTATATCTTTCTTTTCATGTAGTTTGTTATTTCGTTTTTTCTTTTGTAGAAGAAATTAAGGCATGATGGTTTGCTGAGTCTGGTCAAGAGTGTTGAATTTACTGGTTGCTGTACGGTGATGAATCACATCTAATAGTGCTCTGGTAGCTCGCGTATCACAAATCAAATTTTGGTATGACTCGATGAAAACTGTAATTTAGAATTTGATTTATTCCTCTGGCCAATTATACCCTGTGTTACATTTCATAAGAATATTAAATGTGTGACGTGCATGCTTCTACTTCTATGTTTAAAGAAAAGCTCGATCTTTGAACAACCTACTTTCCTCTGGTTTAGATTCTATAATGCATATTGGTATACTGAGAACGAGTAAAACTTAAGACTCGAAATTACTTGTAAAAGCAATGGTTCATTCACCAAGTTTGGTGGAGTGGCTCTTGTAATAAAAAATGCTGTCCATAAGCCTTAACAGGCAATGAAGATGGTAAGAAACAAACTCTACTTTCCATAAATTTTTTCAGACAAAATATTAGAAACGACAAGGTAAGGCAAATCGAGTTACGGTGAGAATGGTCCAAAGCTGATGATTAAGTTCTTTGAGGACATGTTCTTTTTCTCACCTACCATTCGGTCGCTCATAAAATAAATGCAACCCTCGTCCCGTAACCTGGAGTTCATTTTTTAAGAAATTAATTTATTTTATTGTCAAATTCCTTGCGAAGTGAATCACCAACCCCATTGATGAAGAGGTTAAACACGTGTGACCATCCTATGGTCTGCAAACTTTGGGCTGATAATGACACCTATGACCTTGGTAAGTGGGGACTAGAATAGCCATGCGTGGTCACAGTTTAGAGCCAAAACTAGCAATTCTTCTTCAATTTCTGGTGTGCTTGTATACAATAAAAATAATTATATCAATTTCATGACTTATTAGGAGGAAGTGGAGTATTATATTTTTTAGGGACCTGGAAAGTCATATAAGGAAGCTAACAGAAAAGGCTTCTATGGGTTGATGTCTTGTATATTTGTAGCAGAAGAAGGCAATCCATTTCGAGAACGTACAGTGGGGCTAGACTTGAAACTTAAAATAGAACACTAAAAAGATGATATTACGACTCATGATTGATTAGCAGCAACTGGTGATGAATAGACAACGTAAGGAATATCACGAAAAAACAGTTAACGGATATATAAACAAAAGTCCGTAATTGACAAACACAGGAAGAGAGAAAGGACACGTGGATACAGCAGAAGAAAAGAGGATGATTTAATTAAACGCTGCTTGCTTGGTGCAATAGCAACGAGACACCCATTCTCCATCGGGGTCCCTGATTCCACTCTGACCCTACCCCACCCATTCACTTCTTCTTCGTCTTCTTGTCTCTTTCTTCTTTCTTCTGTTCTCATGTCTCATTTCTTTTATTTTTTAATTTAACTCACAAGTAACATATTTCTTCATGTTTACAACTTAATAGTTTCCAAAATTATTAATAAAACGACATTAGTCAAAATTTTCTATATATATATATATATATATTGTTTCTTTTTATTTTTACAATTTTTTTAAAAAACTTTTTCTCAAGTCTCTCTCTCCCTCACACACACACTGAGCAAGTTTTTGTCATTGGGAAATAATGGTAGGTTAAGTGTCACTCTTAGGAGCGTGTACTAAGCCTTTAGCCTTTCCCTACAAAAACCCTCTCATTATTCTACTCCTTTTCATCTTATCCCCACCTCCCCTAAACTTCTCTCTCTCTCTCTAATTGTGCAACAAAACCATATTTTGTTTTGGCTTTTATGAGTAAAGCATTCCTACTATAACCGTACCTCTTTAACAATGTGTGAAGAAAGCACCAGCAACTCATCGTCATCTTCTTCTGCATCTTCAACACCCTGTTCAAGCACCACCAACCAGTCTAAGAAGCTTAAAACTCGAAACCCAGAAGGTATCACTTCGTGCAAGACAGCTCGAGATTGTAACAAACTCCCGGCTTACAGAGGTGTGCGAATGAGAAGTTGGGGCAAATGGGTATCTGAAATTCGCGAGCCTCGCAAAAAATCACGTATATGGCTCGGGACATTCACGACACCTGAAATGGCGGCGCGTGCACATGACGTGGCGGCTCTGAGCATTAAAGGCGAGTCCGCAATCCTCAACTTCCCCGAACTCGTGGAACTCTTGCCGCGACCCTTGTCTTCAACGCCACGTGACGTTCAAAAAGCCGCCGCCAAAGCCGCCGCCATGGTAGAGTTGGACAGCTCGTTATCAGAGTCCTCTTCATCGCCGTCATCGTTATCGCATTTGTCTGTTTCCGAGGTTGGAGAGTCCCAGGAGCTGACTGCAATAGTGGAGTTACCGAACATAGAAGGGAATTTTGACTTGTCGGAATCAGGGAGCGAGCTCATGTTGGTTGACTCGGTTGATGGGTGGGTATACCCACCATTGCTAGAGTTGGGTGGAGAGTTCTCAGATGAGTTTCTGGGAACGGAATGTTTGATGACATCAGGTGGATTTGGAGCTCAGTTTGGGACTAATTAGGCAAAATTTGAAGTTTGCAAAGTTTACAATGAATCTAGTTTTAGCAGGATCTAGGGGAAGACATGTTTGGACTTTGGAGGTTCTCTTGCTGACTATAATTGTCAGTTTATTTTTCCGATTTCTTTTGAATTATTAGAGGGCATTTAGTAAATGTGGGGTCATTAGTCTTGCTCTTTTTTGTGGAAGTAAAAATAATGTAACTTATACGTCAAAGTTCTTTTTGTATATACGAATGTAATAAATTGTTGTAATTAAGGAAAAATATATAAGAAATCTAATATGTTCCTTTTTGCTTCTTTTACTACATTAAAAGACTAATGTATTGGTCAAGACCAAATATCGTCGCTAATTATATGTTTTCTATGGTAGATATGAATGATAGCCTTTTGATATTTAAATGGCTCTTACGGTACGGGGGTCAACATCTTAATTTTGTATTTCTGTTACCTAAACTCTTAAAGGGAAAAAGAAGGCGACATGATGGTCTAATTTGTAAGCTAGTTATAAGGAACATTTCCTTTTGTCGACCTTAGCAATACCGTTTCTGGTAATAGATGAGTGGATAAGAATCCTATGATGTAGATAAAATGAAAAAAAGAAAAGAAAGAGATTATTTCTTTTTAAGGTAAGATTTGTTTTGGGCCAATTGTGGAAACTGAATGTATGTATGATTGTTAGTAATTGATGTTTTATCCACAGGCCAGAAAGATTTTACAAGTGGGTTGGGTGAAGTTTGCTATACAAATGGAAATGGGGATTGGACAACCGCATGAATCACAAGCACCTCATCACGGGGTTATAATTTATGTTATCTTTATTTGGACATCAGAGGCCTTGCATGATTGTCATCAAATTGGTGACCCCACACAAAAAAAAAGTATGCTTCATTTGGTAAATGTTTATGCCAACTTATGTTACAATCTTCAAATATTCCTTATAAGTAAGATATGAATAAAGTTAAAGAGAGGCCTTTAGGGACTAATTCAAAAAATAAGAAGATTCATTTTTAAGACTCAAACTTGAGGTAATGCATTAACAATTAAAAAGAGAATAACCGTTGATCCTATGGTTATGATAATGACAACACATGGGAAGTCGTAAAAGAAGGTTCTACGGAGAATTTGCACCCTTGGCTGTTGTGTATACTCACTCTCCTTGGGCGTATTTTGTGGCAAAACCATGTTTATGATTGTCTAATACAATTTCGAACAAGTAAGATGATAAAGATGAGAATAGATCCATATATTTAAAAAGGGAAAAAAAGAGAGCAAAAAAAAAAAAAAGCAGAGAAAGTTGATCTGGTCTTTTTCTTTGCTTTGCTATTCGGTGCATGGATGACCCACAGTAATTAATTATATTATATGTGCAGTTCTACTAATGCCAAAGTTTGGGAAGATAATGATGAATGAACGAATAGTGATGATAGATATTGTATCTCTATCTCTCCCTAAGTGGTGATTGTGATATATGAGAGCGAGCATTTTCAAAATGTACCGTTGGGAGAGCTTTTGGAGCTTCTACGACATACGCACAAGGATCCGTTGTAAGATTGTTCTGTCTTCTTGTTCATTCATCTGACTTGACGTGGGACTTCAGTTGGTTGCTATAAGCGACAAGTTTTGATTTTTTTAAAAAAAGTACAAATTTTCATTTATAAGGTCATGGTAATTTTCTAGTTCCTTTTGTTAAATACTGATGTTAAGCTCCAAGCTGTTACCTGAGGTCATTCAAATTATAATATATAATTGGATTTAATACAGACAATTCAATAATATTCTTGGTACACGAACAAACAACCAAAATCATAGTAAGAATCTCACTCAGACACTACAAAAGAGAAAGGTTTTCACGACGAAATATATCGTTGCTACAAGAAACCAAATTGTCGCAAAAACTATTTAGCAATAGAAAAAAAATCGTCGAATAAATGGTCGCAAAAGTTCGGTAGCAAAAAAGTATCTACAAAGTTTTAAAGGAATCGTTGTTCAGAAGATTTTGCTACGATCATCCTTTCGTTGCTAATAGGAATAGGCGAGTAATAAAACAAACACACATAAGAGGAGGGTGAATTGTGTGTATTTTTTCACAAATTCTTTTAATTCGTATAATAAACATATCCTAGTTAACGAATAAAAACAATAGGAGCCTGTCAAACGATAAAGTCTTTTAAACAACAGGAGCCCGTTAGGTGATATGAGCCTTTTGTGGGATAGGACCTTGCTTAAACGAAAGGAGCCTAATGAATAATAAATCTTGTTAAAACAATTTAAAAATAGAAGACGTCTGTTAAAACTGAAAGGAACCTCTTACAAGTTGTAAACAGAAAGAACCTCTTATAAAAGTGAAAGAGCCTCTTGCAAAAAAGAATATACTCACAATATAATGCAGAAATTTAAAAGGGAGAGAGAAGAAAGACACAGTTAATTTATACTATTTTGGCTTACAACCTAAGCCTACGTCCAGTCCTAGGTATCCAACTTAAGTATTTCATTATAACAATCCAAGTATTAAACTTGAGAAGCCTCTCCAAGCTCACAAGTACATAATTTTCAAGGTTCTCCAACCTTCCACACTTGAAGTGTGTAACAAGCTTCTAAAAACTCAAAGAAAAATAAAATGTAAAATAAAAAATAAGTTCTTAAATAACAATTTCTCTCTTGGTAGAGTGATTTCACTTTCTATAGCACATTAAGAATGATATGACTCTCAAGAAGATAGATGCTACTCAAATGTTTCGAAAGTTTATGAATGCTCATTGCTTCACAAGTCAATTTCTTCCACTAGCTATTGCTTCATCTTAATTCTGAGTTGACTTTAGATTTTCGATATCATCTCTGTTGGAACAAAAAAATTTGAAGTTAATTGTTTGAAAAGATAAGATCCTCTCGAATGTTAATAAGGAAAGTTTACTAGGAGGGTTCCTGCAAGAAATAAAGTAATTTTCCTATGATTTTATTTTCTATAAAAAATATTGTTATCTCTACAAGGAAATAAATCCAATTTGAATTTTGAAATATTATATAGTTATCATCAAAATCATTAAATATAAACCTTGAGCTAACAATTCCCCCTTTTTGATGATGACAAGCAATAATAGATATTTTTTCAAAATTCAAAGAGATAATAAATGATCTCGAAAGCTATCTATGACTTTTATATGTTCCAACATAATTAGAAGAAGCACGTCTCTTAAGAAAGGAACCTATCGTTTATATATCACATATTTTCACAAATTCAATAGAAAAATCAATCACATATATAATTGGGGTAGCATTGAGAAATATATCATCATATATGTTGAAATATGTAAAAAAAATATATATCAATATAAACTCTCCCCCTTTGTCATTATAAAAAATAATAGAGTACATGGAGGAGTGAAATAAAACAAAATGAAATTTGATGAGAGAAAAAAAATCAATTGACACAGTCAGTGAAGAGTTTGCCTAAAGAAAATTTGCAAATCTAGGACTTGGTTTTAGAGGCTGTCAATTTGTTCAAGCATTTGATCCTGATTAGACCGAATGTCCCTCAGTTGTTGCAAGAGGCTGACTTTTGACTTCTTTTCAACCCACTTATTGTCCTTCATCTTGTTATCAAATGACAATCCAAAATATGTAAAAATCTTCGTCAATAGCATTCCATAAGGTAGACCACCAGTTGTGTTCTTGTGACTTCCCTTGTCTACCATGAACTTCAGGATTGTTGTCAGGAGATTCATCTTATTACTTTTAACAAATTATAAACCACATACGTGTCTAGGAGACTACACCTCTCTACTAAACTACTCCTTGGAAAAATGGAGGTAGCCAAAATGGATGCAAGGCATCTTGACAGAAGGTCCAAGTGTCTATGCCAGTATCTTCCTTCATGGCATTTTTAGTATTCATACAAATGAAGTTCACTACTTCTCTCAGATCAATGTCAGCAATGTCCCACTTATGACAAGGAAGGTCTGTCCTACCTCCAGAATGTTTCCTAAGATTTCCTTTGTAACCAGAATCTCGCAATCGTGTACCTAAGAGATGACTGCCATTTTCTCATCAATTTCTTCCTTTCCCATATGTGTGAAAAAACATTTGACCAGTTCATCACACAAAGTTTCTTCCAAGCTTAATAAATTCTCCTAACCAACAACAAAAAAATAGGGAGTGATGGGAATACCTATATCATCGAATAGATGGGGAGGCAAGATGCATCCAACTACCACCTTTCTCTTCTTGTAGCGTATCTTGTATCTTGCTTTAGCCTCCATTGACTGGAATAACTTCATTGGTGTTGAAACCTTCACTTCTAAAGAATAGTTAGTTTCTTCGATTTTGTTCTTTTGGCTTTAAGGATTTCTTCAAAAAAAAAGCCTCTTCTAAGAATAGGCCATTCCTTGTAATGACATCCTCAATATTTTCTTCAGCCAAAGGCTCTTAACCTTTTCTTATTTCTTCCCTTTTTCTTTTCTTTGATACTTCTTTTCTTTTCTTTTTTCTGCCTCAACATTTTCTTTCTGTGGGGCTTGTTTTGTAACATTTCCTTTGGTTCGCGGTCTTCTTTCCAACTAAGAAGATTCTTCATTTGAACCATCGTCATTTATTACCCCAAGCACTTCAGGAACTTTCTTCTCTTTGCAACTAGTTTTGGATTTGCGGAAGTTTTTAGAGTAAGAATGGGTAGGGAGAGAATAGGTATATGGAATCTCACTTTTTTTAGTAACTCCCCATTATTGAATGTCTCTTCTTCTTCTTCTTCTTCACTTTCTTCTTTCTTTTCATCTTCCTTTTCTTTTCCTTTTTCTTCTTCTTCTTCTTATGATCAGAAGCATATTGTTTTCTTAATTGTTTCTTCTTTGTCATCTGAAGAGGAATCAAGATAATCTAATGATAACATAGTAACAATCTTCCCTTTCCTATCTTTTGGGGTCTCTTGAGTGGGTGTTTATGAAGTTTGGAGCTTTAAGGAGACAGAAATAGGTTCGGTAATAGTGTCCAGAGAACTTACCATGGGAGACAAAGATGAGGAATCCAAAGCAAAGATTTGTTCATGACGAGGCATTTTGTCATGGCTAGAAATTGAATCCAAACTTTTTTCTTTCCTTTTGATTTTGTTCTTGCCATTGTAGAACAGTTTTGTGAAGTTTGACAGAGAAAAACAAG
Source organism: Erythroxylum incrassatum (assembly GCA_026546855.1). NCBI lineage: Eukaryota > Viridiplantae > Streptophyta > Magnoliopsida > Malpighiales > Erythroxylaceae > Erythroxylum > Erythroxylum incrassatum. The sequence continues at coordinate 9,793,863 of JANVCL010000001.1, forward strand.
AGGCAATAAGAATGCAAAGAGTTATGGTGCAGAGAGAATAAGCAGTGCAGATCAGAATGATAGAGATGAGAAGACGAGAGAAGTTTGAAAAAGGTATACTAACTGATTATTGAGCGTTGATCTCATGAGAGGATGAGTAGATGTACAGGCTAGAAGAGGAAGTGTAATCGGTTGCATATCTTCTGACAGACGCATACGTAGAGTTGTGTGCGCACACGTTTTTGAAAAAGCCAAAACAACACCATGAATAACTCCCTTTTTTAAGACATATGTCACTTAGAATGTCAATCCAAGAGAAACCTTACAAAAAAATAGGAGCCTTCTAATCTCTAAAGAGTCTACTAAACTAAGAGAGAGTTTCTACGGAAATAGAATAAAAGGAGCCTACTAAACGAAATGCAAAATAAGTAGTAGAGAATATTCATACAGAAATAATATCAGAGAGTTTGCATATACCAAGATCTTTTCTTAACACACAAAATCTATCTTCAGAAAGTGTCTTGGTGAAAATGCCAGCTACTTGATTCTCAGTATTAATATGCAAAAGATCAATAGTTCCTTCTAAAACATGATATCTAAGAAAATGATGTTTGATTTCTATATGCTTAGTCCTAGAATGATGCACAGGATTTTTAGAAAGATTTATAGCACTAGTAATATCACATAATATAGGAATATGAAAAAATTTTAGAGAAAAATCCTGCAGTTGATGCTTCATCCATAAGATTTGAGCACAACAGCTAGCAGCTGCTATGTATTTCTCTTAAGTCATTGAAAGCATTGTGGAATTTTACTTCTCGTAAGACTAAGATACTAGACATCATCTAAGAAATTGACATTGACCACTTATGCTTTTTCGACCGACTTTATCACCTGCATAATCTGCATCACAATAGCCCATTATGTCAAATGAAACAATTTTTGGATACCATAGTCTGAAATCCATAGTTTCATGGAGATATCGAAAGATTCTTTTGACTGTTTGAAGGTGGTTTTCTTTTGAATTTGATTAAAAGTGTGGGCAAAGACACACATTAAGCATAATGTCTGGTCTTGAGCTTGTAAGATATAGTAGTGATCCAATCATTCTTCTGTACTTTGTCTCATCCGTAGCTTTTCCATCTTCGTCTTTATCAAGTTTAATTTTAGTGTACATGGGAGTACCCGTCAGTTTGGCATTCTTAAAATGATATTTCTTGATGAGTTCCTTTGTGCATTTGTCTTGGCTAATGAAGACTCCCTTTTAGATTTGTCTTATTTATAATCTGATAAAGAATGATAATTCTCCCATCATACTCATTTCAAACTCCCCCTGTATTAATGCTGAGAACTCTTCACAAAAGGAAGGATTAGTAGCACCAAATATTATGTCATCAACATATATTTATACTATGAGTAAATCATTCTCCTTTTTTTAAAATAAATAGTGTTTTATTAACCTTTCCTCTTTCAAAGTTATTCTCATGCAGAAAGTTAATCTCACATACCATACTCAAGGAGCATGCTTTAAACCATACAGAGCTTTGGTTAACTTTATCACATAATCCGGATGGTTTTCAACTTCAAAACTAGGATTGCTTAACAAATGCTTCTTCATTAATATAACCATTTAAGAATGCACTTTTAACATCCATTTGGAACAACTTGAAGTTTCTATAGTATGAAAAGGCAAGTAAAATTCTAATCAATTCCAATATAGCAATAGGTGCATAAGTTTCATCAAAATCAATACCTTCCTGTAAGTTGTAACCTTGAGCTACAAATCCAGCCTTGCTTTTTACCACCTTACCATTTTTGTCAAGCTTTTTTGAAATTCCCACCAAGTCCTAATGATTGACTTGTTTTAAGGACGAGATACTAGATTTCGGACTTTGTTTTTGTAAAATTGATTTAGTTCTTCTTTCATGGCTGAAACCCAGTTTTCATGAGTAAGGGTCTGTTCAACAATCTTTGGTTCCATTTATGAGATGAGAGCAACAAAGTTGTTTTTGAATGATGATCATGTTCTTAAACTTTCAGAAGGATCTCCCAAAATATATTGATATATATCAAGACATCATCATTCTCTCGATGTTTTTCATTGCATAGGCTTCTATTGAGATGAAGGAGCTTGCTCTGTTCTAGCTTCAGAGGGGCCTTCTTGATTTTATAATTCTGAAGGTATTATAGGTTTAGTTTGATTCTCTGATGTATTTTTAGGTACCAATGGATGCTCTTCATCATCTGAGTTAGTTGTTGTTGTCGAAGGTAGTGTTTCATCAAATACAATATGTATCGATTCTTCTATTTTTCTTTGTTCTTTTATTATATGCTTTAAATCCTTTATTAGTAGTACTATAGCCCAAAAAGATAGCTTCATCTGATCTCGCAACAAACTTTACAAGGTTGTCTTTTCCATTGTTTAGAACGAAACACTTGCAGCCAAATGCTTGAAAGTAAACAACATTTAGTTTTCTTCTTTTCCACAGCTCATAGGGGGTCTTTTTCAGAATAGGTCTTATGAGACACCTGTTGTATATAACAAGCAGTTGACACGACTTCACTCTAGTAATCATAAGATAGGTCACTTTCACATAACATTGTTCTGGCTATATCTACAAGAGTCCTATTCTTTCTCTCAACATCTCCATTTTACTAAGGAGTCCTTAGGCATGAGAAGTTGTTAGTTATACCATTGTCATTGCAGAAGTCTTCGAATTTTCTTTTATCAAATTCTCCTCCATGATCGCTTCGAATAGATGTAATGTAGTACCTTTTTTCATTCTGAACTTTCTTGCAAAACTTCTTAAAGACATCAAAAGTATCATTTTTATTTGATAGAAAATAAACCCATGTAAATATGAAAAAATCATCTACTATAACAAAACTTTAATGTTTGCCACCAAAACTTTTAATCTTAGTAGGACCAAATAAATCCATGTGCACAAGTTCAAGTGGCTAGTTAGTAGTCACAATATTTTTAGAAGGGAAGCTGCTTTTGATTTGATTTCCTTTTAAATAAGCTTCACAAAGCTAATTGCTCTCAAAGTTCAAATTCAGTAGTCCTTTTACTAACTCATTTTTGGACAATTTTGATAAAAATGCTAACATGTAACATCTCACTCCCGCGTGACCCGAACCCGACATCGATGGTGATATCCGAGCCCGTGCCTCGCGAGGGTGGCGTGCTACATCACTCATTCAGTAATCGTTACACCTTTTTTTGTTTATTTTTCACACAACAAAATATATGGGAGTCAAATACACAATTTGGGTCTTCATTCAATATATATACAAATTCATAATACACAGTTTCCAGTAGCCACTCGGGCCCATTTTCCAAAATACAATTATACAATTCTTTACAAATTTAAAAACATGCAATGCAGACGCGAACTGATCCCAACTTCTATTCTTCACTTAAATCCTGCAAATATACTCCCGTTGACTTAACGGGGTATTCTTCTAATTCTGAAAAAAAAATGATTGCAAATTTTGGGTGAGTTTTTGCAAACTCAGTGAGTGACCATCATTGATGGCTCACTCATTACGTAACACATAATACATACATTTCATAAATCACATTTCATTTCGCATTTTTCCAATATCGCACATGTTCATATTATTTCACATTCAAGTCACTGAACCAATCTCACTTTATTTCCCATATCACATTATTTCACATATTCATAACATTTCATTTACAGCCATATTGAATCATATATACTTGAGCAGTTATTTCCCATTCAATATCATTTAATCATTTATGTCATGCATATGCAGTGGATAGGAGACTCACTTTCCAATTGTTACTTTGTTGTGACTAAGTGCCTGAACTGTCCCATATAGGGCTCATTGATAACTGTCCTATGTAAGGCTCATTGATAACTGTCCCATATAGGGCTCATTGATAACTGTCCCATATAGGGCTCATTGATAACTGTCCCATGTAGGGCTCATTGATAACTGTCCCATATAAGGCTCATTGATAACTTTCCCATGTAGGGCTCATTGAACATTGAGCTTTAAGCTCTAATCGGTGGCTACTCTGGTCACAACTCCGTTATATTTCATGTATTCATGAAATGAAATGCATCACTCACAATTTCAACCCATTCAATCATTTTCTCATATCATCGGACCTTAGTCCGGCATTCCACATTGAAGTGGAGCATTTCACAATTTCATTCATATCCAAATACACATTTAACAATTACATATGTACACATAATTGATCCAATTCTCATTCAATGACACTTCAATAGTCAAATCAAGCATCACAATCATCGGACCTCCTGTCTGAAATCCACATACACAATCACATCTACATAATCATTCAATAGTCCCATAATACCAAATTTCAAGTAATAGGCAGTAAGGTAAGACCATCTAGGTCTACTCACAGTACGCTCCAGATTAGCATTTGCGTCCACTTCTCGAACGCCTGTATGCAGAGGTTTAACTTACACATTATAATT
>JANVCL010000001.1:9811521-9832931 GCA_026546855.1 Erythroxylum incrassatum
TTGTAACCTTAATGCTTAAGTGGTCTTCCAATTTTGCCCTCATGCATAAGTTACCACCTTAATTCAATTTAATCCATATCATATGGTCTAACTCCCATTAACATGCTAATTAACTCCTATTAACATGCTAATTAATTCCACAAAAATAGAATAATTAATTTATCAATGCCTCAAAATTCATTTAAGTCATGCTTAACTCCTTCCAAAATCAAGACCTTTTCTAATCATGCAATTAAAGGAATTTGCTTGCACTTCCTTCAAGAGAAATGTTCCTAATTGTCTAAATTTTCTAATGACATAAAAATCATTCAATTTGGTTCCATATTCTAAAATTTATACACCAAACATTTCGGACTGTTCTTATGTTAAAACAACATTATGTTCTTAAATTCCATTCAAAAATTGACTTTCTTAAAGATTGAATCAAAACTCAATTTCATCATACAATTTGTATCCTTATCTCTCTAGTTTAATCCAAATAAAAAATCATCTCATTTGGAGAACTAGAGATCAAATTATGGCAAAAACATGGAAACATACTCAATGAACATATACATTTTCCAGCTTTTAACTTTCAACATTTCACATATAATCCATCTTGTACCTAAACCATCTCTTCTATTTCATTTCAAATTCATGAATTCCTCCTTTCTTTACACATGAATAATCATCAAAAATTTCCCACTTAACAATTCTATCTTCCACAAAAGGTTCGGGGCCCAACATATATTCAAACTTTGATTTGGACCCTGTTTTGATGATACCTTAACTCTTCTTCTTTGTCTTTCCTCTCATAACTAATCCTTCTATTGGATTGTCAATTTTGTTATTATTAGATAACTCATTGTTTGGGATCTTTAAACAAGATCACGGACTTAATAGCTATTAGAGTTAAATTTGTCTTACCATAAGGTAATGTTTCTCTGAGGTAAAAGTATAAGAGTGGCAAGGAACATAACAACTTAAAGGCTTGATCTTCATCATCAGTTTCCATGTTCATATTCTTTAAATCTAAAGTAATGGAAGTAAAGGTTTCAATATGAGATTTAATGAATGTACCTTCTTCCATTTACAATCTATAGAATTAAAGCTTTTTATAAAGCTTAGCCGTAAGGATGTTTGCATGTATAGTGATTGTAGTTTGGCTCATAAGGTGACACTAGCATTTGATGATCTCCTGCAAACTTAATTTGACTATCTCATCCAAATCATCTTCTTGCTCTGTAGTCATAGATGCTAGTGTATTTTTATTCCCTAATAAAGCCTTATAACATTCATACTGAACAAGAATATCATACATCTTGATTTGCTATAAGCTAAAGTTAGAATTAAGATTAAATTTTTTAATCTTGAATTTGGTTACCATTATAAAAAAAACTATAAAAGTTTTAGCTTTGATATTAATATGTTATAAGTGAAGACAATTAAAATAATAAGACAAATAGGAAGAAAATTTAGAATGTAAAAATTTATGTGGCTCGACTTTAAACCTATGTCCACGTTTAAAGGAGAAAGAATAAAATTTAGTAAAAAGAAAAGACAATAATTATAAGAAGAAATATCTCTCAAACTTAAAATTCAGATACATTTAAACTCATAATTTTCAAAACATTCATAAATATAATTCATAAAATATACTCAAATGTTATGTACTATTTGGTATCTATAATTATTTCAAATTAGTTTCATGTCTTTTAAAGATTTAAAACCTGTTTGGTTCAAGGAATATAATATTTATTCTTAGGAATAAAAAAGATGAGGCATAGAATAAAATGGGTATTACTTTGTTTGGTTTAAGTAATAGAATAGATAAAGAATTTCTAGGTCAATTTTTGGTTTGAAAATATAAACTTTGTATGACAAAGGAATAACTAACAAAAAAAACAAAATATCCTTATTATTATTATTATTATTATTATTATTATTATTATTGTTGTTGTTGTTGTTGTTGTTGTTGTTGTTGTTATTGTTATTGTTATTATTGTTATTATTATTATTGTTATTATTATTGTTGTTATTATTATTATTATTATTATTATAAATTTTCTACTTATTTTTATTCTTATTATTATTAATTTTCTTCTTCTTCTATTTTATTATTATTATGATTTTTTATTATTAATTAGAAATATTTATTATTATTATTATTATTATTATTAATTTTATCAATTAATTTATTCTTATTTTTATTATTAATTTTTTTATTCTATTTTATTATTAATACGTCGAAAGGTAAAGTTGCCTTGGATAAGAATAGGTTTTCTTGAAATAGATATAGATAGGTAGGGATTGGTATTAGCTATTTCTCAAACTTGCAGAATACATATTCTTGATGATTAGTTATTCTATATTTCTTTCTAACCAAATACAAGTTTAAGGAATGGAATAGAAATATGCTAGGAATAGAATAGCTATTCCGTTGAACCAAACAAGCCATTAGTGATTTGTAATATAATATTACTGCTGCTATTGCTATTTTGTTATTACTACTATTATATTTAGTGATTTTATTGTTACTGACATTTTCAAAATATTATTAGCTGATGTTGTGATCATTTTTTTTAGTATTTAGACTTATATATTGAATCACTTATGTATAAATACTAAATTTTTATAATAAAAATATACTTTTAAAGTTTACATATTTGTATATTGTCAATTTATTTAGGTCTTTTTTTTACTTCATTCAGTGCCTATAAAATGTTAGGAATGATCCTAATGGTATCAGAGTCAGGTTCGTGACTATGTTTCAAGGACATGAAAATGGTAAATATGATTCAGTCCCAAATTCCAAAATTAATAAAGACAATTTATGGAAACTAGAACATCAAAATGAAGGTACTACTCAGATTAAAAGATTTGTGGGAGATTGTTGAAGAGAGTTACGCTAAGCCTAAAGATGCGACCGCTAAAGCATCCTTATCAAACCCGTAAAGGATATCACTTAAGAAATCAAGCAAGAAGAACGATAAGGCCTTGTTTTTCATCTTTCAAGGAGTTGAATCAAAATTTGAAAAATATTGGAGGCAAAAGCATCAAGGGATGCACGAGAAACGCTACATAACTGTGTTGAAGGAGTTAAAAAAGCTAAAAAGATACGATTGCAATCTCTTAAAGTTGAATTTGCAACATTAAAAATGCGGGGTTCTGAAAAGATTAGTGACTATATTACTCGTCTGAAAATGGTGGCAAGCGAGATGAAAAGAAATGGTGAAGTTTTTGAAGATGTTAAAGTGATGGAAAAACTTTTATATTCACTAACAAGAAAATTTGATTATGTCATCCCTATCATTGAAGAATCAAAGGATTTGTCACAAATCTTTATTGATGAGTTTATGGGCTTTCTTCAATCTTATGATTTAAGAATGATCCAAAATGAAAATACTGATGATTTGTAACAAGCTTTGCAAAGCAAGTTATCTGTTGATGGTAATCAAACTAGTGGCAGTTGCGAACAAGGCAGAGGAAATCGAGGTAGCTACAAAGGTGCCTATAGAAGTGGATGTGGTAAACAAGGACGTGGTGGATGAGGATTTGGTAGGAAATCTTTTAGAAGAGACCAAACAAATGATGAATCATGGCTATGACTTTTAAGGTTTGGTCATCTTGGTTTTATTGGGATAAAATTGTTATCAAAAGCAAAGATAGTAAATGGACTTCCAGAAATTAGTCAACGGGATCAATTATATGAAGCATGCATTAAAGGGAAACAATATAGGCAAAGTTTTGAAGTTAAAAATCATGAAGAGCTAGAAGACTATTGGAGATTGTTCAATCAGATATAGCTAGACCATTTGATATACCATCACTTAGTGGAAATAGGTATTATATTACCTTTATTGATGATTTCAGTAGGAAAAGTTGGGTGTATGTTCTTAAAGAAAATAAGAAGTCTTTGATAAATTTAAGAAGTTTAAAGAAATGGTAGAAAAACAAAGTGGGCAATATTTAATGATACTTAAATCATATAGAGGAGGTGAGTACACGTAAAAGTTGTTTGAAACATTTTGCAAAAAACATGGAATCATTCATCAATTGGCAGCTTCATATACACCATAACAAAATGGCATCACAGAAAGAAAGAATCGCACAATTCTTGATATGGCAAGAAGCATGGTGAAAGGAAAGCACTTACTGAGAACGTTTTAGGTTGAAGTCGTTCTATATGCCATTTATTTGCTAAATCGGCGTCTAACAAAAAGTGTAAAATTCAAAATACCAAATGAAGCATGGAGTGGTAGCAAACTAGCAGTTCGACATCTAAAGATTTTTATATACATTGCATATGCTTATATTCCTTATCAAAAAAGAAAAAAGTTAGATGACAAAGGTGAAATTTACATATTTATTAGTTATGAAAAGAGGAGTAAGGCATATATATTGTACAACCCTTTGAACAAGAAGTTGATCATCTCACGAGATGTCGAATTCGATGAAGCAAATTATTGGAAATGGAACAAAGAGGATAAGAAAGTTCAAGGACTATTTTTCGTTGATGATAATGATGATGACTTTAACACACTAAACAAACAAGGAGATGAACAAACTCTTCCACGGAGCTTTACTTTAATAACTATTGAATCATCACTATCAACTTCATCACATCACTATCAACTTCATCACATAGCAGTAGTAGCAAAAGCGATTCAAGGGGAGTGCTTATAAAATATGGAGTCTAGATGATATCTATAATGCCGCGGAATAGGTACAAACAACATTTGATTATTCATTGTTTTGCTTAATGGCGGAATGTGATCCATAAACACATGAAAAGGCTATTAAAGACAATAAGTAGAAAAAGGCCATGAATGAAGAAATTGCTACGATCAAAAGAAATAACACATAGGAACTAACTAATGTTCCGTAAGTATATAAGGCAATAGGAGTTAAGTGGGTGTATAAGACAAAACTAATCAAGAAGGAAAGTTTGAAAAATACAAGGCAAGATTAGTTACTAAAGGGTATATAAGCAGAGGAAAGGAATTGACTATGAATAAGTGTTTGCCCCAATTACAAGAATTTATACCATTAGACTTATCACAACACTGACAACATAAAATAAATGGAAGATTTATCAGATGGACGTGAAATCAGCTTTCTTGAAGAAGTCTACATTAAATAACCACCAAGATATATTAAAAAAGGATAGGAAGACAAAATCTATCATCTGAAAAAAAAAAAGCATTTTATAGATTAAAGCAAGCTCAATGGGTTTGGAACATGATAATAGATGATTATTTCCAAAAGAAAAGTTTTGCAAAAAGCCCACATGAGTATGCCTTATACACAAAGAAAATCAAGATGGTGACATCATGATTATATGTTTATATATGGATGATATGATATTCACGGGAAATGATTTGAGTATGTTCAACAATTTTAAGAAAGCAATGACTAAAGAATTCAAAATGACAGAGATTGGTAAAACATCATGCTTTCTTGGAATCGAGATAAAACAAATGGGAGACAGAATATTTATGTCGCAGAAGAAGTATACGAAACAAATCTTGAACAAGTTTAGAATGAAGGATTACAAGCCAATGGCTACGCGCCTACGCCAATAGAAATAGATGTAATATTGAGAATATATTCAAATAGAGAGTAGGCAAACCCAGCACTATTCAAGAATCTAGTTTGAAGTATGAGATACTTGACTTTCACACTCCTAGATATTATATATACATAATTGGATTGTCAGTAGATATATGGAGAACCTAAAACAAGATCACTTCATTGCAGCAAAAAGAATTTCAAGATATGTTAAAGGTACAATAAATCATGGTCTATTTTATACACATTCTCAAGTTTTAAAGTTGATTGGCTATTCAAATAGTGACTATAGTGGAGACTTAGATTATCGAAAAAGCACCTCTGGATATGCATTTCATATTGGATCAGCAATATTTTTCGTGGTCATCATAAAAGCAATAAATAGTTGTTCTTTCAATATGTGAAGCCGAGTATATCGCTATAGTAGCATGTACATGTCAAGCAATATAGTTCAAGAATATTTTGAGAGAGTTATATCACACACAAGAAGGTCCAATTACAATATACATTGACAATAAATATATTATATTACTTGCAAAAAATCCAGTGTCACATAGCCGAAGCAAATATATAGATATGAAATATCATTTTATTTGAAAGCAAGTGAAAGACAAAACTATAGTGCTCATTCATTATAGAATTGAAGATCAACTTATGGATATTTTTACAAAGCCTTTGAAGACTGATGTATTTTACAAACTCAAAGAAAAGCTTGGCAAGCAAAGTCGAGTTTAAGGGGGAGCGTTAGAGGTCAAACCTAATGGACACTTCTTTATTCTTCTATTGAAAACACACGGCTCTTAGCTGTTTGTTAGCTGTTAAAATTGTAGCTATTTTGTAATTGTTTTGAGTTGTCGAAGTGAGTAAACCAACTTTCATGCCTATTAAAAGGTGTTTGTAACCAACTTATGGATATAGTTGCCAAAATAAAAACCACTATGTATTGTATCCTGTATCGCATCTATCCATCCACCTGAGCTTATTTGTTTTTAAATCTCATTGTTGGCTATTAGTTTACGGGTTCAGCTGCCATGGTTCTTCGAACGGGGGGTATGTCTTGGTGATGTTCTCTGTGCTTTAGGTCTTGGAGTTTTTATATGTTTTTGTTGCCTGACTCTGATCATGATTGTATGATTGCCTCCTAGGTTTCCCTTGATATGCACCGTTTCTTGTTGTAAGTCAATGGATGTGTTGGAAATCTTGGGGAGGCTGAAAATTGCGGCAGAAACCGTGGTCCTGCATGGGAGTTCTGTATTGATGCTAGTATGGCTGACATGGGAGAGTGTTTTTTTTTTTGTTGGCTTAGTTTTTGGATGTATTTGGTTTTTGGCTTGTGATAGTTTCTTTTCAACTTTTCTTGGATTGGGCTTGGATGTTTCCCTCTCCTTCTGTCTTTTGACTGAGGTATGCCCCTGTGCTGATGTATATCATTTTTTTGCTACTGATGAATACAATTTTACCGTTCATAAAAAAAAGGCGCTTGTATGTGTAATGCATGTATGAGAAAAACTGAGAAAAGAAATTGAGATAGAGCTGCAGCTCATATAGAGTGTAACCTTGTTTTATTATCAATACATTTTTATTTGTTTATTTTGTTTTCCAACAAAGTTAGACATCAATATGCATGACCATTTACTATTGTTCTCAAAAGAAATTTCCAAACACGGTAAATTAAAAATAAAGGAACTCCTATTCCCAATCGAATTTTCTTTTCAAGTTTCTGAAGCATAATATGGTCTGTAAGTGATAGACTAGAAAAGCAAGAACGTATATGCTATCGGTATCAAAAAGCCTCTACGAATATTAATTGATATAACATTTCTTTCATTTCACGTGTAGGTCAAAGCTGCAGTTTCATAGGTGGGAATTGTGTATAGCCTTATCCTTAACAAAAAGCATTAATTTTGTATTTAAATAACTAAGTTTATGACCTAAGTACCGACCCTCCCCATGTTCGTTTCACTTTTAATATTCAAGTAATGCATTTGCTTTTGTGTTTAACGAAATGTAGAGCAGTGTTCTTTAATCTTTTGCACTTTTGTTGTGTATGGTGTCTCTGCCCACTTGTCACGATCAAAATTCGAAATGCTTTTTGAACTTTTTTTTTTCCCGAATCACGTGGAAGGGAAGGCCACAGATGACAGATATCATGACTTCATGAGAGTTTAAGCCCTTCACAAGCTTGTATTTGCTTCTGCTTCATAACCCTATCCCTTCTGCAAAATTTCCCTACTGCCCATCACCATTGAATTTCAACTCCTCAACTACTTTGTTATATCTCCGTATTGCCTAATTAATGGAGGAATTATATCTCCATATTGCCTAACTAATAGAGGAATAGTCCTTACTTTTCAGGCTAATTAGAGCTCATTTGATGAGCAACCTTATTAACAAGATTGATGTGCCTTTATAGTTTACAATTATATTATTTATTTACTATAATTGAGCCTTTCATCCTTTTACGATAATGTACACGGGACCGTAACTTAAGAATCGATGGGAAAGTCCAAGAACGTTTCATCTTGGCTGTGTTTTAATTTGTTTTTATAACTTATAGATCTTGTTTATGTTATTGTTTCTATTGGCAATGCTAAAAACAATATAATAATACGTGTTATAAGTGAACATAATACAAATTACATTTCGAGCATCCTCTCAACTATGTTATATTCAGATTGTTTTTTCGACAAATTTCTGAGTCTTGCTACACAAAATGGATCATTGCTCACTTCTAACACTAATTTGTAGGACTTATCTTTAGTTTCAATCCATTTTCACATGTTGGAGCAAACCATCAAAGCGATAGAAAAATATCACCTACCATTTTCCAAGAAGCCAAGCAACGTATAACTAGCATTACCAGCTAATAATGACAGTCCTCAACATGTGTATGATCCATAACGGCCTTGATTTAGAAACCTAAAAGTTTTCTACAGAAGTGAACTTCTTAAATTCAATGATCGGTGACCGAAATGACCTAAACCCAAGCACTGGATTAAAACAGGCAAAGGGCATTATCAAACAATCACCAAATAGTTACCTATTACGTGTACTTCACCCACCAAATAACACGAAATTAATTAAGGACATAAATCTTTCTCACCCTTTTCTACCAAGAGATGTTTGTTCCACTTTTAACCCTTCTAGGTTCTAGTTTGAATTAATAATAGCAGAAAAATGCCCAAAATCACCTTGAAAATAAGTATTGGGTAGTGGGGGTGTTGGTAAGGAGACAAGAAGGCCATCAACATCTTAGCCAGTAACATGGTAAGATCCCTAGACCAAATTTTCAAGATATGATCCAAAAAAAAGGTTCAGAGAACCAGTTATGTACGTCATGAAATTGCATGTGCCTACCTTTTCTCCTCACATGCCCATCTAATCTTGCGTAATACCACATTTATTAATGTTTTATGCATGAACTCCCCACAAACATAAGACATACTGACAAATACTCATGTTCATGCATTAATTGTACATTCTTCTATGTGGTGCCAAAACCTTTTGTTTTCGTATAGGTGTTGCTTTATCTAATCTAAACGAACATCAATTTGACTACCTCTTTTTCCATTTCTTTCTTGTTTGAGAACCAGAATTTATGATGGTAAAAAATGGTTTTAGTTACACTTCATTTAAGTCAAGAGTCATTAATCATGCTCTATTAAATTTTTTAGTACACGGCTTGCCAAATTCTAGCCTTGTGTCATCATGGAGAAAGAAATTAAAGTAAGGGTGTCATATGTATTAATCAAACAATTAATTCAATTGCTAATTTCAATAATTCTTCATTATGTTTCCGATTGTTTTGCAGTCTACTTATTAATTTAAGGCACATATTCTCCTATGAAACCCATGTGAGTATGCAGCCACCATTACAATGTCATTACTATCTATGAGACTAAATTACTTAGACTTCAAACCCAAGAGCTAACTCATGCCCCACATGATGACATTGAAGGCACCAAGATTGTTAGAGCACTAGCTCAAATATATACACGACAACAAAGTAGAATATTAGCTACCAAAAAAAACGTAGCTAAATGTTCAAAAAAAAGTCTCCTATAGTTATTTGTGAAGTTTATATTTCGTCACACAAATCATCTCCAATTTCCTGTAACTAAAAACTGTAGGTGACGTTTAAAAAAAATCGTAGCTAAAACAATACCAAACCATAGCTAAAATTGAAAGTTGGTGGGAAAAAATTTTCAACAAAGAAAATAAAACATAGGTAATAGTTTTTGGCCACATTTTAATCTTTTTACTATATAGTATTTGCTATGTTTTTTATAACGTAGCCATATATTATTAGTTACATATTTTATAACATAGCAAAATGTTATTTTCTACGATTTTCATAATGTATCTAATTGTTATTTGCTACATTTTCCATAAAAGTAGTCAAATCTTATTTGTTACATTTCATATTCCGTAGCCAAATGTTAGTTGCTACATTTTGAATAATGTCGCAATTTATTATTTGTTACTTTTTAATTTATGATATTGAACAATATGTTTGTATATAACGTATCGATGTTTTTTTATTGTGAATTATTTGCTTAATATTATTAAATTAAATCATATAAAATATTATTAATTCAAAAAATCGAGCATTGTATATATAAAGTAAAATTATATAATATCATTGAATTGAATGAACAAAAAGAATATAATATTAAAGGATAATCATTTGTTCCTATACAAGATATAAATGACAACTTGAACAATTCTTATAAACAAAATAATAAATAAAAAGACCAGTTTACAAATTATAATATATTATGCTTAGTTTACAAAAATATTTGAGTATAACTCGAATGACTACCTAGTATTGTCCATGTCCATGAACTTGTAATCATCCAAAGAGCTTAGTTAAAATCAACTAAAAATATTGTGAGAGCATAGATACAGTAAGTATTGATTTTTATTAAAGCAAACACCACATAAATTTACCATTCATAATATAATCAGTCAACAGTTGCATCTTCATCAATTTTGTAATACAAGAAAAAGTATTAAAATAAAATTATAGTACATAGAAGAAGTGATAAGAAAAAGTATAGGACATAAAATTAATACCTTTTACTTTCCTCTTCATTTCTATCATAATCAGTGCTAAGTAATCTTTTGAATAATATATCATGTTTTGTTAATTTTGCTTCAGTTTTTTGTCTCCTGATTACTTCAACTTATAATGCAGCCTTAAGCTTGTTGTTTTCTTCTTGAAGGTCTTCAGTGATTATTTTATATGTTGATGTTGAAACATTTGGCTTAGGGTCACAATCAAGGGCTTTCACATAGCCAAAATGAGTACCAAGTACTGTATCATAAATGTCATCTACAATGAGCTAATTCTCTTTATATATAGGCTTCTCTAATAACTCTTACATCTTATTCTAAATTTAAAAAAAATCAATCCAAATGTTAGTACTTACTACTATATATATTAATATATGAACAAAAATATTAAACAAACTTTTATACTTAGTTGTTTTCTACTTCTTTTGACACTCATCCTTTACCTTTTTTATAGTAAGTGATTTTATATAGTGTCATCCTTTCACACTGTTGTTCATGTAATTCCTTCTCACTCAGTTTTATGAAACAAAAAAACAAGGCACATATAATAATTAGTGTTTATTGATTTAAGTATAACTTGCAAACATAGAACTTACACATTCATTCCAGACAACTACAAATAACTTTGAATCTTGATTATGAAGTCTTTTAATTTTTTATCTATTGACCCTTGCCTTCTCACAATTTTCCAAAATCAAGAAAAAACTATAATTGAGTCATTAAATCATCTAATAAGATTAATGCAACCATATATGAAGACAAAGAAAATAAACTTGAATTTTCATGTTTGCCCAATAATCAATCAAATTATTCCAATTTTCTTCATAAATTTGTTCAAGAACATGGCTTCATGCCTTTGCATCAGAAGGAAAAGATTTATAATACTTATGTAACTTAAAACAATGATCCCTTGTCCTTTATTTCAATAATGACGTAACACAATTTGAAACATTTGAATTCTAAATATCCCCAATATTCAATTTTATCTGTGAACCATAAGTAATATTGTAATTAATTTTAAAATCAATAAGACACTAATGCATAAAGTTAAAGATTTTGTATAATTATCGCAACTTTTTCTAAAGCATTTTCAAGTAAGTTGTCTTCCTTCAAGTCCTTACCATATTTCAGACAAGGTAATTTTGTTCTCATAATAAACCTCAACTCACTTGACAATTTCGCAGATTGGACCTTGTCTACTGGTCGACCTTGTTGAGTATCAATCTATATTGATGACTTACAATTCATTGCAATATCCATTCGTTGCAATTCATAACCTCTAGTTTTACCTCTACCTATTTTTTCTAATACTAACATTGGAATCTGACAACAAGTGAATAATGATAAGAAAAGATTAGAATATATAAATATATATTTGAGCATTAAATATATATTTGAACATAAGTCTGGTTAAAGTTATTAAAGATTAACAAACATGCATTAGTAGCTTCGTTGTTGTTTGATACATGATGAAGTTGTTGTGTATGACATGAAGGCAGAATATAATTATTGATTTATTGTGGCAATATACTACATGAAGCTTTATTTCCTATGACAAAAAAAAGAATATGATAAGAAGAAGATATATATATATATATATTCACTTGAAGGTATAGAAATTTTAAACTTGCATGACTAATTTCATTGTTATTTGAGATAGAACGTTATTGTTGACTAGGAATTGAATTTTTAGCACTAACCGATTAATCTGGTTGAAGTTGTACATCCCTCTACTCTACAGTTTTGATAGCTGCTACCTTTTTTCCTTTGTTTCTACTAGTTGCCATTATGTTCGATATCCGCTAGAAAAAAAATACATAAATGATACCATTATTACAATAAGATAATAAAAATGGCACTTTCATGATACATTCAATCATAATAATTAAGATACATTTAATCATTAACATTAATCACGTCAACGACATAAATCTTACCAACATTATTATAAAACAATAGAAAGAGCACTTTCATGGTACCTTCAATCATTATAATCAAGATCTTCAAAATCTTCATCATTAATTGTATTATGATTCAACTCTTCATTGCTAACCCAAGTTAAAAATTACAACAATTCTCTACAAACCATGGAAAATTTCTATAAAAGTCTTTCCATGCCTTTGAGTCTGCTAGATGACATATAATGTTATCATCAATGTGTTTCTTTTTATGCCACCTCATATCTATGCCGGCTTTTGTTGACATAAAACGCCTTTATAATCATGGTTTAATAGGAAAATATCTCAAGATTTTGTGAGGTATCTTTTTTCATTTTTTACCATCCATTTACCACCTTGATATACCACAAATAAGACATTCTTCAAGATTTTTAAACTCCTTCCAAATGATAGCATAATCATATTTACAAGTATGTATTGATATATATCCTAATCTAAGGTCCCTTAATAATATTTTTTGCTTCATAGTAAGACTTGGGCAATTTGTGACCAGACGATAATGCGTCATTAAGTAGCTTAATTTACATGTCAAAATATTTGTTACTCTACTTATTATATACCTTCAAGTGCAACAACTCTATAACAAAAGTTAGTTGGGAGAGATTAGAGCACCCTAGATATAATTCTTCTCATTCTTCTTTTAATAACTTCTTAAAATTATATTGTGCAATTCTACCTAATGTATTAGGACAAGTGTTATCATCTAAAGTCTCCATATATTTCCCCGCATCCTTTTAACATTTCTTTAATTCCATCATCTACATCGTCATTATTATCACTATCATCTACACCAAGATCACTATCACCATCATCAACTACATTAAGACTTTTAGCATTAGTTTCTTTAGATTGTTTGCCATGATAAATCTATTAAGTATAGAATTCATTTATGCCTTGAATTAGCAAGTGATTATATACAACATCTTGACTTTGAATTATTGACATTTAAATAACCTATGCATGTACAACGAATCTCACATTATAAACCCATTTGATCTTTTTCAAATTTCATGAAAGTCTTGACTCTTTCTAAGTATTTGCTATACCATTTTCGATGAGTCATCAAAATTTTCCCATCTAGCTATATAATTACTGGAATATGAATGATTAGAGGTTGATTGAAATATGAATGACATTTTAATTAAAGGTAGGAATGTTATAGATAAAGTAAGGTATAGAATAGGACAAGACATTGTGGTCGACATAATCACAGGATAAGCCATATCACTTGTACTTTTGGGCACTTTAGAATGCATAAACTAAAAAAAAAATTGTGGATGCATTTGCAAAATATTTAATCCAAATGAAACTAAATTATATAAGGTAATGTTTGAAGGAAATGTTATTCCCTATTATATGGTCTAAAGTTGTCTTAATGGTTTTAAAAGGATGATAAAGTAATAGAAATGAAATATGTGGTTGAATGTGTAAGAGTTTATTGTTTAACTTAAGTGCTAAAATCAAATACTTGGAGTGATGTCGAGGAGTTGAATAAAAATTAAAGAATCTTGATAAATGCCTAAGAGTTTGTGACTTCAAACTACATAAAATGCATGAAATTGCCCAAACTAATATTCCTCTCTTTCCAAATCTTAGATACTAACCTACCAAAGATGATTCTGAATTAACTTTAAACTTATTGAATACAAAATAATCAAAATCATTTCCTAAATTAGAGCATAAGAACAACAACAAATACAAAAATACAGACTACACTTGCATGTATCGATTAGGCACCTAGTAATCAATTGAGGTACTTTGTAAACTTCTCGAGACAAGAAATTTTCTTAGAATAATAATCAGTCTTCCCAGAACAAGGTTTCATATAAAAGAGTAAGTTAAGAAAAAAAAATTCCAGATCTGCCATATATAATGCATATTAATTATGTTTTTCATCAACATTTTTATATAAAATATCCAATACATAATTCTTTTGAGTACAATACAATAAACTATGTCGTTTTTCAAGTTGAAAAGAGATTAAACATACATAATAGATTTATCTGAGCCATTATTTTTTCTTACAATATATTAAACAAATTTACATAATTCATTGTTTCTTCTTGCCATTAGTTTTTTTTTGTGATTCCAACTACCAAGTTGGATGCATTTCTTCTGAAAGAATTGTACTGTTGCTTCCTGATTTTAGAAAATCAATATTGTTACATTTGTATCGAGTAATACATTCTAAAGGTATTCAGTATTTCTAAAACAACGTTTTGTTGTTTTCCAATAGCCTAGTTCGAACTTAGGATATGAACTGAGATACCCAAAATTCATCAGAAATTTCATTGGAATGCCTTTTGGAATTCGTTGTTACAAAGCTAATCGTTGGAATCAAGCCAGAGAGTTTTCTGGAATTTGATGTTATTCTAAATAACACCACATTTGTGATCAATTAGTCAAACCCCACATTTTCCATATGAAGGGGGAAAAAACAGAGTAAAAGCAAAGCAATATTAGACACAATTACATGAACATAGAACAAGAGTAACACGCAGACAACAGCAAGGACAAACAGAAATTGAAGCAGGAGACACACAGAAGGCAGAATAAGATGAAGAATATGTTGAAGTAAAAGACACACGAAGACAGAAGAAGCAAAACAAGAAGAACAATCTGCCTTTCGTTGCCTAAAACTTTTTCATACGAAAAGTTGTTCACAGTAAAAAAAATGTCCCAGAAAATTATTAGTTACAAAAACAAAATTGATAGAAATAAAACGTCGCTAATAGTTTAAAAAACCTACGAAATAAATGTTTTTGGAGATTTTGCTTTAATAAGTGAAAATTTTTAAATTTCACTACTAAAAATCTACTTTTAGGTATGATTTTGTAATCCGGTAACTAGAAGCTTTCTTTAGCTAGAAATTTTGAATCATAGCAAGTTAAAACTTAATCAAAAGTGATATTTTTGGAGATTCTGCTTCAATAGACAACGATTTTTTCATAATCAAAAAATTATTTTTGGCTACAATTTTCTAATTTCATATGCAAAAATTTATTTTAACTACAAATTTATAATTAAAACATAGCCAAAAGTGATATATTTTAAGATTCTGCTTCAATAAGTGAGGATTTTTAAATTTTGTAGCTAAAAATTTACGTTTAACTATGATTTTAAAACATAGTCAAAAGTGATATTTAAAAAATTGTAGAAAAATAAAGCGTAGACAAAAGTGGTATTTAAAGTAGTAGCAAATTAAAACATAGCGTGACAAATGTCACGGCGATGCGTGTGAATTTCAAATTGAGCAAGTATACACTTGCATAAAGATGACTAGTTTCATCCCAGGGAGATTGATGACATTAATACATTAATTTAGGTGTGTAGGACCCTATGGGAGAGCAAGTGTCTGAGATCAAGTAGACAATAACATATCAGCCCCAATGTAACATCAAATTATTAATGCATTTTTCTTTTATATGCACCACCATCCACAAGATCTTGGGCACCACTTTGCAAGCTAAGCAATTGCTGAATTCCCTTGAAGATTTTTGTTTATTGGCCTTCTTTCTCGATCCTATCATTACCTTGATTTCGTAATATTATTTTGGACCTTGCTTCTAGGCGGACGGTACGTACAGAAGACGATGTTTAGCTTATTCAAATGTTCCCATTTGATTATTCATCACTGAAACCCATGCCCAGTAGTTTTAATTCCTTCTTATTGAAATGAGTGCGTAGTTAAATTTCCTATGACAAGAGACTCCATTTCCTCCATAAACGCTATCCACTTTGGGATAGGCAAACCCGTCTTTTTAACTTTGTCTTCCCTCCATTTTCCTCCAACTTCAAACTTTGGAAGATACAAAATTCATAAAAGAACCCCCTATTGTGTGTGCATTACATCATATGTATAAAATTGGGCCCACTGTGATGATGGGTCATGAAATCATCTTCACCATTGGATACGTCAAAAAGTGAAGTTTGACATGGAAATCGGTCCTGCATTTCCCTCTGCCTCCGAAGCTCCAAAACCTTCCTGTGTGAATTTGAATGCTTTGTGGACACAAACGTTGGACTAGCTGCGGGTCGGTATTCAGGTACTAACCGACCCGACTTGTACCTAACCCCACAAGCGTTACACAGAGTTTTTGGGCCCATTGGCCCGGTTCTCCATTGTGGGGTCTTCTCGGCTGCGCAATGTAGACATTTACGTATCGGAGTATCGGAACCCGAATGCATTTCAGAATTGGGATTCTGTTGCTTTCCTGAACTTGTTTTTGCTCTGGGTGAGAGGTGGAGGAGTCTTGTGGACCAATCACCTGGAGCAACCCGGGATCGTTTGGATCTGGCCTTAGCGGGTAATGGGGTTTCCGAGTGGAAAATTTGGTTGTTCCGGTTGCAGGGGTGGGTTTCCGATGAGGAGTCTTCGGGTGTGGCGGATAAGAAATGTAGGTTAGATTGGAGAGTTTGATCAGTTGAGAATGAGTCGTCCACAAAATTTGAGAGCCATTCAAGCTCGGCCAAATCATCATACTGCAAAATTAAAAGAAATTCCAAATTTAGTCCCCATATACAACACTTCCCATTTACAATTCTAACGTGGGGGACTAGTTGACCTCCTCAAGGAATGTGCCTTGTTGCGTATTAGCTAGTTTCAAGTTCAACATTAAAAATGAAAATTTGATTTAAAAATATCAAGTAATAACTTAAATTAATTACGCAAGATTCACGTATAACAATGTCACATGTTAAAGTTACCGGCACGCAAAGCTCGCTTGAAAACTGCGAATCGCCGAAGTTCGGATATCCAGCATTACCGGCGGCGGAGCTGGAGGAATTGCAGCTGTCGTTGAACGTGAAGGTAGAAGAATCATTGCCATTGATGGAGTTCTTTGAAACATTATCAAGGAACCCATCGCTCATTACCACGTCCTCTTCGAAGTCCAAGAGGTCATCAACCCTGAAGTGCTCACCATTTTTCTGGTCGTGGACTCTCTTTCCAGGCACGTAGTAGTCACCGGTTCCGGGGCCATAGTAGCCTTCGACGAAGAATTCTGGTACCTCCATTGGTGTGAACAAGAATAATGAGGTTCCAAAGAGAAGTTAACGGAAAGAAGAAAATTAAAGATTTGAGTATTGAATTGCGTTGAAAACAAACACTAGGTGTTGTAGTATAAAGTTGGAGTCTTTCAAGAGGAAGAGTGGCTGTGTTTAAGAGAGTGGACGCTGAGCTTTTATAAGGAGTATGTGCACATATATATGTCAAAGTGAAAACAAGAGAGAGAGAATTCAGGTGCAAGGTTTGAGATTGAGAGAGTGCGATGCTGGTTTATTGGTTTTTGAGGAAACTTAAAGAAAGTTAATTAGAGAGCACCTCTTTCTGATAAACTAATTGGGGAAGTGACTAGCAAGTTCTGTAAAAAAAACTATTTTATATATGTTCTTAGCACAGTGAAAAATAACACGCAAGTAAAGCAACTGTCTCTTTATTTTCCTTTTTCCTCCTTTAGGGTTTTGGATTTTTTTTTTTTTTTGGGGTGCTTGTCAAGTTGTTGAATTCTTTATAATAATATGGCTTTGAACAAAAGTAATAATTAAAGTTAGCCATGGAGATGGAGCGGAAGGGTCAACTAATAGCAAGTGCTGATGAAGTGCAGATGTAAAACCAAAAAACTTATAGTATTGATATCCTTGAAATAGATATTAGAAAACAAGTACAAATTTATTGGGTTTCATGGGCATGCTTTTTTCAATCCATAGGCAAAACCATGTACATTAAAAAAGAAACTGGCTTTATTTTGGAAACTTATTTGAAAATGTGAAGGACGAACCTCTACGTGAATGGAGGTCTGTACACTAGAAGCTTTAATTATAAGTAAGCTCAATTCCATACATAAAGCTTTAGTCTTTATTACCTCCAACATCCCAAAAAATAAAAGTGTATAATTTGCACAATTAACACCAAAGATTTTGTTAGTGAAAAGGGCAACATCTAGCACGCATTCATGGACGCCATTCTTTCCCTACTCTTTTCTTTTTGTTTAATATTACTACGCTGAGTTACTGGTTCTAAATAATGATGTTAAATGGACAATTAATCGGTGAAGAATCAATGTTATTAGAAATGTATAGATTTTAAAGCCATGAATTCATCAAAATGACTTCCGTTTCTGTTGACTATTTGAGCTATGACATTATTGTATCGGACATATAACTTTGAGAATAGTCGAGGGTTGAAGGGGAAAAAAAAAACTTGTAGAATTTGAAACTTGATGTTTCAAGAAAATCAACCCTTAAAGAGTCGATACGTGGGCAGGCGTTGTTGTGATTCCTCCATTACTGCGACACTGTCCAATATGATTTTGTTCTTGGAATTGCGCAATTTCATGTTTTATTTTCGTTTTGTCTTCCTCCATGATTGTTAATTTTATTTCCTAGACCTAAATAATTGTACTTTCTGCTACATTTTGGCCTATCATAACCTGCTATGATATTCTCTACCCACGTTTAAGCACGATGGCTACAGCTCAACTTGATCCAATCTCATCCTTGTGCCCTCTCTTATACTGTACATTTCACCTTTAACAACACCAACATTGTAGGATATGTTGTTATCTCGTGTGTTACTGTTTTGACATTAAATCTTTGTGTAAAAAATTTAGTTCACACTAAATCCAACAAAGATCAATAATTGCGGGGATATTTTTATTAACTCTTGTTGCAAGTCTTTCCTCTATCTGTAAATCCTAAAACAAAAGTAAAATAAAATTGTGCTAATAGAATTTTATTTTTTAAAAAAAGAGGATTCCATTTGGAAATTTTTTAATTTAATTTGGATTAAGGAAATAATACTCTTGTCATAAATTCACTGAAACATGTGTTTTGGAATAGCTGCATGGAAAAATATTATGCGGATCATGTATGTAGTTAACAAATGAAATGAAAGGATCCTGTTTGTATCTCATCAATAAGAATCATTAACTAGAGATTACATGAATTCTCGTATCCCTTAAATAATGGTGAAAAGATTGTATCCAAATGTCATAGGCTGTCAAATTTATACTATTTTAGATCAAGATGTTGCACATTTAGTTGCAATGCTAAAAGGTAAAAACATTCAGAAGATGGGTTTTATTATTATTTTTACTAACACCTTCCAAACACTAAATAATGATTTGAAAAAAAACAATAAACATTTTCTCAATTTTAGACAAATAAATATTGCATTGTTTTTTACATCAACCTGGTTCGGACATTTACAACTGATGATCACATACTTAAGGACTGTTTGATTTCACTTTTATTTTTCTTTTGTAGTTAGTTTTTAGTTTTTAAATTTTAAAAACAAAAACCTATTTAATTAAAATTTCTAATATAAAAATTAAAAACAAAAACTTGTTTGGTTAAGGTTTGTAATAAAAAGCTAAAAACAAAAGCATGTTTGATTTTATTATCTTGTTTCTATGTTTTTAATTGTACTCTTATGTTAATTATTTTAAAAATAATATATTATATTTCCAAATTATTTAATTTTTATTATTTTTAATTAAAATTTTTATTAATTGTTTTTAAAGACAGTCTGGTAAAAATTGTTACATCTTTCAATAAAGAATTAAATGTTTCTAAACAAACATTGAAAAAAAAATCTAGTTTTCCCCTTCTTAAGAGAATCTCTGTACATAAATATAAATCAAACAAAAGCTTTTTTAATTACAACCAACTTGTTATCATTATCCTCATAAGATTAAGTGGGATTATTCTTAACAGACTGATCGTTTGGTAAATGCATAAAGTTTGTTTTTTGTTTACCATCTAAATATAACATTACCACTTAAAATATCTTATTTAAAATATAGAATAATTACCCATCCCTTTTATTTTATTTCTTTATTGTTTTACCAAAATATTAGTGTTCTTCTTTCTTAGACTAAAACTATGATATGAAATAATCAATAAAATCAACTAACTGCGACCACAACAATGCTATTAATGCACAAAAGCCAAAAGAAAGAACCCATGTTGAATGAATTATTGAATTGTTTGATGTAATCAACTAGCTTACATCTAAGAAATCTCGTTTCCCGCGATAAATCAAGAGTATATTTCCTTTGACAAAGATTAATCCCTTTCTCAGTACGTGCAACTTCAAGCCCCAAAAAGTACTTCATCACACCACGATCTTTAATACTAAATTGATAATGTATATTTTTTAACGTGATCAATTTCTGCAATAGAGTCACTGGCTAGGATCACATCATCAACGTACACACAAAGAGCTATAAATGACTGCGGTGTGTACTTGAGAAATAATGAAGGATCACTTGGAGTTGATTTAAAACCATTAAGATAAACACTACAAGAAATTACTACAATCACGGATTGTAAAGATTTTTCGCGACGTTTAAAAGTTCAACTTTTTATGACGTTTAAAAAAACGTCGCAAATCAATAATACTTCTTGCGACGTTTTTTGTTAAAACGTCACAAAATAAACATCACCACGTTTTGCAGAATAATACATCGCCTATTGTTTAATTAATGACCTAAACAAATATAAGTAGAAAACCGTAAGGGAGAGGGAGGAATGAAATTTTAATTTTCGGCAGCCGGGAAAGTAAAGAAACAGGAACAAAGAGAGATGGGAAAGAAAGCATGGAGAGCCAATCTAAGCAACGAAGACATGGACAATTTTCTCAAAAAATCGACAAAGGACACTCTCTCAAGCAGCTCTCTTTCCTACGTCTAACGATTCCCTCTTCTTCGTTGACAAATCCAAAGGTGTTTCCTTATAAATTTTAGAAAAATTTTCCTTTGTATATCTTGATTTATGTTGTTTTGGGTTGATTTTTTTGTCCTTTGGGGGTTTTGGGTGACATCT
>JANVCL010000001.1:9861450-9901164 GCA_026546855.1 Erythroxylum incrassatum
AGACAACTTTATCCATTATCTTTTTAAAATATTCTTCTTATATCCTTCTCACAATTTGATTTATTTACATAATTTACCAAGTAATTACTATTAAAATATATGTTACTTAACATAAATTATATCATTATAAAGATCTCATTAAAACATTTAAAATGACATTAATTCTTCGAAGCTACCCCATTCTAACACCTTTTTAATTCTTCGAAGTCTCATCAAATCAGCAATCTCAGTAACAGCGCTATAAGTAGGAAAAGATAACGTGCACAATCATCTTACACGAAATGGATAACACTTGGAACAGATATGCCTTCAAATTAGTACAAATCTTCAGAGGCAGAGAACAACAAGCTGTTGAACTTTCATAACACAATAATTCAGGAATCTAATCATAAATGGCATCCTCAGTTCCTATAAGTTGCTGCTTAAACTTCTTATCCAATCTTGTTTGCCCGCAAAGTGGCTTGATGGAAGGATCGGACCCAGCACTGCTTTTTGAATCACCATTAGATAATGCCCCTAACTTTTTTAAAAATTGGAGCTCGTCCATAGACTGTCTCTGAATTCTTTGAGATAAAGTGCTGGACAGTTTCTGTTTGGCCTTAATTGACTCTGTGAGGTTCATATAGTTTGGCCTGCTACTACCACTTCCATCTGTTCTATCTGAGGCTAAGCCCGTGTTTCCAGAAACTGGTGTCGCAGAAGTGCAAATTGAGGAGGAAGGTGAGCTCTCATCATACCGAAATTCAGAACTGGGGCTTGAAGATGAGCGAGTAACTTGTGCCGTTAGAGGCTTTGCAGAAACCCTGGTGCTAACATTGTTCTTTCTAACTTTCACCAAGCTTTGTTCATTAGATCTAGAATGAGCACTCACTAGTGAATCTTTGCAAGACATGGGAGGTGTTCTCTCTGAGAAACCAGCGTTGGATTCTTCAATCAACCTGGTTTCCCACGGCTTGGCTGCCATCCATCGCTCTAACCAACTCCACCCCCAGCTATTCTTATCAAATTCCTGATTCTTAAGGGTCATAACTGAGCCACTGGATATAGTATATGAACTTGGGCTTGATCTCCATTGCTGAGATAACGAAAGAGCTCGTAAACAGATTTGATTATGGAAAAAATGCCGTTTCAGAAGCGATGCTTAACTGTTAACTTCATACCTTCTGCGCGAGGGAGTATGCAATTGCCCTCTCTCTTTTAAAAGCACCTTCTTGTTTCAGTAGTAGCTTTGTCTTGACATCTCGTAATGTTCCCTTGCTATCGCACCATCCTTCCTAAAAGTTAACAAGACAGAAGATTGAACAAAAATGGAATTATGGAACTTCAATACAACTGCTAAAATTTCAATCCCAAGTGTAATTGGTCAACAATCCCTGTGGATACCTCAGCTTGTCGCAAGAGTTCTGCTTTGCTACGGCGTTCGTCCAGCATTTTCTGCACAGCCTGCCCCTCTACAGACATGCGTACACGACGTGCCCTTACTCGGGCTTGAACTCGAACAAGAGCTTGCATGCACCTGAGTGTTACCGCAGCCTGTTTCCTCACTTGCCGGCCTCGGACTAGAGCTTGTAGCCTTACCACTCCTTTCAAGGCCCTCAAAGCCCTTCTTGCCTACGTACAATTTCAAAAGCAAAATATGCCAACAAAAGATCAGATTTTGACGACTCAACACAGAAGTGTATGCGCCTACCAGTTTGAAAAGAAATCTTCAAGAAACCTGCCTACTTTCTGGCCACAAGATCTAGTATCTATTCTGACAAGTCGATTTTCCCTCACCGTATGTTTGAGAAAGAGGATGACTATATTTGTTCACAACCAGAAACCAGATCAAAACTACGAAAAACTCATAGAAACAAAGAGAAGCCCAGTTACCAAGAATCCACGAAAAGCAGTTTGAATGCGGATAGCCGCCCATTCTCGCCTCACAACTCTGAAATCCTTGGGAAGGGCTCGAACTACTGTGGCCATTGCAGCAGTAAAAGTGTCCGTCCTTGGCGAGGATCCTGAAACTTCCGATGCCGCTCTGTGGTTCCCTTTAAAACTCTTCCAGGAAGATCCCAAGTCCCCTGAGGAACTCCTCCATAGCTTCCACTTCTTGCTCTTAAGTCCAGCCTGAAAACCAACATGTGCATTGTTAATATGTCCATAGTGAAAGAAGTCTCATGGCGTTCAGAAACAAAGAACCAAAAGAAAAGAACTTTTGGAGGAGTGTCGATGCCTGCTTACATTGTCTTCCTTGTCTGACTTTTTGAGACCTATGAGGGATTTTACCCATTTTCCTGATGCACCCATGAAAGCTGAACAAGGAACGAATTCAACTCTATTATCCTTCAAATTAAAGGTTGCAGAGCTCAGAGACAGATTTTAGATCCGTAGAGGAGTAACTAAGTTGGAGGGAAAAGACTAAATAAGAAGAAGGAATTAAGCAAAAACTAAACTGAAAAATCGTAGTTCTGCTGATGTTAATGAGGCGTGAAGAGAAAAGGAAAATTCTGAAATGGTAGGTTTAGTCATTAGTGGGTAAACGTGGAGGTGTGTGGTTTCGTGGACCAACGTGCCCAGTTGGTTTGATATTTGAAATTCAAACAAAGAACAGACAAAACGACTCGTCCCGCGTGTTTCGTATAGAGTTTGAGAGAAAAGAAAACCCATCTCCTTTTTGGTGGATTATTTTAGGACAACCTTGTCATGAAAAGGCACAATCCCTTTGGGAAAAAGGCAAGAGCATGCCGACAACAAATCTTCCCTAGTCAGTGCAGTTGCAGTTGAAGATCTGGTGGTCTTGCAACTTGAGATATCGGGGCATATTTGGATTTTTCCCTCGAGCCAAACTCACACTTAGGTAGTTTATTGATATTCTTTTGTAATGAAGGAAGTTTATTACGATCCTAAAAGAACACGTTAATGGAAAAGATCATCATCAGTTAATTTTCACAAGTAAATTGCAATTATCATGCCAATCAGCATTTATAACAAATACAGTTGCTAGGTAGTAGGTAGCTGCAGCTTATTTTGCAAACACCGAGGCATAGCAAATGAATGAACCAGCCAGCACCAGCCTAAGTCGCTGCAACTTAACTGCAGTCAAAGGAAAGGAGACTGCTATCCTTTGTTAAAATAAATCCCATGTTTTATGTCTTTGCCATGCACAGACTTCAAGCTTGAGTGCTGATATTACTGACAATTTAATATCCCGTGTTGTCTCTGTAGTTCTATGTTATTGCTATGCCATTGGATTCTTTTTCTTCCTATCCAACTTCCTTCATTCGCTTGATCAGCAGGATGCGGGGGCAGCGACATTTAAAGCGGTAAGTATTTCGGTACTATTTGACAAACAACTAATTACATTAGCTGATAGTTGATTCCATCAGCTAACAGTTAATAGCTGATTCTATTAATTAATTTAACCAGCAGATTACATTAATTATTTGTTAAAGATGTTTGATAAAATTAGCTGTTTAATATTAACTGTTTATGTGTAAAAAGACATATAAAAATATAACTTTACAAAAATTATAAAAATATAAATATTATATATCTTAATATTTCTTGTAACTTCTTGATCATACTTTTTGATTTGATTTAGTTTGGAATGTTTTGGACCTCCCACAAACTCAAGGCTTTTAAATAAGATTTCATTTTGATGACCTATAAGTGATAATTTTCACCATTAAATATATGGATAAGAAGAAAAAAATTATTTGATGCCATTACACTAAAGGTTGAACACTTAAAAAACAGTTACTCTATCCTCGTAAGCCCAAGAAACTCCTAGTACTCTGATAGCAAAATTGTTGGAAATAAAAAAATTATAGATTGCATTTTGCTCATTAAACAACATTAATGACAGTGCAACAAATTAGAGATAAGCATAAGCTAAAAATAAGGAAAAGTGGGTAACATGTCCCACTAAAATCTGAAAGTTTTTTAATAACTAAGTAAAATTAATAGCCCACTAACACAAATACAATTTAATAAAAAAAAGTTCATAATTTATCTTCAACATGCTTATTTGGGCATTTTTCAAATAAATAAATGTTATAAATTTAAGTTCTCGTCACCATCTGTACCAAGCAACACAAACTTTGTATATGCAGAGGAGAACCAAAAAGGAACATCTAGACAAGTATCAAAAACTTTGCAGTACAGGGCTTGCACAGTTGATTCCATTTGCTAAACCAATACATTTTTCTGTAATGTGCAAAGGCCCAAAAGAACAAGTTCCTATCTTGTTTGGAAGTTGGGTATCTTTATGCAGAAAGCAAACATGAAGGCGAAGAAAACTGCAAAGCCGACCAATACTACAACTGCTGCCATGAAGTCTGTTCTGTAGCCAAAATGGTTTTGTATGTACCACTTAATTGTAGGATCTGGACTTATACCAGGAACTCTAATTGTGTCTTCAACATCACCATATTGAGCCACAATCAGCCCATAAACAGTCCATGCTACGGGGCAAATCCAGTAGTACCAAATCCACCACTTGGCAATTCTCTGAAATTTGAGGAGCAAAAGGATTGTTAGTGTTTGATAGATGAAATGGAAGTGAGAAATGTTGAATGCAAACATACGAGTCTTGGAATGAAGAAGTCAGAGAAAAGATTGAAGAGGGAATAGAATGTTGCTGCAAATATAGCTGCTACTTGGTGGTTTGGAGTGACTGAAACAGTCATCATTCCATAGTATGTGAAGTAGAGGAATGAGAAGAAGGTGATAAAGAAGAACCAGAAGAATTTCGCTGCTGTCCATTCAAAGGCTATCATGGCATACACAATAAGTGTGTAGTAAATAGTTTGGACGAGTACGTAGGGTATTTCAGAAAGAACCTGCAAATCAGGTGATTATTATAATCCATGAGTCATGTGATCGGTAGAGTTAAAAACCCAATCGATGGATACGTTAGAATGAATAACTCACTTGTGCAATGGCATAGGGTAGTGCCGAGTACATTCCTGCAGCTCTTTCTCTATAAAAGACCGTTCTTTCAATTGCTACAACTGGCTGTACTGTTGAGCAGTTGTTAATACCCACAAACAAAACGGAAGAGTACATGGCACCGATAATTGTTGTAAGATCACCTGCGCTGTCCCTGAATTCAGAGAACATGAATATAGTCACAATATTCTTTTTGTTTGGCTTCGGATATGATGAATATCCATATAGGAATGTTGTATAATCGAAACGAACCTTTTCTTGCCAACCTTCCAGAATATAGTACCAACCATAAGTGCAGCAACCAATGTGAAGAAGTATCTGACGAGGTTATAATCAGGACTTCTCCAGTAAGTCCACTTCTGTTTCCAAAAGCAAGATTTGAGTTGTCCCCATGTAGACTGAGAATACTGAGTAGCAAAATATAGGTCTTTGGCTCCTGGTGGTGGTGTACTTAGCTCCTGAACCAAAGCCTTGTTTCTCCTGCTTGTAACAAAACATGAGTTACGAAACGCAAGTTTAAAGAAGCTTTGAGATTGGCACACCTATATTTATGTCTTGACGTACTTGTACAAGGATGATGCTTTGTAGTGTTCAGCAAAGTCAATTCCAAGTCTGACTTCAGCTGCTACTGAGCTCACTTCTAGCATCCATGTTGCTGGATTATACTTCTCTTTGATCTTTGGGACCCCAGGAACTGACTGTTAAAGTTAATTTTTACGTGAAATGAGATTACCAATAATTTCTGTTTTAACTTGTAGATGAATCAGTTTATAACTTTATATTGTTTACCTCAAAGTACTCAATGACCTTGTGAGAGTTTCTACCCAATGGTCCTGAGTAGATCACCTGTCCTCCTCTTTTCATCAGGAGTAACTCATCAAAGGCTTCAAAGATATCAATGCTTGGTTGATGGATTGTGCATACGACTGTTCTTCCAGTATCCACAGTGTTTCTTACCGTTCTCATAACAATGGCTGCTGCCCTTGCATCAAGACCAGAGGTTGGCTCGTCCATGAAAATGATCGAGGGATTGGCAACAAGCTCCACGGCTATTGTCAATCTCTTCCTCTGTTCTGTAGACAACCCTGTAACTCCTGGAAGTCCAACTATAGCATCCTTAAGATTATCCAACTCCACCAATTCCATCACTTCATCAACGAACGCCTGTTTTGCATAGGGACAGCAAAGTCATATAGAGAAACAAGTTTTCCTTTCCCTTTCTATATAAGGAGCTGAAGGAAAAGCTTACAATCTTTTCTTCTTTGCTAACTTCTTTAGGGAGTCGAAGGAATGCGGAGAACATCAAGGATTCTCTGACTGTCACTTGTGGTGAGTGTATATCTGTCTGTTCACAATATCCAGAGATTCTTGCAAAGGTTTCTTGTTTCTTAGGAAAACCAGAGATTCTAATGTCTCCTTCCACGTATCCACCTGTTTTTCTTCCAGCCAATACGTCCATCAATGTTGTCTTACCAGCTCCGCTGACTCCCATTAGTGCTGTGAGTACTCCAGGTCTAAATGCGCTTGTTATTTCGCGAAGCAGCTGAAGCCTGTCCTCAGCAACTCCTTGTTCTTTCATCTCCTGTTATTGTCATTAATGCTTGTTTT
This sequence comes from Erythroxylum incrassatum, assembly GCA_026546855.1. NCBI lineage: Eukaryota > Viridiplantae > Streptophyta > Magnoliopsida > Malpighiales > Erythroxylaceae > Erythroxylum > Erythroxylum incrassatum. The sequence continues at coordinate 9,867,994 of JANVCL010000001.1, forward strand.
AGAGGAGACCAAACCTGAAGCATTGTGAAAGATGTGCAGGTTCTTTGTGTCAAGAAACTTACAGGAGGCATGTCAACATAGTAATTCACAGAGTCGAAGGACATAGCGAGGGGGGTGAAAGGAAGAACCATTCCTCTCTTTGGAGCAACTCCATTGGCTTCTCTCTCTATAGAAGAATCTCCAACGCCATTGCTATTGGACCGACTGCTCATCCTCTGCATTGCCATTTCCTCTGAAAATTTAAAAAACTTGTGTAAGGCGTTTAATAAGAAACACCATCGTCTTTTAAAGTTATTGATTTATTTTCCATTCAATGTTTTCGTGTATCTTACTTGAGTTGTTGCCGTCTGAAGTAGATAATGAACGAGGAAATGTCTCTGCCTGTTGCTTTGGCCTATGCAGCCTTGGATTGCCCTTTGAGTCTTCCTGGTCATCCATTTCCTTCGCTGTTTCCTCGGAGATTATTGCTTGTGGCTTTCCCGGAGCTGTTGATCAGCAATAGGCACATAGAATTAGGAGTGCAAATTCAATTAAGAAACTGATGGTAATGTCAATGACCAGGGAGTACTGTAACTTACGGCTAAAGTACGTTAGAGCCAAGGTGAACAAGACGTTGAAGAGGATTGCAAATCCGAACAGACCAGCCGCACCGATCCAGTACCAGTTCTTGTTGGGAAAAATGTCGAAGTTTGTGAGAATTGCTTTACCTAGTGGAGTAACATTGTCTGAACCCTGTAATATTCAATCACAGTGGCATCGCATTACCATACTGATTCATGAAAGACAAGTTACAAACACAAAATTTTATTGAAAGTTGAATGCTCACCATTCTGCAAAACGTACCGGTTTGTTTATCCACCTTGGAGCAAACATTTCGTTCACAGACATGGCATTGTAAGCATAAGACAAGGGTGAAATCCAGTAAGCCCACTGCCACCATTTTGGAATTTGATCTGTCACAAATGTAGAGAAACTCTTTTGTTAATGCTCAAACATCTTGACATGTGAAAATATAGCTACACGCGAGCGCGCGCGCACCATCTTATCAATTTGCATATTCCATCAAGTTTTGGAGATAGAAACTGGCTAATATTGAGCTACCTGAATTTAGTTTAAAGTTTAAAGCTTCATTTTACCTTTAGGTAGGATGAAACCTCCGAGCAAAAATACGAGTAGCAGAGTAAGAGCCCCTCCAGTGTTTGCAATTATCATGGTCCTGCAAGCAGCAGCAGTGAGCCTAAAGAGCCCGGCAGCCATTTGTTGTATTAGGAATACCAGTAACAATTGCTTGAAGAACCTGCAAACGGTAACAAGAACAGAAATAAGTGGTTAATATCTCATTTGGAATGAAAGCTGATGAAACTCCGGTAGAGTATTTACGTGCTAGCTGCAGGAGCAAATCCGATGGAGTAATATGTCACAGCCACCCAAGCAATAGCCTCCACGATTGAAATGGGAACTCTTAACAGGAAAGTTGGGAGAGAGAAAGTCCATGGAGGATGGAACATAAGGTCTCTTTGCTTGTAAAACACAGGAAGCCTTTCAATCATTAATGAGAGCTCAGCAAAACCATTGAACGTGTTAATGATTATGGTGAACAAAATTGCACCAATATAAAGTGCACCATCGTCCTCATTCCTGGTATGCATTTTGGACCTTATAAACACCGTGGATGCTATGACAGCAAATATGATAATCTGTATTGTCTTGGAGACATAAACAACTGAATTTCTCTTAATCAGTAGCCATTCTTTGTCCCAACAAGCCTTGAGTAGTTCCATGGTTGGAACCGAGTATTTGTCAAATACTAGAGCCGCTCTGTGGCCTTGAGACTTGTCAAATGGCACAGAGAGCTCGTTTTCTAGCCTCATCCCTGCATGGAATCTCTTGAACTTTTGTGCAAATTCAGGGACTGATATGTATCTGTAAGGTTTAGTCCTGTCAGCCCAATATTGTTCTTGGTCTTTTCTTGAAGTGACCTGTTACAAGAATAACACAAATTAAAACAGGCCCATGAATAAAGGATAATGGGTTTGATGAAATCATTTGGCAATAACTCATCTAACCTCTTGCAAGAAATCAGCAGTACCCTTTCTTTCAGGGCGTTTGAACCCACAGCCCTCAAAGAATTCAACGATGTGCTCTCTTGGGCCCTGATATATTATTTGACCCTCCGATAAAAGATAAATGTCATCAAAGAGATCAAACGTCTCAGGAGCAGGTTGGAGTAGGGACACGAAGATTGTGGCCTCAGTGAGGTGTACAATCTGCTGCAAACACTTGACAATTTGATATGTTGTGGAGCTATCCAAACCGGTTGATATCTCATCCATGAATAGTGTTTTTGTAGGTCCAACGATCATTTCTCCTGGCATGATCAACAACTTAGGTAAGTACGATGGACCATCCTCGTAGTTGTGACGACATAACGAGGCCCTTTCATTTTCTTTTTTATTTTGGCTCCCAGGGGAATAGTTGACTACAAGGTCTTGTTATTGAGTAATCACAGTACAGAAATAATAGGTGGGTCCTGATTTGGTACTTATAAAGTGACTGGTTTAATCTTATTGGGTAAAGCATTCGCTTGTAATGTGAACATGTAGACAAATGGGAAGTAATTAGAACTATGCTTTCTGAGCTTGTGGGAAACATTTTAAATTATTTCTTAAGACCAAGTAGTTGGTGAGGAGATTTGGTCAGCAAATGCACGTTTGGGGATTCTTCAACTTTCAACTTAGCTATGTATAGATATATTTATTCTTATATTACTTAGAAAAGGATTATAAATAGTATGAACGAAAAAGAATTCATAGAATCAACTTATGTATATAGAGAATTAACCTGTTGTAACTCGCTTTTTCTGTCCACCAGAGATCCCTCGAATCATTTCATCTCCTACGATGGTGTCCTTGCATACGTCAAGTCCCAACAACTGTCCAAATTACAAAGATTGGAAATGTTAGAAGCAACTCGGTCAATTAAGGATAGAATAATCAAAGCAAGTGGTAAAGGCCGCTTTGGTGGCTGGGCCATGTCCATACTGTACCAAACGTGAGCCACCAACCAAAGTTAGTACACGAAGACATCCCGAAACATTTTGTAAAACTAAGTCCACAGGATTAGGTGAGCAGTGATGTTTGACAAAAGGGAAATGAAAATCAAAGATAGGATTGGAAAGAAGCAAAAAAGAAATACAATCCAGTTCACCTACAACAATGTTGGGTTTCCTTTGTTCCCATCCTTAATGTATGTATATATATAATTTAATAAGTAATAGTTGATGGGGTAATGGGAATGCTTCAACTTACTTTGAGGGTGTAATCGGTTATCAAGCTACTTTCAACTCCTTTCAGAGCAGTTGCCTGAAAATTGCAAGAGATCGAAAAATATTAATATCAAAGATTATATAGGATTTTGTATATTTACGCGAACCCTTTGGTTTATGATACACTTGGTCTTCGTTTAATACAAAAAGAATAAGTACATGCAATTAATTAACTATTTTTTAATACAATCTGATCAAGAGAAATATACAAGTGATAATTTAGTATTACTAATACTACCTTCATGAAAAGATCTACGTCTGCCTCTGGGAATATGCCAGCATCCTTTTCTCTTCTTGCTAATTCGCTGAGAAGGTCTGCAAAAAGAGCATAGTTTTTGTTTTTTGATGTGGCCGTAAGCTTTTTTAATTCAAATCTACACAAGACTCGGTCTTTGAAACTTTAGGATACAATCTATTTAATTACCATATCGAGTCCCAATCCCTTGACACCTTGCGGAAAAATCCAATGTCTCTTTCACGGTCATTTCTCCCACATGAACATCATTTTGGCTAATGTAGGCAGACGTCTTTTGTGGAACGAACTCCTTGAGTTTATACCCATTATAAGTGACGTCACCTTTAACCTGTTAAACCAACCCAAAAAGAAAAGAAAAGAATTATTTCGTTTTGAAAATGAAAGAAAAAGAAAAGAATTATTAGCGAAAGAAAAAGAAATGATGTGAAATTGGTTAGTTACCGACCTTTAGACCCGGATCCAACTTTCCTGCAAGTGCTAGCAAAAGGGTTGTTTTCCCTGAAGATGGTGGACCAAGTAGTAGTGCCATTCTGCGTAAAAGACAAAAGCAGTGAGGTCCTACCATTCTATTGGGACGTTCAAAAAAAATCCTCTACTTATTTACCTTGATGGTTTTATGATTCCTGACGCATCTTTAAGGATAGTAAGTTTTGTTCTCTTAGCTAACCCAATCCCAAGCAAACCAAGAGCCGATTCTGCTGCGTTTCTGGCTGCATTTGGCAGGGTTGGTAGTGCCCTGTCTCCCACGTAACAATCGGCTTCTACTGTCAAATTTTCGAACCTCATTTCGACTGTAGGCAATTTGACTCCAACCCTACATGATCATATGATAAAAAATATGAAACAGATAAATCTTTTTATTTTTATTTTTATTTTTATGCTGTGGTAGATAAGTTTGACTACTTGTTTTATCTAACATCTGCTAAGCTGACATGGTCCAATACTGCTCGTGTAAAGTTGGTGCTAATTTACTTTGTAAATTGCTCAACTCCTGACTACCATCACAATGTTGACGGGTTCTTATTTGATAGCTATAGCTACTTAATCCCCTCAAGGTTGCATGAACAAGATCTCCATACCGTATTATTCAACAGAAAAGAGAAAAGCATGTTTCCTTTTTCTATTGTTTCGCAGCAGTACCAGAATTCTTTAATACGGATTAAGCACAGTGAAACTGATAATGTATCATCAGTAATGTGTATAATTTACGTCTTCGATGTAACCAATAGGCAGGACAAATATTTCCATAACCTCCATAGATAAAAATCTAAGGTAATGGTATGCTGTGCCATAGGATAAGAACCAGTAGTCAAGATAACAATCTAAACATATTGAGAAGCACTTGACAAGGACTTGAAAGCTGCCAGCATTACTGGACGAGAATTAAGTAGTGGTTTGTTCAACTATCACTCAGTTAAACTTGGACCACTGGGACTTGTTGGCTTAATTCCGTTGCCAACTTTGTTCCAAGTATACGTGATCATGATAACTACCGAAAGTTACCGTGAAGCTAATCGGACAAAATCGAAGGAAGCTAGAGTTCACAGCAAGTAATGGAAGATAAGAACCAATTACCTATCGATTCTTTGTCTGAACTTTTTCAAAAACTTTTCGTTATCTTCCTCAGCAACCTTAAAAAGGTTGTCAATGAAACTCTGTCTCTCGTTCTTGTCGAGCTTTCTAACATCGACTGGTTTGGGGACACCACTCTTACTTCCCTCACTGTTATCTTCTATGTAGGTGTTCATGATAGTTGTTCTCAACCTATCATACGTAGGAAGTTTTTCTATGGCAGCCCATTTCAGAGCTTCCTCGTCTTCATTGAAAGAGCTACGTCTCGAAGACTGCCTGCCTGCAGAGAACATATCTTCCATGTTCCAACTGGCTCTGCTCAGTGTTCTGCTTATGCTCCTACTTAAGCTGTGTTGGAGGTTTTGTCTCCTCCCAGAAGCTCTTAATCTCTCAGGACCTTCCATCGCTATGGCGTCGCCTGTTTGGGACAGAATTTGCACAAAACGAAGAACCCCAGATCATTTAAAGCAATATTACACAAGTTGGATCAATGAAACAACATTGCTAATACGTTCCTGCAGTAACAAAGCTTAGAGAATGAAATAAGGTAAACAACAAAAAACCACTTACACAGGGTTGAGTCTCTGTGGATAGTTAACAGAACCGGAATATATTGGAAGAGAAAAACAGAAGTTAAGATGGGGTGGTGGAGTCACACACACTCTCCCCAAGAAATCCTAAGGATTGCTCTCGATATCTCTGTTTAGCTTCTCAACTTTTTAAAAACAGAGAGAGAGAGAGGAGAGAGAGGACTAGTGATACGAGTTCATGAGATACAGAGCGTGTATATATACGTGCACTTCAGAGGCATTTGGAGTTGCCAAAAGAGGCTGGCAAAAACAGAACGTTCAAAGAAACAGTCATAAAATAGGACAAGACGATTGGAAAAATATTATAACAGTAACCCAAAATATGTACAGAGGGAGTAGGTGAAAGTCTTATGATTTGTTCAATTACTTATGTATTCAAACACGATAGGCCGTAACCACTTTCCTCTCCATTTCCATGAACCGCTGTAGCTTTGTCGTTTGGATTCCTGAGGATAAACTTAAAAGTATTATATTTTTCATCTTCCCACCACCAAAAGTAACAAAACAAGCAAGTACAATTCTTGCCAGCTCCCCACTACACACCAAATATAAATTAATAATACTTAAATTACATAAAATATATTAGCTACAAGAAGCATTAATTAGTTGATTAATTAATAATTTATTAACTTATAATGCGTGTTCACAATTCAATAATACATATTTACTTAACTAAATATTGATTATATTTTTCCAATCTAATTAGTTACGAGTGAATTTTATTTACATATATTAAATTAATTAAAAATAAATTTATTGAAATTTCATTAATTTAATTAATATATTTAACAAACTAGATTAAAATAATATTTATATAAACATTTTCTAATTTTTAATTTCAATTTAACTAATAACTTCTAAATGTAATAAAATTAGAAATAAGATCTATTAAAATCTAAAATTTTAGAAAAAAATCAAGTTATAATATAGTCACATTGTTAAAATACATTAATTACACTTAATCTTCTTGTAGTTTAAACCTTTTTCAATTTACCCCTAGTTTTAGACTACTACAACTTTTCATCTCTAAAAGTATAGAATTCATCACTGATAATATCTAGCGACGTTAATAAATCGTCGTAAAATCTCTGTAGCAGAACACTATAGGTGACGTTTTTACCAAATCGTCACAAATTATGTTTTGCAACGAGTAAAATACGTAACCAAAAGAAATATGCAACAATAGATAGAATCATCGCCAATGATATTTTGTTACATTTTTTTTCGTGGCTAAATGTTATTAGTTATGTTACAGTAAATGTAGATTATAACATTTACCATGAATTAATAATCGTCACCCAACATTATTTGCGATGATTCAATATTCTTGGGAAAAAAAACTTTAGTTACGTTTTGTAAAACGTTGCCAAAACTTATTGGTGACATTTTTCAAAATATAGCTAAAAAGTTTTGATGACGATCTTTAATTTTTTAATAAACATTATTACTAAAAATTTTATCATATTAATTGTAATTATTGGTCAAATTTTTAATCCATGTTATTGTTTGTAATATTTATATTTTTTGTTTTATAATTTATTATAAGAAAATAAAATTAAAAATAATTAGAAATTAGAAGCATTTTATATAAAAAAATTAAATATTATTAAATGTTAATCACAAACGTTAACAAAAATACTTATGTACAAAATAAGACTCGTTTTCATTGTCACTACTATCTACATAATTTGGGACAGGTATTTGTTTGACCATCTTTTCAAGTTTGGCCAACTTTTGTTCATTACTTGCTAACTTTTGTTCATTTCATTTTAACTTTTTTTCATTACATTGTAATTTAGCCTTAAGCGACTGATTCTTCTCTTGAAGATAAATTATATATGTTGTTCTTGATAAGGATGAAGAAGTTGAATTAGGGTCATGCCCAAGACCATTGATGTAGTCAGATCTTGTACCAAGCACATTGTTGCAAATGTCATCTACATTTGGCCCATTTCTCTTAGATAATGATCTGTGCAACAACTCTCAAATCTTATTCTAAAATTTAAAGAACTAAATTAATATTTAATTCAAATATTATTAGTTAGTACTACATAAATAAATAAACTTAAAATTTAAACAAATTTTTATGCTTACATAGTTATTTTGCGCTTCTTCTGACATCTTCCATTAACCTTCCTTATAGTGAGTGGGCTTGTATAGTGTGATCCTATCACACTCTTGCCCATGTAGTTCCTTCTTATTCTATTTTATGAAAAAAAAATTGAAAACACAATAAATAGTATTGTATTTACTGATATAATTATAACTTATAAACAAAGAACTTACAAATTCATTTCGTACGATAATAAATGATTTGAAAGCTTGATTGTGAAGAGTTTTTATTTTTCCTCTGCTAACCTTGGCTTTCTCACACTTTTCCTAAATAAAGAAAAGAAATAGTAATTAAATTATGTGACAAGATTAATGGAAACAAATTAATGTGAAGAGAAATAAGACAAACCTTAACGTTGGCAAAGACCCAATAATCACACATTTGGCTCCAATTTTCTAGAGTCACCCATTCAAGAACATGTTTCCTCACCTATCATCCACTAGCCATCTTGATGTATCACAAATGGGACAATCTTCATGATCTTTATTTTCCTTTCAAAATATAGCACAATCATACTTACAAGCATGTATTAATATATATCCTAATCCAAGGTCCCTTAACAATTTTCTTGTATCATAGTAAGATTTGGGCAATTTTTGTCTAATAGGTAATGCATCATCGAGCAAGTCAATTAACATGTCAAAAGACTTGTTACTCATTTGTTATATACCTTCAAATGCAACAACTTGATAGCAAAAGATAGTTGTGAGAAATTCGAGCACCCTGGATATAATTCTTCTTGAGAAACTTTCAATAACTTCCCAAAATTATCTTCTGTAATACTTCCAATTATGTTAGACAAACCAGTTTCATTCATAATCTCCATATAATTCTTATAATCCTTTAATATCTCGCCAATCTCAGCATCATCACCACCATCATCACCATCATTATTGTTACTATCATCAACACTTGTACCAACACTTCTACTACAACTTGTTTCCTTACGTTCGCCATGATAAAGCCATAGAGTATAGAATTTATTTATGCCTCAGATTAGCAAGTGATTATATACCACATCTTGACTTTGAATGTCGACATTTAAGCAATCTATGCATAGACAACAAATACAACATTCATTACCCATTTGATCTTTTACAAATTGCATGAAGCTCTTAACTTCTTCTAAGTATTTAGTGGACCATTTCGAATGAGACATCCAACTTTTGCCCAGCTAGCTATACAATTAAAAGTAAATAACTTAATTACTAAATACAATCCTCGTTCTATATAACATAATTGTTAATCATTACAAGTTCATTTTCAATTTTTGAATTCAAACAAATACTATAGTATGTGGCATTGTTATATCATATTAATTGAGAAAGCAAATTCTCGCTGTGACTTCTAGGCTTATGGAATATTTCACCAATAAGCCTCATGGAAGCTGGATTATGGGTTTTCAGCCTATATATCATCTTAAGGGTTTATTATCCAAAGGATTGTCCATAATTGTAGGTGAATTTCTAATGTTAGTACTTCTCCATTAATCAATGCAAGTTCATAAATTAAGTTTGAATTTAAATAAACAATATGGTACGTGACATTATTACGCCACATGAATCTAGAAAATAAGTTCTCATTGTGACTCTTATGCTAGTGGAATATTTCATTGATAAGCCTCATGGGAGTTGCATCACAGGTTTCTAGCCTATATACCATCCTAAGGGGTTTATTATGTGAAGGATTTTCCGTAATTGTAGGTGAATTACTTGGACGGATATGGATGACCGCAGACTACAATGAAGGACAAGATTAGATGATTATCGACACTCTTCAACACAAAATATGATTTGCGAAAATGACAATTTCTTATTTAATATAATACACTTGTTTATAGAGTTGGATATTAGGACTTAAAATGTAGAAAATGCTTATAACTATGTGATAGGGCTCAAAATGAAATTTATATGCTTAACCTTAATCTAATTAACAATTGTTAATACAATTTATGAATTCAATTTATAATTTCATACTATTTTAAACTTATACTGTGCCACATACCAATGGGCTATGCAAAACAATTCTAATGACATGCTTCATGATAATGTTTAATGTTATATTGATGACTATAGTTAGTGGATTTAAATTTCAAGAGGATCACCTCAACGACGACATACGTAAATCGTCACAAAATTAGGAACTTTTTACGACATCTTAAGAAAATTGTTGCTAAATAAACTGCTTTAGCAACGATTTTATTTAACATCACCAAAACCATGACTTTGGGTGATGAATGCTTAAATCATTGCCAAATGTAGATTTTTGGTGACAATTTTCAATTCGTCACAAAAAAACATAGGCAATAGTCTCTTCTGATGTAGTGAAAAACTATTATACACCTCTTTAAAGTTTTATTTTTTCTTCATTTGCAATGCCTAGCATCATTCTCTATTAGGTTTCTAACAAAAAAATGAGGAAATAATATTATGTGGCTTGATTAGGTGTTATGTAACACAACACCAATCATGTTTATATCACATATACAATGTTTTGTGGTTTGAGAAATATAACATTCAATTGAGTTTTTCCATATATAGATAATATCATGACATTGGGAGATGACGGTAACTAATCTCATGTGTATATGGTACATCCATGATAGAAGTTATATCATCTAATATCTAATCAAGTCATTTGACATTGTTTGTCTATTCTTCCTTAGGTTTTTTAATAGTGAATGACACTAGGGGATATAATTGAAACGAAAAACAAAATTTAGGAGGATATATGATAGTATTTAAAAATTAAGAAGGTATAAATCATGAGAGAGTTAGGTGTAATTACTTTAAAATTTTATTATAATCAATTATTTATATATTAAACTAACTGAGGTTCAAACAAATAATTTTGATAATAATAAAATATTTTATTTTTAATATTTTTGAAGATATCAGTAAGTTGATTTATTATTAATTTAAGCAAAAAGTCACAATTTAATTTCAATGGAAGGAAAAAAGTGTACAAAGGATTAGCATAAGGACAGTGTAGCACTAAATACGATTCAGAAGAGATTCAAGACAACTCAATTTAAGTAGATTGAAAATAAGAAAGAACTAAGTCATTTCATTTGTAACAAATCATTGTAAATTTTTTAAACTTCATTTTGATCGTTTCGATGTTTTATAGGCTTAGTCATTGCACAATCATTACATTTTTGTAATATTACATAACGTTTTTCATAATTAAGAAAATTTTATTTTAAATTTTAATCATATCTCTTGATTTAAAAAAAAAGTTTTGTGAACTTTTAAAATAGTTTTGAATTAAGTTTATATTAAAATAGGGTGTTTTAATGCTTTTGAAGAAATGAAGTGTACAAAAATTATGACTTAAAAATGTATTTAGAAGTTGGATTATGTAAAAGTTCAACTAGTCTAATATAACAATAAAAAGTTATAGAATGAACATAGTCTTTTTAGATAAGGGATAAGTTAGTTGAACAAACATAGGTTACATGAAGATATATGGTCAACTAGTTAAATGTACCACAAACTAGTTGTAATGATTAATGAGTGTGTTTGATGATTATTTGAAGTGATTTTATATACAAATAGACTATAATTGAGTTATGAAAGAAAACTTTTGACACCGAGTAGAGTTTTGGAAAGTTTTCAAGAGACTTTCCTTATATTCATATATGTGTGAGTATGATATGAGCTTTTTAATCTATTGTGTGATCAAGAAATTTTTTTTAATTTTTTTTAATGGTTGAGATATCAATTGAACAAGCAATCGAAGGTTTTTCTTTGCTAGGAAAGGAAGATGTGTAAAGATTCTTCATTCAATTGAAGACGTACATATAAAAAGCTTCTTTTCACCTTTTGAAGAAGATAATAGTAAATGTTCAAATGAAATTTGAGGAGTGGATGTAAATTAGGATTATTTAGTATAATCACAACAATTAAATTTTCTCCTTTTAGCTATTCTTTAATTATTGTTCTTATTGATTTATGATTGCGTTGTATGAAATTATCATAACCACTAGTAGAATAAACAATTTATTTATTAAATTTTAAATAAACTAAAAAGTGTACACTCACTCTATTTATATTTAATTCAAGATCAATTCTATGTATATATAATTTTAATTTAAGATATGAATAGAATCAAACTATTAGAATGTATTATCATATTAAGTTATCAAAATTATTAATTTAAATATTAGAATTATAAAAGATTATTTTATAAAAAATTTATTAATTTATCGTATAATAATTTATATGAGTTTTATTGTATTTCATAATAATAATAATAATGTGTACACAATTAGAGGTGTCAAATCATTGTAGATTTGGTTCGATCTAAATTAGAGAAAAAAATTGAATTAATTGAATTTCAAACCAAACTCAACCTAGTTAACTTGATTTGAACTAGTTCAAACTAATTCAACCCAGACACTAAAACGACGCCTTTTTGCTTAATTTCTATGAGTTGAGCCTCTTATTGGACTCAAACCAAACAGTTTATATCTGATTGAGCCTCTTATTAACCCTATAGACAACTGGTTTACAATGTATATTGAGTTCATTTAATCATACATAAGACGTTGGAGTAAAATTATCATATTTTAGTGATTTAGCTCTCTAGTTTATAACACTGAAGCAACAAGATAATGTGAGCAAATAGTTGTTCCTAGTATACATATGTACGAGATTTGTAATAAGTGTACTTTTTATCTTGGCACTTGCTTTGCATGGCTTCCATGCAAGTAAACTGTCTAGATAGAAACAAGGGAAAACGAGTCTACCAAAGGAAAAATTGAAGAACATCATTTTGTTGTATCTGCAAGACTAAAATGTCAAGTGCTATTGGCTTAGACAAGTTAATGTATCAATGGATCCAAGAGATCGATTCAAAATTTTATTGAGATCACTTGGATAATTTGGAAAGCAAAACAAGGATAGTGTTCTGCTATAATTGGAATTTCCAATTGCATCAAGGTCTTGCAATTCCGACTATTCGTTTGGAAGGAAATTTCATGTCGAATAGAATTTTTTTTAATTAAAGAACTTACTTCTATTCTTAAAAAATAAGAAAGTATATACTAAACTACCCAATATTTAATGTCAAGTGATTTGAATCTAATATAAGAAGATCTTGTGTTATATTTGTATCTAGCCCAATGTAATTTAACATAACATACTACTTTGCATATAAATAAAATTAATTTCCCGTAAAGGAATCTTAAAGTTATGTTTTCTACTTGCTAGTTTTGCCAATATCCAAATGAGATTATTGCACTGGTTGAATATTGAATTAAAAGATCAACCAAATATATTCAATTAATTATCATGTCTATACATTCATTCGTTGGATTTTGTTTATTTATAGTTTATAACTTCCCGCTGTACTTCCTTATAACGCTTCCTCTTTTGTAAGTCTTGAGAGTTGATTCTGCATGGTGAAAACTTTTGTGCTTTACCAATTTAATTTGATACACGTGGAAAGAATAAGGCACTTTCTCCACTACTAAACGAAAAGTTGATATGCAAACACTTGGCTTTCAATTAAAAACCAACTCGATCCTCTCATACTAATAAAAGCTTGTTCATCCGAAAAAAATGTAGTTAATTGATGTTGCCTCTTGATACTAGTCAAGTAGTTAAAACAACTAACGAAAAGGAGGTAGGTGGGATAGCTGTCTTCACATGCATAGGGAATTAGCCATTTGGATGCCTAATGACGTCGTTTCGATCTAATGTGTTAAAACATTTGGGTGGACATGTTTTCTTCATTATTTCAATGCCCATAATAACATTCATGACATAAATGCACTTTTTTAAGGATTTATTAAAACGCTTAAATTGGTTGTTAATTAACCTTAATACATGCAGATTAAAGATTATGCCTAATAACTCATTTAAGGAAGAAAATAAATTTAAACAAATGAACTAAATCTTAATGTTGCCGGTGTCCTGAAACTTACTAAATTTTGGTACTATTATAACCAGTAGTTCAACGCACATTACCACGTTACATGAGATTTTAACTGAGGCATATATGTATTGTCAAATTATACACGTTCATATATGGTAGCTAACTTACAATCATAGTCAAGGCAAACAACATTTGAACGAACTCAAAGCCTAAGTCAACATGTGGATGTTTCAATATATAATAAGCAACATTAATTTCTTAGAAACATTAATACATACAAGGGAAGGTCACATTAAAGAATATAAGAACATGAGGCAAAGGATTGAGTATTTTGGCGATTAATATAATGAATTAGGCCATTAACCTAAACTACATCGGTTACCAACCGCACCCAAAAAGAAGGCAATGGACAAATCCACTCGAGTCAAGTACATTGAAAATGAGGCAATTTGTTCTTGTTATGCTCCAACTTAACCTACTATGTATAACGTATGTATGTGTGTTTATCATTAAGTGGAAGCAGAATGACAAAATATTTTGGAAATTCTATGAACATGATATTGCTGGGTATTCCAATTTATCATCACTTTTGTTTCCATCAATTATCTTTTGCCTCTTTCAGAGTGGTGGGGAGATTAGGGTACATAACAAAACTGGATAAATTATATAGATAGAAGTAAAGGTCAATATATCAGGCAAGGTGAAACATTGTAAAAATGAACAACATAAAGTTGAGAAAATAATAAAGAGAAGCATATATATATCAGGAAAATTCTTCCTCCAAAAGGGCACTAAATGAGAATGGAGTTTTTAGAATCTGTCTCTCTCACAACTTGTGGAGAGGTAGGTTTCATATATAATCTCTACTAGAATTACATTACACTAAATCAATGTATTGACAAATTATACAACGAAAGATTGTCTTAATACTATACAATCTCTAGGCATAATTACAGGGTTAAGAATTTATTCTTTCCTTAGCGCAAGAATTGATTCATTCCTTAACATCCCCCCGTAAACTGATTGTCGGAGAAAGATTCAGTTTGTGTTGAAAAAGCAGAAAGGTTCGTTCATGCAGGACTTTGGTGAGGATGTCTACAACTTGATAACGAGCTGGAAGATGAACCACTCGAAGATCATCACGTTCTACTTTTTCACGAACAAAGTGAAAATCAATTTTGATATGTTTGGAGCGTTTATGGAACATTGGATTAGATGTTAAATATGTAGCAAACAAATTATCACAATACAGAATTGGGGAGCTTGGTAAGAAAATGTGAAGTTCTCGAAGGAGTTGTTGAATCCATATAAGTTTAGCAGTGGCAACAACAAGCCCTTATATTCAACTTCTGTACTTGAACGAGCCACAGAACGTTATTTAGAAGATGACCAACTAAGTAAGTTCCCACCAAAGTAGACATAATAGCCCTGAGTAGATCGACAATTTTCTGGATCACCAGCCCAATCAGTGTTTGAATAAGCTGTAAGATCAACACTCGAGGAAGGACGGATGACCAGACCATATTGATATGTGCTTTTGAGAAATCGAAAAATATGCTTCACTGCTGTCTAGTGATCAATAGTAGGAGCATGCATAATTTGACATACCTAATTTACCGCATAGGCAATGTGAGGTCGAGTTATAGCCTCATATTGTAAAGCTCCAACAATTTGTTTGTACAAGCTAGGATCATCCATTTTCACTCTAGTGGAAACAAGTTGTGAGCCTGGAGTAGCTAGGGTTGGCATAGGTTTACAACCTTCCATATTTTCCCTGGAAAGCACATCAGTCACATGTTTTGATTGATTAAGGAAAAGGCATCCTCCTTGCCATTTGACTTCCACCCCAAGAAAGTAGTTGAGATAGCCTAAAACTCTGAGAAAAAAGGATGTACGTAGTTGTTCAATAAATTGAGAAAGAAAGTGATCATCATTGTCTGTAAGAATTAGATTATTGGCATAAACTAGCACGTATGTCAGTGATTTTCCATGTTGGTGTACAAATAAAGAAGTATCAGAATAGCACCCTTGAAGTGAATCTCAAAACCTGGCACGTGAGCTTTGTTTTGGCCCTAGATGGCCTTTTTGAGTAAGCATACACGATGAGGCCGAAGTGAATTTCAAAAGCCTAGAGGTTGGCTCATATAGACATTTTCTTAGAGATCACCATTTAAAAATGCATTGTTGACATCAAATTATCGTATGGACCAACCTTTAGAAACTACAATAGATAAAACCAACTGTATTGTTGTGGGTTTGATAACAGGTGAAAAAGTTTCAAAGAAATCAATACAGGCCTTTGATTAAATCTCTTGGCAATAAGGTAGGCTTTGTAACGATCAACTTGTCCATCAGGCATTTGTGTGGTCTTGAAAACCTATTTGCAACCCACTAGATTTACATCTGTTGGTTTTGGAACCAATACCCAAGTGTTGTTATTGTGAAGAGCTTCCCTTTCTAAGGCCATTACATCTTGACATTCTTTTGTTTGAGTGCTTGAACATGTGAAGTAGGCTCAGCATTGAATATAGGATATTTGGTGCTAAGTAAGACTCATGGCTTGAGTGACTTCGTTTGGGCTGTTATGACCACGAGGTGAATTGAGTTTTCAGCGGGCCTCAAATGAGAGAGTTTTAGAGTAGGAGGCCTATCAAGAAGCTTGCTTGTCTCAGATTGAAAAATGGATGGGTCGCGACTATAAAGTGATATGTCTATAGGATCAAAATTTTGGTGGCTCGAAGTCTCAGTATTGGTGAAGGTGAGACGTTCAGCTAGAGTGCTATATGACACATTGGGTGATTGGTTTGCAATAGATGACTCATTGTTTACTGTTAGACACGTTGTGGTTTGTGGGATTAAGCTTGGACCATCCAGAAGTACTGTAAGGGGAGTGAAACCTGAAGAAGAGGTACTAGGACAAGAGTGTTGAAATTGAAATTTAATGAAAGGAAAAGTAGAATCATCAAAAACCACATATCAGACAATATACTTTCGACCTAACTCCAAATGAAAACATTGATAACCTTTATGTTTATTACTATATCCTAGAAACAGGCAAAGTTTTGAATGAAAGTCTAATTTAAATTGATTATAGGGTCGAAGGAATGGAATACACAAACACCCTTAGGTTTTAAGAAGTTTACAATCTGGAACTTTGTTATACAATTGTTGATAAGGTGATTTGAAATTAAAAATTGGTGTGATGGTATGATTAATTAAATATAATCCTCTAGTAAATGCATGTTCCGAAAATTTAAGAGGTAGTGAAGCATGAGCAAGGAGTGCTAAACCTTTAGAAATAATATCTTTGTGCCTTCTTTCAGGAGCGCCATTTTGCTCATGTGTGTGAGGGCAAGGGTGTTAATGAATTATTCCCCCCCAGTTTGTTTGGACACACTTAATTTTGAAATTAAATTGTCGTTCAATCATAAGAATAAAACGATCAAAAACATCAAAGACTTGACTCTTGGTAGAAAGAAAATAAACCTAAATAAATTTTGTATGATTGTCAAAAAACTAAACAAAATAGTAATTATTATTAAGAGAAGTTATAGGAGTAGGACCCCAAAAATCACTGTAAATAAGCTCAAAAGAAGTAGATACGGACTCATGAGAACCAGGTAAATGATGCCTATGAATTTTACCTAATTGACACGGACTACAAAAATGGAAAAGTTTTACTAGAATCTAATGGAAGGTTAAAAAACTAGAGACTAATTTCCTCACAATCTTCTCATTTAGATGTCCAAGCTTATTGTGCCAACCAAGTAGGGATGTTCTTTCTCCAAAAAAGGCCAATGGATATTGTGTTGGAGTGGTAAGTCCTTGACCATCCAATTTGTATAACCCTTGTTCAAACATCCCCCTGAGGAGAATCTTGCCCTGCAAATCCTTAATAAGACAACCACGAGGATTAAAAAGCATAGCGACCTTATTATCACAAATAAACTTGGACAAGCTAAGCAAATTTTTGCTAATGGTAAGAACATGTAGAACATCCTTTAAGATTAAATTTCCATGTGATGAAGGAATGAAACCTGTGCCAGTATTAGAGATAAATAAAAGCTCACCATTTTTGACTTGTACTTTTCCGTCACCGTTATAAGTGGCATGGCCTAAAAGATTGTTCAAATCAGGGGTAATGTGGGTAAAGGCTCTAGAATCAACATACCAAGGTGAATTATACCCGTAAGGGTGCTAATTAACTCCAGGTAAACATTGATTGAAATTGGACGGTGGCTGGTTAAATGTAGCTAGTGGTGTTGCCATAGATGCCGAAACTGTATTTGGTTGATCTGCAATAAAGGCCTTATTGAACCTTTGCCAACACTGGATAACTGAGTGCCCTTTTTTTAATGACATATTTGACACTTTATGTCTTTAGTTCGACTTTGATTATTTGTTAAATTACCTCTACCTTGATTTCCTTGATTCCAAAAATTACCACGACCTTGATTATTTCTATCTCTTCCATGACCACGACCTTGATTAAACTGTTTATGTGCATTATTAGCTGAGTGAACTTGAAAGTGTTGATTTGAGATATGTTGTTGAGCTTCTTCATCTACGAGAAAACCTATCACTGTTTCAACACTTATGGGCATATTAGCAATCTATACCTTTATCACAATACCAACATAAGCGTACCTGGCATCTAAACCATTCACCACATGCATGATTAATTCTCTTTCAGAAAGTACAGCACCTGCTGATACTAGTTGAATGGAAATTGATTTCTTTTGATTCATATATTCCAGGCAACCTGTAACACCTTGTTGAAGCGAAGCAAGTTGATAGCGAAGAGACAAGACTCTTGAGTCACTTTGAGGTTTAAATACACTTTCAAGTTCCACCTATGCCTAACGGGTGGTTTTAACATCGACAAGGTGATTTACGACCATGGTAGAGAGCGTACCTTTTAGCCATAATAAGATTAACTTATCTTGGCGCTTCCATATTGTGTAGGTAGGATTTTGAATACTTTCGACTCCATCTGCAATTTTTTTCTCCACAAATCTGGGAAGTTCGATATTACCATCATCAAGATATTTTTCTAGATCAAACGCTTCAAGGGCTTCTCTAATAAACGATAACCAACTTGAATATTTGCCTCCATTGAGTTTGATTGGAAGCGTAGGAAGTGTTATACTGAGATTTTATATAGGATGACTTTCAGCGAAAGCTTGCAATATTGTTGAATTTGCGCTGTCACTAAGAGAAGAAATTTGTGTTGAAGTTGGTGTAAAAGAAATTCCAACCATTGAAGTAATATGAGAGATGAAAGAACAATAATGGAGGATGAGATAGAGATCAAGACGTTAGCCTCTTAGCTCTAATACCATAAATGAGAATAGAGTTTTTGGAATCTATCTCTCTCACAACTTGTGGAGAGGTAGGTTTCATATCTAAGCTCTACAAGAATTACGTTACACTAAATCAATGCGTTGACAAATTATACAAGGAAAGATTGTCTTAATACTATACAATCTCTAGGCATAATTAAAAGATCAAGAATTGATACTTTCCTTAGTGCAAGAATTGATTCATTCCTTAACAAACACCAAACCAAACCGACAAACCTGACAATTTTCTTGATATTAATGAATCGTGGGACAATGACACATACGAGAGACAGAAACGCAGTGGCTTTAAGGCTATGATTACAACGTTTATTTAACTTGCTTATAAAGATACCGTTGTTAATTGTATCTTGTTAAAATTATTGACACATCCAACTGAAATGTTTGTTGATGAAATTCACCACATTTCCTCCCAAATTTTTATCTCCAAATTGGCTGTTAAAATCAAGCATCCAAAATCACACAATCAATTTAGATTGATTCTTTATTCCTTAATTGTCTTTCTATAGTTGTATATAAACTTATACCCTTGCAGTGAATAATACACTAGAAATTTCTACTTTATTTGTTTAGTTTACCAATTTATCATTGTATCAAAGCAGTTTTGATCCTACCTTTTCTTTTCTTTTCATCCATGGCAGAATATAGTTAACCTACCACCACCACTTCTAACCCTTCCACCCAAGACACTCATCTCCATGGCATTAAACAAGATGTCCACTCACCATATTTCATTAATCACTCTGATAATCCCAGCACCATTTTAGCCTCTAAACCGTTGGTTGGTGACAGCTATTATGGTTGGTCATGCTTTATTAAAATGGCCTTGAATGCTAAAAACAAACTTCCCTTCATCAATGGATCCATATCCCAACCATCTCTCGACTTTCCTCTTTTTCCAATTTGGAACCGTGCTAATTACATGGTTTTTTCATGGCTCTTAAATGTCATGTCCCCTGATATTGCCAGCAGCAACCTTCACAGATATTCAGCTCATGAAATATGGAACGACTTGGAAGAAAGGTTCTCCTAAATTAATGCACCATGCATTTTTTAGTTAACCCAAGAGATTGTGACACAAAAACGGGGCTCTTCATCCATTATTGTCTATTCCAACAAATTTAAGACACTCTGGGATGAACTTTCCAGTTTTTCTCACCTTACTCAATGTTTTTGCGATGCCTCCAAAGCCAATTTTCATTTTAAGCAACAACGATGACTCACGTAATTTTTATTCGGTCTTAGTGAGTCATACTTTACTCTTAGAAGTTAGATCTTACTATTAAAGCCATTACCCTCTGTCAACAAAGCTTATAGCTTGCTCTTTCAGGAAGAGTGATAACGATCACTTCATTTCACCACTAAACTTACGGTTGAAACCCCTACTTTGGCAACCATTCCCACTCAATCAAACAGCAAAGGTGCTTTATGTCGTTATTGCAAACGAGATAATCACACCATTGAAAATTGTTATAAGCTACAAGTTTATCTAAAAGGCAAACCTGCTTTGAAAAGTGGCACTCGCTATCCTCAATGCACTCAATCTAAACCTCAAGCTTCGCAATCTCCTGCCCTTGCAGTAAACACTATAGGTCGTTTAAGCATCAACAACCTAATTTTATTAGCAATTCAATTGATTTAAATTCTAATGCTCTTACTTTCACACTTGATTAGTATGCCAAAATCCTCTCTTTGATTTCTCCAAGTAGTTCCTAACCCACAACAAACTTTGTTGGTGAGAATATATCTTATTTCTCCACATCTTCTTTATTTTTAAAAAAATGGATCATAGAGAGTACTTGTACAGATCATATGGTTTCAGACAAATCCTTGCTCAATTCCATTCAACTTTTGGATTCCCCATAACCTGTTAGTCTTCCAAATGGAGACTAAGTCAATATTACACATTTTGGCACTTTATACTTAAACCATTCTATATCACTTGATAAAGTTTTTTATGTGCCTTCATTTGTCACAATCTTTTATCTGTCAGCCAATTAATAAAATCTTTGAATTGTTCAATCACTTTTCTCCTTGATTTTTGTTACTTGTAGGACCTGTTAACGAAGAAGAAGATTAGCTCGGGTAGAGAAAAAGGAGGTCTTTACATTTTCCAACCAAGTGCTTCCTTCACTACTTCCATCCGTAAAACCCCTTTTTATTATGACACTGGCGTTTAGGACATCTTTGTCCATCTCGACTACTTCAACTACAAAAAACCAATTATGAAGTTCCTTCTCTAATAGTTGTTTATGCCAAATTTACCCAGCTGTAAAATAAACCAGACTCAGTTTTCCTTAAGCACTATTTCTTCAACTTAGCCTTTTGTGTTAATCCACGTCGACATTTGGGGTGCTTCTCCAATTGCTTCTTATAGTAGTGCTCGTTATTTTCTAACCATTGTTGATGATTTTTCATACATTATAAGGGTATATCTAATGCAATAAAAATTTGAAAGTAAGCATTAACTTAAAATTTTCTTTTCTCTTATGAAAACACAATTTCAAAGACAAGTCATGAAAATTCGAATTGATATTGGTCTTGAATTTTTTGACCAAAAAGAACTTAAGCCTTTTTTTCAAAAACAAGGAATTTTCCATGAATATAGTTGTGTAGGCACCCCACAACTAAATGGTATGGTGGAGCATAAGTATAGAAATTTACTCAGGGTTACTCGTGCCTTACGTTTTCAAGCCAAACCACCATTAACGTTTTGGAGAGAATGCATACTCACTATCGCTTATATTATTAATCGAGTTCTTACTAAAGTTTTATCTAGACAATCTCCTTATGAAACTCTTTTTGGTACGAAACCAAACTTTCAACATCTACGTGTTTTTGGCTGCTTATGCTTTGCTTACAATATTCATCATAAAAATAAATTTGATGTATGAACTAAACGTGGAATATTTGTTGGTTACCCTTTTGGAAAAAATGATATTGTATTTATAATCTTGAGAAACAAAAAATTTATACTATTCACAATGTTTGTTTCCATGAAACTATCTTTCCTTTCCATGATCTTCCATCCACTACCATAAACTCCAATCTAGTACTTCCTTTTCCTGTACTTGAGTTACAACCTTTGATCCATTAACTGGAGCTAAATCCTTCTTCCAACCCTCCAAATGACATTCCACACAAAAATGATCAATAAGACATCTCACCTCGACAAACACCTACCCACCACAAATAAATCCTCCTCGTCGAACAAACAGAACAATAAAAATGCCACATCACTTAAAAGATTTTATTTGTCTGACCCTTTCTTCCTCTGCCAATCTCTCTTCGGCGACAACTCCTATAGGTACAAAGTTTCCTCTTGCCAAATTTCTTACTTATCAAAAAATTTCTCCTTCTCATCGTGTTTTTTAGCCTCTATTTAGTCCATTCTAGAACATAAAACTTTTTTCTCAGACGGTGAAATTCCTCAATAGAAAGATGTAATAGAAAAAGAAATCCAAGCACTTGAATCCAATAATACTTAGGCAATTACTCCTCTTCCACTAGAAAAGCATCCCATTGGCTATAAGTAGGTTTATAAGATGAAATTTAATGTAGATGGCCTAATTGAAAGACATAAAGCTCGTTTTGTTGCAAATGGTTACACTCAACGAGAGGGGCTTAATTATCATGAGATTTGCTCCCGACACTAAACTTGTTACTGTCAGATGTTTGCTTGTTATTGTCACCACCAAAGGCTAGCGTTTGCAGCAGTTGTATGTACATAATGCTTTTCTATATGGTGATCTTAAAGAAGAAGTGTAAATGAAAATTATTCCACCAGGTTTTTATCGTTAGGGGGAGTTCATGGTCTGCAAGCTCAACAAATCCTTATATATCTTAAAACAGGCTTCAAGGAATCAGTTTAAAAAATTCTCCAATGCCTTGCTTGATGTGGGTTTCACTCAATCTAAAACAAATTATTCTTTATTTTCTTTTATTCAAGGTTCGAACAACAACTTCATCTTCGTTTATGTCGATGATATCATCATCACAGGCAACGTCGTTGTCTCGACTAAACCTTTGAAATCTTATCTCCAAAATAAATTCCACATCAAAGATTTAGGGGCTTTGAAATATGTCCTTGGCATTGAAGTGTCTTGCTCTACTAAAGGTATTTATCTTAGTAAAAGAAAATACACTTTGGAGATTCTTGAAGATACAGGTCTGTTAGGGGCACGTACTATTGATTTTCCCATAGAACACCATTTGAAATTCAATGACAGTGATGGTCCATTGCTTGAAGATCCCTCTCCTTATAGAAGATTGTTGATCGTCTCATCTATTTAACTATCACTCATCCAGACTATAGTGTCAACATTTTATCTTAGTTCATACACCAACCAAGAAAACCTCATTGGCATGTAGCTTTGCGATTAATACAGTATCTGAAAGGTACTCCTGGTCAAGGCATATTACTCTCTTTTTTAGCCTTTTACATTTGAGGCAATTTTGATTAGGCAAGTTGTTTAATGACAAGGAGATTCACCACTTGTTATTGTGTTTTCCTTGGGAAGTCACCAATATCATGGAAAACAAAGAAACGAACCATTGTTTCTTGCTCTTCAGCTTAAGTAGAATACTGAAAAATGGCCTTGACCTCTCGTGAATTACAATGGTTATTGCATCTGTTACAAGAGCATTCATTATCCCCAACCAGTAACCCTATATTGTGATAATCAGGATACACTCCACATTGCAGCTAATCCTGTTTTTCATTAGCGAACAATGCACATTGAATTGGATTGTCACCTTGTTAGAGAGAAAATACAATTTGGTATTCTTCAAACCAAGTACATATCTTCAACAAACCAACTGGCAGACATATGTACTAAACCCCTTGGTAAAGAAGCATTCCATCTATTACTCGACAAGTTGGGTATTTATAACATTCACACTCCAACTTGAGGGGGAGTGATGAAATTCAAAACATTTCCTCCCAAATTTTTAGCTCCAAATTAGCTACTAAAATCAAGCATCCAAGATCACATAATCAATTTAGATTGATTCTTTATTCTTTAATTGTCACTCTATAATTGTATATAAACTTATGCTTTTGCAGTGAATAATATACTAGAAAATTCTACTCTATTTGTTTAGTATACCAATTTATCTATTGCGAAACTTAAAACTGAAAAAACAAGTAAACACGAAAATGCAATGATAATTCTTATCCGTGTTTCCTTTTTGGTGGTCAATACTCATTACAATACAACATGGTTTAAGAGTATCGTGTGTGAGCTTGACGATATATATTAACATTTAGTTGAATTGTTTGATATAAATAATGAAATATAGATATGATAAATTCATAAAAAGATATAAAAATTGTATTTATATTTGACAAATTATAAATAGAAATATGAAATCAATTATATTTTTTATTTAACATTTTAGATAGCGAATAAAATTTAATGCAAGAATTAATTTAAATTACTATATTATTTTTATTTTATTTTATTATGGTTGTCAACAAAATGTATGGTGCCACATTTCCTAAAAATGTCAAGTTAACAAATGTTAACAGTAAAATTTAATGAAAATGATTTATTTTAGACTTCTCATAAAGCATGAAGAAAATTTTAAAGTGCAAAGAATTTTAATAAAATTGATAAAACCATACAAAAAGTCTATATGTTTTACTCCAACTTAATTAAATTAAGTGGTTGTTTAACTTCTTTCGTATATCATATATAAGAAATATATGTAAAAAGAAAGACATAGATTATCTCAATATATATTAAGAAGAGCTTTCTATTGTTATTATCATTAGAAGTTATGAAATAATTAAACCTTAAAAATATCATAAAACCATTGCAAAGTGCACGGGAATAACTCAAGATATTTCTGAATGTAGGTTTACGTAGTGTAAAAAGTAATTTATGAGGAGGACATTGCCTTGTCCTCTTTTTTGGAACTTCACTCTTGATGTATATAGTGTTATAGGAGGTTCTTGATGTATATGAATCGACCTCTTAGGTAATTTTTTTTCACAAGAACACGAATTTCAACGGTAGTGTCGCTTTCTATTGACAATGGCCTTCCTCGTGGTGAAAAACACAACTCATTATTAGTCAAAATTAGTAATTGATTGCTTGTATCTAATTTCTATATTTTTCATTTTGTGGAGCATGTGAAATACATCTAAGAACATATTAATCTTCAATATTCCAATTCACATAATCTTAAACATATTAATCTTCAATATTCCGATTCACATAATCTTAAAGCAACCCATTTGACCTTGACATGAAGACTTTCTTGTAATATTAGGTGAACAATTATGTTGTTGTACACCCAAAAAAATGCTTACGGTCTTCTAATTGACCCTTTGGGTCTTTGAGGTTGAATTCTTCTGGCAGAACAAAGATCAATTTATAGGTTAACTCCACGACTCTTAACGTCAACAGTTGAAAAGAGATGTAGAGAGTTATTAAGTCCACAGAGGCCTTGCTTTTGTAATATTGTTTATGTCAGTATTAGTTGTCTATATCTTGTTTCTAAGCCATTAGATTATTATTATTATTACTGCCACACGTCCTTCTTAATAAAAGTTGTAACTGCCATAACTTTTATGGACTTTGGCTGCAGAATTGGGGACTAGTTATCATTTTCTTCTACTGTTTGTGCTCTTATGCATCATGAGTGTTTGAAATGAATCCATAACACTTGGCAACTTTTGTGTTCCTCTTTTCATCATGCTTTTGTCATCACTGATGCTAATTGGATTTGTCATCACTGATGCTACTTATTTAAATACTAGTGGGGAAGAATAAAAAGGGAGTACCTAAATTGTTTAAAACAAATTTATTAATATTTAAGCTCAAGCAGATCCGTCCCAACCAATATGTACGAAAATGTTGATGCACTTAATGAACTTCTTCCACAATAACTCTGGTTATTGTCTGCTTTGCAGACACGTGAGTAACAGTAATTAGTAATTACAAGCTGATTGAGTTGAAAAATCTCATTACAAAGTCATTATTTAATATTTTCCCTAGAATTTCAGGCGTTTTGATCAGATCTTCCATAACAATCCATATCCATTATGATTGCAACCACTCCAACCGAAGGTTTCTTTTGGAAATAACCGACTCTTGAACTTGACTTCTGCAACTATATATGTCTGTTAAGGAGTAACACAAATATCATCGCACAACGGAAGTTCCATTACATATACAAGTTACAACCATGAAAATTTGTATGTAAAGTAGCAAACTCAGTAACTCATCACATGTAAGCTCAAAACGGTAGTTCCATTACAAATACTGTTATGAAGAAAAACAGAAAATGAAAATGCGTGCACAGAACTTCCTCATGCCATACGGATTAATTCTTACACCTTGCTGTGGATTAATTAACTTCGGCCGGTCACGTAAATATTTAATCAGTATATGTACCAAGAAAAAAAATCAATATGGTAAATCTAAATGTTGATCACTACAACATGAAACGGTGATGCAATGTACGCATTCGAAGGCTGGTCGTGTGAGCCATTGAAACAATCTTATTTGGATCGTATTTTAGAGAATTAATTGACTCTATAGTGGAAAAATACATATAATCACATTGGGGACTGCTCTTGAATGTTAATAACAACACTTTCAAACCTCACCAATTTTAGTTTGCATTTTGTCAATGCCTGCAAGACCTGGTCTTGAAATTTTGGTCATCGTCATATTAAATAAGGGAGTTGATTTAATTTATTATTCTTCTGCTAGCTTTGAAAACAATGCCACGATATAAATCCTAAAGTAGACGTGGTCTCATCTATATCTTCAGGCCACAAGCTTACAAGAAAATTAACTACATATTTTTTATCACAACTCAGTCTATTATAGAATATCCCTTTCTTTTGCACAAAATAAATTACATGCAATGATAGACGATGGAAGAGACAACTCAAAAGATAACAGCCAAAGGCTCAATAGATAGACATCAAAGTGTTTTCTGTACTGTTTAATCACAGTAATATTCATTGTTGGGCCATGCTGAGTCCCATGAAAAAATTGAATAGGAAAAGGACATGTGACCAAAATGTCAAACAAAATCAACTCTCAAACTATGTTTATTAACTCATGGTGGTTGAGATCTTTGACTTATTGTGATCAGAATATAAACATAACATCCAATAATAGAATTACTTTCCATTGAAACCATACTCTCACTACAAAATGAAAAACCAAAATTATTGGCATGCATGGAAAAGTTTCTTTAAAAAATTTCATTTTTTAATGCGTTAGTAAAGAGAGAACTAAAGTCACTCACAACTGGAAATGTTTTCTGATGAAAAAACGATAAGTTTTTGCTATAAGTTAAAGCTATATATAGGATCGATGATAACTTTAGCTTATAGTTCTAGGCCTCTAGTTAAGGCAACAAATTGTGTCCGGAATGAGAATTTGTAGCAAGAGGCTAAGAGAGCCACCCTCAATTAGCGTCAAGGAAAGGGACTGGTTATAATAATTGAAACGTACAAATAACAAAAATCTATGTATTATTTATTATCTATCATGTATGACTATTCTTAGTCATGTATATATACATGCGTTATATTGAATACGTTCGTCATATTTAATAGCCGTAGCATATTGTAACCATGCGTCACTGGAGCCGTAGCGTAACGTAATCCTGCGTCACTGGATTTATAGCCAAGTAATTCAAAGTTGGAGTTGCAAATTGATCAAGGATATGATGTGTAACATCACGTGGTGGAATAGGTCCAACCCAGACATATGAACTTGGGTTGGTGGGTTTGGTGGTGGGGTGATCGAAGCAGCCACCCATGGCTGAAAGTGTATGAATAGATAAGGAGAATCAAGACTAGCGCTGTTCGCTACTGTATGTGTATGTTTATATACATGTGTAGAAAAGGGTCAATGTAAACATGACTTTTATGGCATACATATGCTTCTTGTGTTACTTGTCTTCACCTACTCGTTCTTCAGTGGCGTCCATCCTCAACTAATGCCACTTTATGAACTTGGAGGAGGACCCTTATAATTAATTATTCGCACTACCTCCCTTTCCAAGAAATTAAAAACGATATTAATTTAACTACTTCAAACGATAAGTGGTTGGGAATTAGAGAATCTATGTGGTGTAACTCCTAATTGGTCACAATAAATCCTTCAAGACCAAAAATTTGATGATAAAAAAATAATATATTGGTATTTGTTCCTTAATTAGTAGTTTTTTTGGTGCATGAAATAGACAGAAATCATGGGTAAAAGGGAATGTTTGTTGGTCATATTTTGTCATTTCCTAATTAATTGCTAGTTATAAGATTTCAATATAAAATATATATGACGAGCTTGTTTTTCAACTTAAAGATACTAGTTAAAAAATCTTGATCATTCCTTGTATTTTTTGTTCCATGTAACATTGGGAAATAAATATCATTCCCATTATAATTAAATATTATGTTTGTATTTGAGGAATTTCGGAAGTCAAGTAATGTTATGGCCTTCTTAGATTGTTACTGTTAATATGATATTTTATTTGTAGTTGTTATACATTCTATGTATTATATGAGCAGAGTGTAGAGTCTACTAATAATAATTAGGCTTGGATTAATTATTGTCAAAATAACTAGAACTAGTCATTTAGATAATTAACCCTTATCACCTATAAACCCTTTAACATTTTTATGTTTAATCAATATATGATACTTTAACACTCCTCCTTAAGTGCGACTGAGACTAAACATCCATTTGTCAATTGAAATAAATGTAGTAGTAACCAGACCGAACCGCTGGGATTGGACATCCAGACGAACAATCAAAAAATTTAGAAATCGGATTAAACTTGCTCTGATACCATATTTTAATATGGATAAAGTGTAGATTCTACTAATAATAATTGAGCTTCAGTCAATTATTGTCAAAATAACTAGAACTAGTCATGCTTAGTTAATATGAGATACTTTAATACTATATAGTGTAGCTTTCTTATTGCTTGTAAGATCCTCAAAGAGAATCGTATATAAGTTTATGCTTTATTAATAATTACCTTTTAAATTTCCAAAAAAAAATGCGCCATTTACTGTGTCATTGTGATGTATGAAATCTATAAGTTTCGAGTGATAAAAGGAAAGAGAAGGAGAGAGGAGAAGAAGGGAGAGAATAGGTAAGGATGTGTCAACAAAGTTAGATGAGCTTCATGATTGAATATATTCTCGAAAGCATATATATGTATTTGTAATCTTCGATATTCACCAAGCCTAAGCTCACTTTATAAGAGTCAAGTAGAGTGAGCGGCTGGTCAATGGCCGGTTAGGGCCCAAAGACATGGAGAGTTGACAAATGCTTGCTTGTAGAAAAAAGAAAAAGCTTTGAAGATTACAATCGTGGCTTCTGTGTTTGCCTAACCATATATACAAGTTTCAAGCATTTGAACCGGTCGGTCGGCAGTTAAATTGATTTTAGGTGTATGTCAACTGTTTCAAACATTAAGGGTAAGTAACATTGGAACCCTCGTCCAGTTTCGGTAGAATTTCGCAAAGTATGAAAGCTCAATTTTTTACATTGTGTTCAGAGTCCTGACTTATATGTCAATTGAGAGTTGGTCATTCTTTTTACACTAAAGCTTCGAGATGTTCACATAGCAAACTCGTGTAAATTGAAAATGGGTCGAGCTTATTTTATTATGTTCTAAAAAAAAGCTGTCTAGTTTTGGTGTTAATGTTGGAACGGTTGAATGGCTCTTTGGACCATTTCATTAACAACTAAGTTCAACTGTCATCATGTTGTATGTAATTTATACTCAAGATTGTTGACTTAGCTGTTCATAAGAACAAACCTAGCAAAATATATTGTGATTTTTTTTAATGTGATTCATTAAATATCAGTTTCATTATTTTGGTTAATTAGTATATGGATTATCTTCGGGCAATAATTTTTTTATGGAGCCCTTGCCATTTTCGATGTTGGAAAAGCACTAATATCTAAGATTGTGAATGTTATTAATACTAGGGAAGACCCAGTCAATTTTCCATTCAGCAAGGCTTGGTCAATAAATATTCAGTCCTTAGGAGTTGGGCCAATGTGGCCATATTTTTTTGCGATAAAACGACAACCTTTGAGCTGTGATCCAACCCACATACAAGTTTGTGGCAAAACGCCAACCTGCCGACCTATCAGCAATATTAATAAACTTGACATTGAAGAGAAGAATTTCTCTTGGAGCCAAACATAATACTTGTCTTTACCCCTTAAACTCACCTGAGTAATAAGATAAAGGCTACCTTATTGCCTAGAAATAGACAATTGAGTAGCTTTAATTACAATTTCTGGGCTTTTTATTTTAATAGAAAGTGAGTTTCATTGACGTAAACAAGATTAATTGCTAATTTAATTTCAGTAGATAATGCATATCCACTTGGACAAACAACAACAATATTACCCAATATCAATCTTGCTGGACGCAAAATTTGAGAAAGTACTATAGTACAAAGCTTTATTCCTAATTAGCAGAAAAATTATTTTTAAAATATGAGTAAAATACTCTCTCTCTCTTTATATATATACATATTATATACATAATACAATTTAAAAATATGTATATAAGAGGCACTCACCCCATATTAAGTACGAAATATTATGTCCTTGAGTCTGTAGATACTGAAAATGAAAAAAAAAGCCTTCTGCATACAACTAGGTAGCCCAATCAACGTCGGTGGTAACGATATAACAAGAAAAAAAAAACCATGCATGGACTTCATTCCATTTAGCCGTATTTGGTTAGTTTATATTGTATTTCAATACGTCAGCTTGTAATCTTGCTAGGTAAGATTAGTATGTAAGATAAATTTTTGAGTCATATGTTTTCTTGTGATAATTGTGGAAGAACATTTGTTGTTAACTAACGTGATTTACCCTTTGTCTAAATATATTTAATAAATCAAAAATTCTTCACGATTTATTTTATAAATGTCTGATGTCTCATTATCATCTTAATTAGGTTTGTCTATTTTAATGTAAAATATAAGGACTGATAAATAATTAAACTTAAAATGAGAATGTTGGAATGTGAAATAAAAATAATTTTCATAATCTAATTATTAATCTAACTTAAATTTTAAAATGTATTTGGATGAAGTGTTTAGAAAAGTAAAAGAAATGTTGTTAGCAATTTCAAGTAATCCTAAAAGATTGACAAAATTAAATTCTTCTAAAGACCTCTTACATTAAAAAGATTTAAAGATTTAAATTTTATTATTTGATTAGAATTGGCTTAACATTTGTTTGCTAATAAAGTTATTTGGTGTTAATTTGGAATTTGATTATGTCAGGGAAGAATTCTCTTAGAATTTACACTTGACCTCTTATCGATGATATAAATAAACTTTAAAAAATTTAGAAAAATAGAATTATAAGCTTTCAAAATGTTAAAATGTGTTGAAATAAAACGTGAAGTGAAGAAAGTAATTGATTTTTGCAAAAGGGAATCACAAACTACAAAAGATTATTAAATAAGACAAGAGTCGTGGGTGCTTTTCAAGTATTTTTCGTAAACCTCTATTTTGATATAACAAAGGTAAATTTGCTGTGTAAAGAAAGTTGAAAATAGCAAAATGTGTTTGAAATAGATTGATAGTTTTATCTAGAGATTGATTTTTTTTGTACTGTGATTGTGTTGGTCTCATAATTCTCTCTCATTTGTCGTCCAAGTGCTAGTGAATTCCTCTCATACTTAAGCAGTTTTTTGTTATAACTAGTCGCTTCCTTACATTTTAGCTAACTACATACCACTATTTCCTTCCACATTTTGGACTTCTTGTAACTGCACATTCTGGACTTCTACCTTAGGTAACTTCTTAAATTTCAAAACTTGGCCATTTTTTTGTTAACTACCTTCCAACATTTTCTTAACTTCCATGTTCTAGGCTTCCACAAATTCAACGTATTTCTTTTCACTTGGTTTTCATTACCTATGAATTCTCTAGCTAAATAATGATTAGGCTTTCATTTTTGGGCTACCTACATTTAACTGAAAGGCTTGTTAGACAAAATGGGCTTACTTTATTTTTAGGCTATCAACAATTACCCTTTCCATATGTTTGGTTGGCTTGTTTGGTTGAGCCAACCAAACATATGATGTGGAAATTCCCTTGGTCTTCTATGAGCTAGACTTTAAATTTTATCCCAATAGCTTTACAGATTTTAGACTGAATTTTTGAATTAGGCCTAATGATGTCACAAGTGAGGATCTTCCTAAGTCCTAAACAATCTTTTATAGATAAAATTGAGGTTCAAAGATTACACTAAAATCTCCACATTTGAAATCCCTACTTACTATATCCATTATAAAAGATATGAAATCTCTTTTAAATTTCAAGCTCTTGTTATTCTCTTAATATTCAACTATTTTTCATTATAAAATTTCCCATCACTTTCCATCTTAACTTGTTAAGCAGTCTCCACCTCTTTCCTAACTTTAATATTTTCTATTTGTGACTTATACGATCATGGCAACTTCTCGTCATGCTTATTCCTATTTTTTAATGAATTAGGCTAAATTAAATGCCACCGATGTAAGGGTCCTAATTTCGGTACTTTCCTAAAAAATCCCTTCGATACCTTTTAATGTCACTTATTTTTATAGGATATAAAGTTTGAATTGGATTATATTCCGTCTAAGCCTTTTTTGTTCTTCATAAGAATCAAGTAAAATAATTTTCAAGCCCTAATTTTGTTTTTAATCGCTAATTTTGACATTTAAATTTCTATTTTTAACATTGTAGAAAGATTTCCCCATTTTAATTGTGAGAATGCTTAATCTCTCACTATTGGGTTTCTTTTACCTATTGATTCTTCTCACCCATCACTCCCCCATTTAGGCTAAGTAAGTAAATTAAACTTTCATATAGAATTTGCTTTATTTTGGGCTCTTGAATCCCTAAAATTATGGCCTAAAAATGTAGATTAATGGGCTAAGTTGTAACATCCCACTCCCTACTGGAAGGGTAAAATAGTAAATTTGGCATAAGATGAAATGGATCGGAATGACTTAGGACTGTTCATGCATAATAGGATTGGTACACAGTACCATTTGTGCACATGAAATTACTG
>JANVCL010000001.1:9927164-9939039 GCA_026546855.1 Erythroxylum incrassatum
ATGTAGCACGCCACCCTCGCGGGGCACGGACTCGGATATCACCAACGATGTCGGGTTCGGGTCACGCGGGAGTGGGGCGTTACAGTTCAATTACCCTTTGGTTTTTATTTTAAAGATATTGTTTTTAGATGTTATATGGTGAAGACTGCAATATTTTTATAGCTGATTCATAATTATCAACCTCTTTTAATATTTAATTTCATAGAGAAAGCTGATCCATTTTAGTATCTTTTCAAAATAAAATTTCTATTTGTTTCATATTGGAATAATAAAATAAAATGCCAATCTTTCATGAATGCTCTTAAGTCATTATTTTTCCCTATATAGCATCAAAGCTTCTTCACTTATAAAAAAAGGAACAAATTTGCACAAAGGTGGCATAGTCCAAGTGTCCTTTCTTTTGGGTCAGTTACCTAACCCAGACGGGACTTTTAGGCCTTGTTTGGTTAGATGTTAATTGATGGAATGAAAAGGAATTGAATGAAAAGATTCCTAATGGAATGGAATATAATATAGTGAAAAGTTGTTTGGAAGGGATGAAACGGTTCATAATGTAATGTAGTAAAATGTTGTTTGGAAGATGGATGGTTGGAATGGAATGTAATGTATAATAAATGATTATTATACTCGTTTTATTAAAATGGTTGTTGTAGGAGGTTTAAAGCTATGATTTTAAAATATAAATCATTTTAAATTAAAAAGTCACGATTATGGCATTAATTTTTTATATATTTTCTATTTTAAAGTAATAAAGATTTTATTATTTTATAATGAATTATATAAATTTTATTATCAATTATATGAAAATATTATTATTAATTATTTAATATATTTTATTTTATTCTATTCTATTCTATTATATGTGATTTATATTTTAAAATAATTTATTTATATAGAAATATATACAAACAATTAAAAACAAATTAGGAATTGCACAATCGTGCTTGTGCACTACAAGACGCAATCTCTTTGTCACAAGCACGATCGTACTTTTCCAGATAACTCTTCATTGTCACGATCGTGAATTTCTCCTCTCGGTCATGATCGTACTTCTGCATGATCATGCGATTCCACAAAGGATTCCTCTATCACGATCATCTGCACGATCATGACAGACGATATTCCATAGGTTCATACAAAATTAAAGATTTTCGTCTCTTCTTCCTCTCTTTTGCTAAATCCAACATTTTTAACTTATGTCTATTATTTTCTCTTCATTTCGACTTCCGTTCAGCTCAATTCATTCACAAAAAAAACAAAATCTATTATTAATCACAACATCAAAAACCGAACTATTCATTTACGCATATTCATTTACGTGGTGGTTAGTCATGGGGGTGACTAATTTAAAGTCACGCCCATGACTAAATTAGTGTCAAGTCACCCCATGCGTGGTGGCTAGTCACGGAATGCTAGTCGTTCAACTTTTAGCTTCCCTGTTCTCAGTACATTATCCTTGATTGGTTCCTGACCTTCAGATGCTAGGCTTCAATCACTTATCTCTTATGCCCCTACTTTACAATCTATAAATAGTATTTCCCTATCATGAATAAAACTATGTCAATATGTAATTTATGACATTTATTAGTTAAAGTTTGAGCCCTATTTTTACCTTGGGGAATTTAAGTGAAAACTATCTAGTTAGTGCACTTCTCATAATCCGTTAATCGATTGTTATTCCTTCCCACCTAACCAATACATACGTGAACTTCATATCAAAAGAACAAGCACACAACACATTTTGTGTTGGAGAATCCTTTCTCCCATGAAATCTAGGAGCATCTCGAGCATGTACTTTCGCATGGATATGTGTACAATCAATTGCATCAACACAATCCTGACATTGAAGTATATTATTCTCAAATATTATGTGTGTTTAATATAATTATACTCAGTTAAGAAAAGAATCTACTACTGTTCAATTTTTCGATGGGGTTTTTAATACGTCAGGTTGTCTTAGAAACATATCCTCTAGTTGTATAACTGCTTTCAAAACGCTATGAAAATGACGGCTTACAGTTTCCCCAGATTGACTCCAAAAGAACACAATCTCGCGATTGGTAACGTTATGCCCTAATATGTATAGAAACTTCGTTACTTGTTCTTCAACAGTTGTATGTACAGTAGGTCGAAGGACACCTTTTCCAGCTAATAAATCACATAATTCACCAAACGGTTTAGGTTGCATTCTAATTATATATTTTCCATTGGAATGAAATAAAATTCTTCGCATGATACTCTCCCTTGATTGCAATCTCTCCGATAGTGTAAGCATTTAAAGTTTGTCATTCACCAATAGATCACAAGACAAGCAACATGAACAAGCACTAATTGATGTATACGAATCAATTTTCCTTTTTGATTATTCATTCGATTACCTTCACCGTTCATGTATAGAAAATAAAATTAGGAGTAGTTTTTAGATTATGAAAATCAAAACATAAAAAATATGACATAGATATATCCATTTATATATGGTGTTATAAAAGCAACAATAAGCAACGTAAAAGGGAAGCTTCATCTGAATCATTCCCCCGTTGAAATTTCAAGTAAAGTAATAGGAAAACAAAGACAAAGCAGACAGCAACGATTGAAAAATATCCTAAATTTAGACAATATAACAAATAAAATGAGTCAAATACGGTAAAATGAGTGGATTACAAGAGTATACAACAACATTGACCTATATTTATGTGCCTTTCAAATTAAATAATCAATATTTTTAGCAGCTCAACCCATAACAACTCAACTCATAATAGATAGGGTTCACTTTGTTGTAAAGTGAACAATGCGTAAACTCATATGTGTGAATCCATATGTAAAATAAACCAAAACAGAGTACAATCTCTTCACCCAAAATAAAATGCATCTAATAATAAAAGCAACGGACATATATTGTTCAAAAAATTTCGACAATGAACAGAAATAGAATAAAAAGAAGGTTTTGACAAACAGGAAGACTCATCGATGACCAAGTCTTCCAACTCCTCTTCTGCTTCTCCGCCAATAAACAACACGAGAAGAATGACAAGTGGTAGAACACGGAGAAAGGAAAGAAAAGTCTGGAACTGATAAGCTTATGTACAATAATAAACGAGTTTAGGTAGGGTTAGAAGAAATAATTGATAAAAAGAATTATTGAGGATATATTAGGTAATATGTATTTATTAGTTTACGTTCCATCTTAAACTCCTCGAATTGAACATTTCTTATTTTTACTATTTAGGGTGAAATAGTACGTAATATGAAACCCTCCACTTCTATCTCATTTCATTCGATTATTAAACCCTCAAATAAACGATAAAAATATGTTACATTTCATCCCTTTCTATCTCTAACCCCTCAACCAAACAGATCCTTAGTCAAAACGTAGAATTTGTAAGAGCATCTTGCTCGTCGCTACAGACCCTGAACAACAAAACTCATCTTAACTTTCAGTTCATCACAAGAGAGGGATGGACTTTCCCTCCGAGTTCACACTTGCCGAGGTAATATTTCTCCCTTATTTCCCTTTGTTCTTTGCCTGCAACATTTAGCCTAGTCTTGTATTTCGCTTGTTAAACATGCAAGTTCTAAACGTTAGTTTCAATCACCTGGTTTTACCCTGTTTCTGCGTCTTCTTGTAGTTCGTATGGCTATTTCTCATTGAGTTCCGGTAATGGGTTTCCCTCCAACATCGTGTTTGTGGTTATATCTTTACTTGGGTTAGCGAGCTTTTGCGTGACCCACTTGATGGGCAATGTTGTTCGACTTAATTAGATCAAGATATGGATAAAGTATTGAACTTTGGAATCATTATGTAGGCCTATCACTTTGAATAAACGATTATTCCGTTTAATTTGCTATTTTGCAGCCACGACATTGTTATATTAGAGTTGAACGTATATGTAGGTGTTCTTGTTAAATTAGTTTTATTTTCTATGAGATAATCGGTCTGCTTTCTATGGAAGATGATGGAATTAGAGAGTATATACAAGGATATAGGAGAAGCATCGCTAGATCCAGAGTTTTGCCAAAGGCTTGCAACCAGCTTTAGGTGGAGTATATATTGTCCTAAATTTAACAAAGAGAATTAAATAACTCTTATGCATAGTATCTGGTTTTAGAGAAGTAGTTTTGTCTAAAGATTGCTTTCTTTTTTGCAGCTTCTCGGTAAATCGTGCTGGGAAGCCAGCCATAACATGTGAACAGGTCTTTCTTTTCCATTTATCTTGCAGATACATTATCTATTTTTCGTTTTTAATAGTTGAGCCCACATCTAACTCTTAGCTTTCTCTTCCTATGTTCTAGGTGCTGAGTTGGTTCCTGGAAAAACAAAACCCATTGCAATCTAAAGTCACTTCACCACCAGTGTCTTCCAAATTGCTTGTTGATCTTTGTGATGCTAGCTTTCCAGATGATAGTCCTCAAAGTTCTCCCAAGTCTAAAGGTTCTCCTTTTAATCATCATTTGCAGAATTGCAATGGGGATATATTTTGTAAAATAGTCTTTTTGTGTTGTTAATTTTTTTGACATGTTTAGAACATTACCATCCTCACTATGCAAAACATAATCGAACTAGTAGAAAATATGAAAAACAAGGAGTACAAGT
Source organism: Erythroxylum incrassatum (assembly GCA_026546855.1). Taxonomy (NCBI): domain Eukaryota; kingdom Viridiplantae; phylum Streptophyta; class Magnoliopsida; order Malpighiales; family Erythroxylaceae; genus Erythroxylum; species Erythroxylum incrassatum. The sequence goes on from JANVCL010000001.1 coordinate 9,931,756, forward strand.
TTGATTCATCAGTGACCTAGACCAAAACATCCATGGGAGTCATGAACTAAAGCTATGGACTAAAGACCCTGCATCTGCATTTCCATTAGTGACAAGCCAATGTTACTGTGATTCCACACAGGTAGTAGCGCAGCAGACTTGTCAGAGTTGACATTTGAAGCTAAATCTTCAAAAGATAATGCTTGGTTAGAATTCTTCTCTTGGTGATGTGGAAATTCCTGCTTGACATAATTTTATATTTTTGGAAACTATACACTTTGGTATCCTTTCCATTTCATTGGATGATATTTGGGAATTTGCAACACGAGAATACTATTATAATCTCCCTAATTGTGACCATCATAAAATTCAGGAAATTAATTTTTGTATACTAAGTTTCATATATTTTAATGCAAAGCTAGGAAACTGTAATTAGCATTTCTTTCCGTTCCAGGTATGACATTGCTTCTTTCCACAACTACAGAGTCCTTTGTACAGGGGAGCTTGTAAGATCATTGTGTTTGTATATGTTTTTAAGATAGCAATTTCTTCAGATTGTAATGGGATAAATTGTTGTTACATTTAAGTTTTATAGTTTGATGGTAGATGTGTAGGAAAATACTTCTAAAAGGATCATACTTTGCACTGACCTTATAAACTTTGGGATTCTCCAACTGTAATCCAGGAAGTGCGTGTTCGATTTGCTGGGTACAGTAATATCCACGATGAATGGGTAAATCTGAAGAGGGCAGTGCGAGAAAGATCTATTCCTTTAGAACCATCAGAATGTGAGATTATCCAAGTTGGAGATCTTGTCCTATGCTTTCAGGTAGCTTACTTACACTTTTCACCGTTTTCAGAAGCTAAATTTGAGACGCACCAAAAGTTGAATACAGGTCACAATCATGCGGATAGGGTTGAAGAGAGTAAACATGGAACATTTGACTTTGGAACAAGTTTTGTACCAGAAATTTCACCCCATCCCCCAACCCCTTTCATACAGTTTCAGGCAATGCCTGCGGAGTGGTTAGAAGGGTCCTCATTTTGCCTTGGAACACTCATCTTTGCAGGAAAGAAAAGAGCATGCAGTTTATTATGATGCACGTATACTACAAATTGAAAGGCAACCACATGATGCAAGTATGTGCAGTTGCATTTTTGTAGTTAGCTATGCGCATACTATATTTGAGGTAAGTTGAAGACATTTATACTCTCCTCTCCAAGCTATTGCCTACTTTGCGCAATGATACAAAGAATTTTAAGTTACGCACATGTACATGTTACTGATCTCCTAATCATACCAGGAAAAGGTTGAGTTGCACAGGTTGTGTCGCAGGCCAACAAAAAAAGTCCCAAGCATTACTTCTAGCTCCTAAGAAGTGCATGAAAAGGGGCATCTGAGAAATGAAAAAAAGGAAACAGTGATGGCTTTTTTTCTTTTTCTTTTGTTGAACAGTGTGATGAAAATTGCAATGGTTCGTGTTTTTATCCACTTCAGCTCGCATTTGATCCAAAACAAGTAATTGCTAATGTTATTAGCATTATCAAACATGGAAACTGAACCATGATAAACATTATTTGACTTTTACAATGCCCCTAATGTAATGTCTTCATTTTTCAAACTATACAAAGGGAAAAAGATCATCCCTACGGCATTTGGTTGCTCAGGGAGGTCCAAGGTGTGTATATATATAAATATATCTCACACAACCGTAATACAATATTATGTTGCACCTAAGGCCGCCTATATTTTTCTTACAATTGATTAATACCTATGTGCTCATGAAAAATTTTCTAAGCCTGCCTGCCTGCCTACATGAACCCCACAACCAGATGGCTATCTACAGAGAGGGCGGGATTGATTCAACAATGGAAGTCGAGCAAAGATCTGCAACCTACGAGACTGTCCTTCCATAACAAACGGATGCAATGTACAGATTCTTTGCCCACTTATCCTGCGTCACCCATATCAATATTTTTCAGGCCTCTGAGGCACAAAGACAAATTACAAAGAAAAGCTCGAAGCCCATTAACATATAGTATATATTCACCTTTACATGTGTACTTGGAAATGCCGAAGTCCTAAGTGTCTCTTGTGTTTCATCAGGAGGTTTCCTTTTTGGTACACTCAGGACAAAAGCTGCCTGGTCCCAAGTCGCTGCAGTTGCTGTAATACGAAATCCTGAATCCCATCGCCTATGTATGCCTTCACTGGGGTAAAGAAAGTCAAGTTCAACTACCTGAAATCAAAATCTAGGAATTAGCATCTAGACCGGTGTTGTAGCTTCATATTTTGATAGAAGTTGACCTGCTGAGTATATCCCGCACCCCGAGACATGACAACGGCCCATCTACTCCCTGAGGTGGCCATCGATGTAACATGGAAGCCCTCCTTCCATTTTTTGTTAATCCATTTAAAAGGAAATGAATCGCTCACTTTGTAAGACTGCTGCAAATATAATGTACCTGGAGCCAACGAAAGCAAAGTTAACCAAGAAAACACTGCATAAAAAGTATTTTTTTTTAAAACATTGAGCATCTTTGACCAACCCTTGGACATTACAACAAATGAGCTCCCATTAGTTGCTCCAGCTATGGAACTAATGTAATAATTCTTTTCCCAGTGCTCCATTATCCATTCCTTCACAAGCCACATAATCTATATCAGTTATGTGCTAGACATTTAAAGGTAACACATGCCAATAGTTTCAGAGAGACGAGTAATACAAGAATATACCTTGTGAAGGAAATATGGAGAGAGTTCATAGACTTGCGCACTGTAACCAGTTCCAGCATCCATAATTAGGGCCCATAAATTTTGACAAGAAGCAACACTGCTAATATACAAGCCATCTTCATTTCCTTTTTCAATATGCTGTGCTAGCCTTCCATCAGACACATTATAGTGATACCTACAAATAAATGACAACGCTTTCTCAATTGACTTATCTTAATTTTTAAGAGATTTGATCCATCTGATCTTAACAGAAAAATGCATAAGACTGTACTGACAGGGCTACTGAATATCTTAAAAAGACTAATATCTGCAGGCTAATCATACCTTTGCTTCATCGGTTTACGAGCATTGTACACGCTAATCCATTGTGTTGCTGGCATGCCCAGGCGGACCTTCTTCTTTGGTTGTTCATCATCTTCATCATCAATAGCCAACAGGCCTCTCTTCTGGCCAACCTGATAAATAAGCTTCACAGGATGCAAATTGTAGATTAGATATATATCTCATTTAAACAAATTAATTATAAGTTTACTGAATCTTAATTCATGGGTAAAATCTATGTTACAGTGGAAAAGAAAACTTTCCCGGCATCAGAACTCCAACTCTTCAATACCTTCTGGGCACCTTCTGTGTTGATTGCCCTAATTTCTGTACTGGGACCAACAATCCCATCAAAAAGGGATATGCATTTCGCATAGTTGGGTTCTTCATCAAACTTCAAATTCACAACATTCTCAACAAATTGTTTAAATGGCTGAGGGCAAAAGCAACAAAGGGCCTCTGGGGATGTTGCCATCTTCTTCTTGCACACAAGGAATCCTTTATTTTCTCCCTAAAAGAACCGCACTGTTAGAAAGAAATAAAAGACAAAGCACAATCTTCAACTCTTTAAGCTCTTTCAGATGTAAGACTTGTAAGAAAATTCTCACTAACGAGATGACAGAACCTGGAAGTATGTGCCAATGTTTCAAAGAAACTAACCTGGTATCCTTGCCAAGGCAAACGACCTCGGAGAAGGAAAATTAGCGTGTAAGCAAGAGATTCTAAATCATCTCTTCTGCTACAAGTTCTCCCTAAATGAGCATGCACACTAGCATAACGCACAGTTCCCCTGAGAGATAAAAGATAGCATCTAATAAAAATCAAAAGAAAAAGTTTGACCAAATATCAAGGTAAAATCTCAGCAGGCAGTGAAAAATTGAATCACAGAGAGATTACATGATTACTAAAATAAAATAAAATTTTATAAAATAATTGCCTAACCTGAAAACATCAGGCCTTTGGTCATAATCAACATGCAAACCAGTAGAACTATTCATCCATCTAGTAGCTATTGCCAAGAAACAAATTCCAAAATCAAGTTGACATTGACAATGATTGTATTTAGAAATTTTGAACTACATAAAATTATGAGTATAGACCAATTACCTAAACCAAGATCAACTAGAAACAATTTCTTCTCATCTGGAGACCCTGGAGGACCAAGTAAGAAATTTTCGGGCTTCACATCTCCGTGGCAATAACTGCAAGAATGGGAATGGCCTACCTTAAACATGACATTCATTCGCTAAATAGATTAAACCCCACCACACATAACGTAGAGGGTAATGATGAGAAATAAGCAAGCTTACCCTCTGGTATGAATCTTTTCTAGTATTGATATTGCTTCTATAGCAATACAGGCAACCATTTCAACAGACATTCTGCAATCAGACGCACGCAATGAATAAATAGTTTAAGTGGAAAACATAGTATAGTAAGGAAAAAAAAAAGGACAGACGGTGCAACTCACGTGTGAGAGTTAGTGTTCCAAACATCCCACAAGCTTGGCCCAAGCATATCCATGACCTGCAGGCATCAATTGTATCCCTCTGAGACCAGCATTATAGATAATTGTACTTCAATGCATCTTAACAACAAGGCACATGAAGCAAAATCCAAGAAACATACCATAACATAATAGTCACCTTGCCTACCCTTATAATGAACACGTGGTACACCATGACTGCCACCAAGAAAGCTGTGCATTTAACCAAACTTGATAGACTCAGATATACCAGAGAGGAAGGGAAGGAATACAAATATAAATGTCTTACTGATATGTCATAGAGCATAATAAAGTGAGATATTTCCATCAACACACCTGTAAACTTGCCACTCATGTGGTGGTCCACAGTTGCATCCTTTACTACTCCTGTGCTCAAATTTCAAAGCCACCTAAGCACAATGCCGCACAAATAGAGAAATAAATGAAACAACACCAAAAACTATGATCCAAACAACCATTAGACAACTTCTATACCTCAACTGCTCCAGCACCAGTGCTATCCGATGCATTCCCAGAAACACGGCGTCCAACATACACTTGACCAAATCCACCCTTGCCCAGCTTTCTTTCTATTTTGTACACTGGGGAACCTCCAACCTGAACCTGTGATGATATAGCCAGAGGGATATGACACACACACTTCACGAATGACGAAAATAAATAAATAAATATATATATATATAACAAAAAACAACAAGGTTATATACATCATAGCTTGCACCACGTTTAAGACCATAAAAGTGTTGAAAGATACTTAAGTAAGGCACTGCAATAATAGTCCAAAAACTTCTACCAAACATGAGTTGAGATCCCATTAATCCAACAACAGAAACCAATCAATAACTAAATCCACATCCCGCAGCAATCCCTCTAGAAACATGTTTGCAAACTCAACAAGAACAAATCTTTAGCTACTGCTAACACTTATCTTATCACCAGTAACAAGAAATCAGAAAACCAAGAAAGAGGTGGACAATAAATAACACCTTCTCAGGAATCGGGGCGGTACTCCCGTCATCTTCATCAGCATTGCCGTTATCAATGCTTTTCCCGCCGCCGTCGCCGATATCACAACCGTCGTCCATGGGCCTCTTCCCGGCCTCCTCCTCTAAACCCCTATTCTCAACCTCTCGCGCCGCAGCAGCAGCAACCGCCACTACGTTCTCATCAACTGCCTTTCGATCGTCGCCGTTAGGATTTCCGCTACCGTCATTCACACCTACTGCTGCCTCAGCCTCTGCCGCAGCGGCTGCCGCACGCTGACGCCGCCGCGTTCTCGAAGCAATCGCCTCGCCGGCCCCAATCGGACTCTGCTGCTGCTGCTGTCTATTCCCAGCTGCTGCTCGACCTCTGCGCGCTCCGCTACGCAGCACCGGCATCGTTCATCGTCAGATTTGCAATTCCAATTGAACCCTAAAAGCACTTCCTCTGTTCTTTGTTAATCACTCTGTTGCCTCTCTCAATCCAATCGATCAAGTATTTTCTTCAAACTACGAAAAGATACGCCTTTAATCAATAAAGAAACTCCTTTGAATTTGATCGGACAAATTGAAGTTTCGAGAAATTGAGAGAATTGCAAGACTGTAATTGGAACTTTGAGATTTAGGGATCGGGGGATGAGAGAGAAAGAAGACAAGCGAGACGAGATAGACACTGTTAAAACTTAAAACCTTACTTTTTTATTAACGGGTAAAGATACTAAATATTACGTGGCCTGTTAAGGACTGTAGGTTGGGAGGAACTGAACGGTTAGATTTTCACTTTGGTTCAGGGTTACACCTTTTCTTTTGCGGGAAAATTTGGTTGGGAAGTGGATGTCAAATGACGAAAACAGCCTTTGGAAGTTGGAGTTTGGTTATTAGTTACCGGGTAATTTAATTCAAAATAGATTTCTCAAGTAAATTTATATGTTATCGTTTTGACAAAATTCTTTTTAATTTTTTCTTATGTTATTTAATAATGAAAAATGATGCCACCTGACCTCCCAAGCAATAATCACATATTTAAAATAATGGATTAAATTTTAAATACATAAAAATTAAGATTAAAGGTAAAAACAAAGTTTTCATTAACTTATTTTATTGTAATTTAGGACAGAATATTTGAATTAAATTTATGTAAATTATTTCACATATTTTATTAATTCACGTATTTTCTTACATAGCTATTTTAATAATTTAATAAAAGAGATTATTTTGACAATTTTAAAATTACAATGCTTTAAAGTTTAAACCATAAGAGAATCACTTTTGAGTTATTTACCTGCTTAGGTAAGCAATTTGTGGGTTAATTTGTCGTGTAATTGTGTGTGGGTGAGTTTAATTTGTGGGTTAATTGGTCGTGTAATTGCGTGTGGGTGAGTTTATGGTGTCTGCGCTAGGTATGTGTTGGTCTCCGGCGTTTGTGTTGAGAGACTTGATTGATATTCTAGGCTCCTGGAATCACCTTGCAAGTTTCTAAGACTCGACTATACGAGAATAGAATCGACGATTGCTTAGATGATTTAACTAAAGTTATAAATACTTTACCGGTTCGGTATTAAATTGAGCTTTGGAATGAAACTGTATCAGTACCGGTCGGTACCGGATATCATTTCGAGAAATTTTTTAAATTTATAAAATAATTCCTAAAATTTTTAAAAATTACAACATAGTCTATATTGATATATTATACAATTGTACTGTATACTTTACTAGTTTACTGTTTACATTAACCATGCTTTCAAAAATCTTAATAATAA
>JANVCL010000001.1:9983431-10011101 GCA_026546855.1 Erythroxylum incrassatum
TTAATTGTTTTAATATTAGGTTGATTCCGTCTGGACCATGCTCAAGAAACATGACATCCAAATTCAAGGAGAAGATTAATGTTGAGGGTTATATATGGAAGAATATCTCTCAAGCGACAACAAAATTTTACTATCAGGAGTTTGAGGTAAAAAAAGTATTTTTTGTTTTTAAATTGGTTTTTATACATTTATTAGATAAATATTATTACATTATAAATAATTATCGTATGTTTTTCCTTTTATTTCAGAAAGAATTTTTTTAGGATTCTGAATTTGACACGGCCATTTATAAAGTATTGGAGAGACAAGCACGTACACGTTATTGATACTTTGCTGGTGCGATACACAAGTTTGGTGTACGACCACCTTATATTTTGAAGAAATATGGAGTCGTTGCAGGAGTGTTGGACATCATCCAAGGCAATGTCTATTTTAGAGCATAATTCTACCAACAGATGTGGAAGACCAGGGGGAGATAGTCTTCCCACACATACTAGAGGATCTATTACGCACCACGAGCATGCAAAGAGACTTGTAAGTATCTACAATTTACATTTATATTCTGATTTTTTTACTTTGATGTATTTAAATTTAATTCGATGTGTGAATTTTTTAATGAAAATATGTATATTATGAAGAATGATAATGTTATAAATTGTAGTTCACTTATAACATTTTATTCTGATGTAGGAAAAATCTATGGGCACAAAGCCTACACTCCGTCAACTCTTTTTGCACACTCACAGTAAGAAGCATGACGGTGTGACTTTTGTCAACACCCGATGTAGAGAACTAAATGTATATGAAATTTATACCTAATATTAATGCTTAATAATTGTCACTTATTAACATAAACATTGCCTTCTGATAGGACTAAATACAAGAAAGCATTTAACGACAATCTCAGTAATCTAAAGATGTTAATGAGAATCAAACCTATCTTCTTGTAGTGGGTAGTAGGGGCCGTTGTGGAAGAATATTTGACTTAGGTTTATTTGCAAACACATATTATTCGTAATCCTCCACATCCAGTACAACAACATCTGATAGGCGGTCTGCACCCAACGAACTCCATGAGCTTCAAAGCACAGTACAAACATTGGCGACTCAGTTGCAACAGTTGATGGAGTACATAGCTCAGCTCCATAATGAGGTGGATGAGTTAAAAGGGAGGCGTAGCACCTCATCGCAACAATCAGAGTATCCATGGTCACCAAATGAATAGCATACTTGTAGTCATTTTTTATGAATTACAAATACTTATTATGTACAAAATAATTTTTTATTATCAATTAAGATAATTTTTACTTTATATTATCAATCAACTTTCTGTTTTAACAAATTAAATATTGAAACAAATCATAATATTATCAACAGATAACTCATAACTATTTAAATTATTCATCAACGATAACATCATCAAATAAAATTTAATGCAGGGAAATTTAAAAAATAGTTTTTAGTAGATTTACCGACGGAAAATAAAATTGGTCAGTAAAATTTATTCGATTTACCGACAGAAAACTAACAACCACTAGTAATGACAATATTAATTTACCGACGAAATAACCAAAACTATCAATAAGTTTGCCGACGGACATATCTTTTCCATCGGTAACTTTCCTATTGAAGACAATACAGAATAACCGTCGGGATATTCACCAACGATTACACAAAATTTTTGTCGGTAAATTTGCGACGGACATTCTGTGATTCGTCGCAAATTATTACTGACGGCCATATCTCCGACACCTTGGTCCATCAGTAAATTCCATCACTAACCAAGTTTTCCGACAAAATGTGTAGATATTTTGTCAGTAATTTCCGTTACTAAACTTCATTTTTCTTGTAGTACAAAAATCCCTTAAGTTGTTTGAAAGTCCTTAGAATTGGACACTATTGAACTATTTCAATCTTTGAGGATCTGTTGAAGCTCTTTTAGCTGATACAATTGTCTCAAATACTCCACCCTTTTTGCTCCAAAAGAATACTTATATCTCTTAACAAACAGTTGTTATTCCCTTAACATCTGTAACAGCTATTGTAAATGTTCTAGATGGAGTTGTACAGAGGAACTTTACACCATTATTCATTTTTAAAAAAAAACAGCACAAGTTTACTTAAGAATCCTCTAACAGTTGATATGAAATATTGCATCCTAAACCTTATGTATGTCCAACTCATGAATTCTCTAACAGTTGATATCAAAATGTTGCATCCTACACCATCAGGTGTATCCAGTAGTTATCAACACTAAACGGTTCTCCCCCAGAAAGTTTACAGCATTTAGTACATTTGCTTTTTGTTGATGTGGCAACACGAATACTTGTGTGTCCGGTGATCATTTATTGGATGGTTTCACGGTTATTTTGGGGGATAAACAAAAGCTGTTTATAGTGGAATGGAAGGAGGCAGCTGCTTTCAATAACGTGATATTCTTGTGAAGATGAGCAGAATTGATGCTGCAAAGGGAATAACTATGAAAAGATTAGTGAGAAAGAAACTCGTCCCTTCCCTTGGAGCTTACTGCTGTATGATTACATCAGTGCCCACAATTCTGTATTATTCGCATCTTCTAATTCCTTATCAGGGAATTCCTGATATTTTTTCGAGAAGGTCCGGTCTAGCAGCCAATTCTTTCAGGTTTCAATCTACTTTTATTGCATGAGACTGTCACTGCAATAGTACCCGTTAAGCCATCTTTCTATTCACGCAATACTTTTTATGTATTTACTTGTATCTCTTGGTTTACATTATAGTTTCTCATGGTACTTCTCTTTTGCTAGAAAAAATTTGACTCGACTGAATTGTAAGCTGAATCATGAGGTAGGTTCCTCCCGAAAATAGCCTGATTATTTGTTCTATAGCCATAGCCAGTGGCAGGACTTCTCATATACATATAACTCTTCCATTTTGTCTAGAACTAAATAATATAGTTCATACTGAATAATAACACTAGTTCTTATCTCATTGTGTAGGGAGTCACAAGGTTCGTGTATGAACATTATAAACATAAGAATTTTGCTGAACCAATATTACACATAAATTTATATGGTATATCAATGGAAGTAAACTAGAGCAAAAAACTCAAACAATCACAGTTAATATTTGAACCCAACAACTACCCTAAGAAATAATACAGTGGCAGCTTTGTAGATCAGAGCCTTATTCGTTTCCAACTTGTGTACCTTTTTCACTGTTGAGACCGACTTAACAAGACAGCAAATCTTGCCAACTTCATCTTTTGGCTGGGAAAAGTAACAGCAGAATTACACACGTAACTTTTCCTAATAGATATGCTGATGTAAAACTCTTTTAATGATTTGATGAAAAAAATCAACTTGGATGCAGAAGCAAGCTGAATACTACTACTAGGTGGGGGAGTGGGATTCTTATCAACATAGGAGACAGTGATGGGAAAAGAGAATCACAGTCTGTGCCAGAAATTAACCAAAGTCATATTCTGATCCCTCACTACCCACAACCCTTCAATTTATATTTTTAACTCTTCCAGCAAAGGAGCAGATGTGAGTGTGACCGCACATTTGCCAAAAACTAAAAGAACATAATGTGTTTGTGATGGCCACATTGGTGCTGTAAAACATCTCTTCTTCTTTCACTTGGCTGTGGCAGAGGAATAAAGATAGAATCTCTTCTTCAACACTTCTTTCCCTTTTAACTTATTTCTAATTTTGCATAGGGAAAGGCATGACAAGGACCACTGCCTGCAATCTTAAGTTCTGATGCCAATCATTTTTGGGATTTTTCCTATTCTTGAAGTATTTTGTAATTTTTCTTCTGTTTCTGTTGGTCACTTGTGATTCTCCTCCTGTTGCTTTGTGCTCTCTTGTTAATATTCTCCACCCACGTTACATCTCTGCTAATTACCGTAACACTGATCCTTGTTTTATGACAAGATTCTTTGTTGCTTAATCTGTATGCCTATACTTCAACATTGGCCATTGGAGTGAGGAGCAGCCTTTGTTTACAATAGCCAATGCTCTCCAAGTTCTTCTCCTGCACCTCTTCACCTTGCAGTGTCCGTGATTAAAATGTTATAATATCATTCCTTCCTAAAGGATTTGCAGATGTTCTTGTTCCTCTACAAATTGTTGGAGAAAGTCATTTAAAAGATGTATAAATATAAGATGAAGTGAAAATGTTTCTATGTACATGAAGAAATTCAACGGAACTCAGACTAAACTAAGCTTAGTAATCAAAGTTTAGTAATAACTTTGTTTCAATGAACTTAACACTACAGACAATGTTATGCATTGGGCCACGTGAGCTCTGCCCGACATCCTTTCCTGCAGGTGACCCAGTGGAGAAGCTAGCGATGTGAAAACTGAGAAGTGAATCAAGGGGTTGACTTATGGAAAATAATATCTAACGTTGGTTGTCCCATCATAGCACTTGATGTGAAATCAAGTGCTTTTTTACATCATATAGTCGTATGCGATCCTCCTCTGTTCGATTGTGTATATTTTCATGGGTCCATCGTCGTTATGCCGTTCTTTTGGTGAAGAAGGAACCTGTGACAATTAATGGTCAGTACTTGAATGCATAATTAGTATACTAACTCTCGAAGTGAAAATAAATTTATACGATATTATCTTTTAGTCGGATATGACTTGTGATCCGCGTGAATAATATAACATGGGACTAGATCCTCGTGTTTCTTATTTTTACCCTATTTTATCATCTTTTAATCTAAGCCGTCTATTTATATGAGATAAAAAAAGAATAAGGTAAGGTCAGAGCCATGTAGATTTGGAGAAATGTTAATTTATTAGAATCTGATTAGACCCTAAAAGCGATGTCCGTACCAGAGCATCAGCTGCTCTCTGCAATCCACCTGTGGCTGTTTCGAGTGTCTTTTATATTTTGATGTTGTTTTTCCTTTTTTTTTTAGTTTATATGTTTCTATTTTCCTTAGTTTTGAGCTAAGACTGCTAATTGATTGGTTGGCTACATTAATAAGGTTTTATAATAATTGGATATTATCAGATTTTTATAAATAAACATATTTAGCCAATGAGTGCGAAGCAGAAGTTAGAAGGGGATATTCTCATGGTTAAGTGGTGAGTAGCTCTTGGCCAGATTTGTCCAGAGGAACATTCCTCCTTTTTTTTTTAATATAAGAAGCTTGTTATTAACGGAGAGAATATATATATATATATATATACACACACTAAAAACATACACATTTATGCATTAATGTCATGATAATCACTGTTTAATAACATACAAATTTAAAGATGAGGGTTACTTAGCCTAAATTTAGTTCACTAAGTTTTTTGAAATGGAAAAAAAGAAAATAGAATTGTATCTTTTCGAATTCACTTCCTAAAATATTTCTATCTAATATTTAACATAATGTCGTTTTAATTATTGAATAAAATTGGACACTCTTTAAACTCACATTTAGACAGAGTTATTTTGAGCTCAGAATTCTAACCGATTCTAACCGCGTATTGTGGTTGAGAACTAGCGGAGGGACGTAAGTGACCAAATGTTTAAAGTCTAATGTCAGGAGCTAACATCTACGTCCTGATGAAATTGTAGTAGTCAACAATCCTACTTTTGAAGTCCAAAGTCAGGAGGTGGCATCTACTTGCAAGGGTGAAGAAAAGCTTTTTGAAGTTGTTTTCTCACAAAGATTGCACATTACTCCAAGCAACTGTAGGTTAATAAAGGAAGTTGATACGTCTTTCTCATAAAAAGCAACTGTAGGATTGTAAGAAAAAACTATTTTGATATTTACTCAATTCAACTTTGCTCTTTTATAATAGAACAGGAATGCCACCTATATTCGTAAATGTAAAAGACTTTACTAAATCTTGAGGGAACTTACCTGTCCACATGTTTTTTACTGCGGCACACAGGGTGCTCACCTCTCTTTTCTCCACTATATAAGGACCATTCCCGCATAAATATCATTCAAGCCTTTGGAGTGTTCTATTTCTCTCTTATTCTCTCCTCACTTTTCCTTGCTTTATCCAACATTCTTCCACCAAATGGAGAGAAGCCATTTGAACAGGCAGCTTGTTCTTACAAGGCAGTATCTATTCGATCAGGTTCTTACCTTCTCACTCATTTTTTTTAGCTTTTTATATTTTCTTTCAAATCCAAGTTTTTTTTTCTTTTTTATGTCTATGGCCTCTTACTACCTTCTTTCAACATAAATTGAAGAAATGCTCTCGATTTGCATAGAGGGGGGTCTTCTGTGTTCACTACATGATTCCAGTGAGGAAACTCAATTCTTAATCATCGAGATGGTGCTTCCACTTTGAAAGTACAGTTTCTTAGCACAAAAATTACACTCAAGTTTTAACCATCAAGTTGACGATTCCACTTTGCAAGTACAATTTCTTAGCAGAAAAAATTCGACTCAATTCTTAAATCATCAAGGTGGTGAATTCACTTTGAATGGGCAACTTCTTAGCATAAAAATTCCACGTCTTGGACTTCTTGCATTAACAAGGTATCAACAAGTTGAGTCTTCACAGATCAGAGCACAATTACTTCATCAATTTCTTCTTCCCCACAGTCCCCTTTAGTGAAATTATCCGAGTAATTGGAATAGTTACATTCACTAGCTTGTTAGGACTTTCACTTGTGGAAAATCACCTTCAAACATTTATAAAATGCCATGGATTATCACAAGCTTGAGATATAGGCTTGCTTGCTTATGTTGCAACCTTACATACAGTGTTGTTTCCTCTTTAGTTTTCATCTTTTACTTGAGCTAAGATTGAAACTTGAATGGTGAGTTACTCCAGGGGTATCTTGATGAACAATTTATCCAGCTTGAGGAGCTCCAAGATGATGCCAACCCCAACTTTGTAGAGGAAGTTGTCACATTGCACTACAGAGATTCAGCTAGATTAATCTATAATATAGAGCAAGCATTGTTAGTTCCAACTTTTTTTTTCCCTACTTGTCATGTTGTTGGAGATCAGATTGAGTTAAAAAAAACATTTTGTTTACGCAGAGAGAAGTCTGCTTTTGATTTTAACAAGTTGGACAGTTACATGCATCAGTTCAAGGGAAGTAGCTCAAGGTAAACTAATATATGGAATGCGGAGTAGAATATTATATTATTGATATTTTTTAAAAGTTACTATCAAGTATATTCTTTGTTGGCTTTACCAACAACAATCTCTTCTATCTTTCGTAGCATTGGAGCCAAAAAGGTGAAAGCTGAGTGCACTCTCTTCAGGGAATATTGCAGGGCAGGAAATGGAGAAGGGTAATGACATCAACCTTCAACTTTATTTGCTTGAAATCATATTTGGTTATGAAACAAATTCAGGGAATATCCATGCAACCAGTTAAACTAATCAACTTCTTGATGTGGTTTTATTTGCATGCATGGAAACAAGCAGGTGCATGAGGTCATTTCAGCAACTCAAGAAAGAATATGCAACCCTGAAAAGGAAGCTTGAAGCCTATTTTCAGGTGCCTCTGTATGCATATAACTTATAATTCTTAAGTTCCCATCCAATCTTCTTATTTCTTGGCGTTAATGTTCAGCTAGCAAGACAAGTAGGGCCTATTGACACAGCATCCCGCCCTAAGTAAGAACTATGCACACGGAAGAGGAAGAGAAGGCTAAATGTAGAAGAAAACTATATCAGTATCTACGGTGTATCTAGTACTGCCTGTAGTATTTCTAATCCAGTAAAAGATTGGAAGTGTATGGTGCATGCTTAGCAGCTTTTTGGTTCACTAATAAGCTACATGTACTAGATAGTTTGTACACAAAGAGCCCTAATGCAAGTAACATGAAAATTTTGCTTGTTTCAGAATTAGACAAGTCTCAGTTTTCACTGCAGGTTCCATGTTCTAACTTACTTATACAGACTGCAAACAATGAAAATGAAATGGGCATCCCCATCCCAGAATTCGGCCTTACAACTGCTAAATATTTTGGATATGCAATACAAGAAAAAAGGAGTCATAAATTTAATTAATTTTACATGCATATTGCGACTTCCTAATAAAAAAGTTTTATATGCCCTTATTCTGCAATGAGATGGTAAAATAGTTTCATATATGAAATCCCATCTTCGTATTCAAAAGATAAAAACTTTAGCAGTTTTCTGGTTTTCGTTAAGATGGTAGTACAAGAAATTGAATTTTAGGGATTTGGAAAAAAATAAATTTGAGAAATTGTACTAAAAACTAAAAAGCTTGTATTTTGGATCTCCGGTAGGCCTTTTTCTTCCACACATCCCACTCCCCCGCTTCATCGCGGTGACACCAGCAGAGGCCGAAACAGAACTCTCAAAGTCCATTTTACCTTGGGCATTATTCGGAATCCTCTATCCCTACCACCTCCTCTGCCAGCTCCCTCACATTGATTCTTCAAAAGAAGTTATAAAAGAAAATCTTGTTATAACTATTCATTATAATAATCTTTTAATACTTCAAACTGCCAAATCTTTATCTTTAATCTAGCTATTTTATAAACTAAAATAATTATTTATGTGAAATATTGAAATATAATATTTTATTTTTACTAATCATAAATAAATTTATATAACTTTGATACTAAGTCCTGTTCTATATTTTAGTCAACTTTAATAAAATTTTTAATTTTTTTTATAAAAATAGCTTGTCATTATACTCTCTATGGACACATTTTCATATAAGAAAAATATTTTTTTAAAAATTAAAATGATTAATTTAAAAAATAAAATAAAAATCCTTCTGTTTATTTCTCCAACACTTGCGCAGACTTTGTGATCTTACGGTATATACGTGTTTTGGGAAAGTGCTTGTAAATTGCAGCGTTAGGATACAATACATCACATTCGGAAACAAAGAGCTTATAAAATTGAAGCCTTCTTGTACTAGCTTAGTTAGACACATGGATAACAAGCCTCTAGTTCTGCTTGTCTTTGGCAATTCTCTTTAATGCAGTAGGACTTTGAACATTTGCATCCTTAGTGGTTATAATAATCACTGTCATGTGCAAAAGTCCACTTGCAAAGTTACAACATAAGTTTCAGAGTAGACTCATGGCTGCTCAGGACGAGAGGTGCTAGTACCGAGGCTCTGGTTAACAGGAAGATGTTCAAATTGTGCACTTGGGAAACCCATTTCCTAATAATAGAGAATTTGAGGAATGAAGAGCATCAATGGTTTCCTGCATGCTATCACAAAAGGGATATGATAGCTTTCTTTTCTAGTCTTCTCCTATTTTGGTCTCTACTGCAACTTTTATAGCTTGCCATCTCCTCAAAATTCCTCTACATGCTAATACTTCATTCAATTTTGTTCAATTCTATGTATGGTATAAGATGCAATCAGAACTATTCCTAATGTCATTGTAGTTGTTATTCAAGCAAAGGTGTCATTCACATTTGTCGTGAAGTTCCTCAAGGCATTCGAGTTGCAAACGAGTAACATTTAAAAAACACAAAACGTTAAGGAAGAAAGTCACGCCATTGTTATAAAATTAGCGGACTTTTCATGGTAAGAGAATCCACCAAAGAAGAGAGAGTAGGTACGGGAGAAACAAATAGGAGCAACAAAAACTGGGAAAGAGTTTTATTCCCTCCTCTACTAGTTCTAGTATCATCTCCCCACCTTTTGAAAGTCCTCAATATAGGTGCCAAGAAGTGACAAAATGCCCTAGTTAGCTTCTTTATAGAGAAAAGACTTTCTTTTTCCCATGTTTAGAGTTGGGCCAATACTAACAAGAGAAAGCATGGAATAGAGAAAATCCTAATAAGTGAAGATGATTTCTTTATCTTCAAGTTCTCCTCTAAGCTCAAAGTAAAGAAGATATTAGAGCGTGGTCATTGGCATATCCAAGGCAAACCCTTGTTCATTCAAAACTGGAGATCAAGTCTCCCTTGGAAAAGACCTTCAAGATTAGAGTTCTAATTTGGGTGAACTTCTATAGGATCCTAAGTCCTCAGAAGTATTAAACCATTTGGCTTGTAAACTTGATAAGCTTCTCAGCTTGGATGAAAACACTACCAACATAAGGCAAATAGGATACGTACATGTTTGTGTGGAAATTGACATTTGCAAGGAGCTTAAAATTTGATAAGTTTGGAAATCTTGTAAAAGACTCCATTTTCATAATTTATGTTCCCCAAAAGGTACAAGCAAAAGATGGCTCCAGAAGGAATAAAATATCTCAAGGTCCTCTTATGAAACTTCAATAATGGAGAAACAAAAAGTAATTAAGGAAAATGATGTCAACTTGGACGACTCAAATTCTCACAAAGACAAACAAGTCTTGTTCCTCAATCTATTAACTCAAAGAATTAAGGAACCAAATTATTGTACACACTAATAATAAGCTAGGAGATTCGGGTATTTTAAGAGAAATACATGAGACATTGTTGGCTCACTTCAATATAGGCAATTGTAAACCTTTTAGTACTTTATTTATTGGTCATTTCAAATTGAGTTCTTAATAGTTTCCTATGAATGCAAAAATGAAAATTTGAGACAAAGAAGATTCCTACTCATTAATTGTTAATAGCTTGATATTTGATGTTTCGTATGTGAGAGTAGATATTACACACACAATTGATGTTAAGAGTCGATTCTCTAAGAAAAGAGCATTGAGAAATAGCAAAATGACTAATTAGATATCTTATAGGTACTTTTAAACTATGGTTATATTTTGGTAAACAATACACGTTATATGAATATACAAATGTAGATATGGATAAAGATGTAAACTCTAAAAAGTCCTTGTTAGGTTACTTGATGAACCTTATAAGGAGAATTGTTTTTTAGTAATCAAGAACAAGGTTTTGAATTTTGTAATGTATCTACCGGTACCAGCCAATAGGTACTATACAGGGCAAAAAAGGTAGGAGACTGAAGGATTTTGTATCAGCCAATATTTATCGACCAAATATCGATCGATAACGTAATACAACTTGCAGCTTGCCAATCGCTAGTCAACTCCCGTCCCCTTGTGCCATAATTCCCCACCCCTTAGTGCTGCAATATAGCTTGCAGCTTGCCACTCGCTAGCCAACTCCTCTCCTCTGTTAGTCGCTACCTATCGCAGTCTTCAACTCGCCAACTAGGCACCAGCTCCTCTCCTAAGCTTGTCGCCTCACGATTATCACCAATCACCACTTGTCGCCGGTAACCACCAGTTACACCAGTCAACAATCACTTGCTAGTCATCGCCAACCGTCAGTCACCCTTAGTCGGTTCCCTCTTGTGTTGTGTTGTAAAATTGGTTGTGACTTGTCATTAGTCACTTGTGAGCTTAAGTCAAGGTTGCATTTTACTTTTTGTGTGTGTGTATGTGTATGTGTGAATTATGGAAAACTATGTGTATGTGTGGATTGCTTGTGTTGTAGGCTTGTGGATTTGTTGACTTGTGGATGTCATGTATCAACTATTATCATGGATGGCTTGTGAATTATGAATTTGTGATTGTGGAATAGCGAAATGAAAGTTTGAATTTGTGTCATTCATAAAAATTATCTTGGTGTTTACTTGGAAATTAGAATTGGTTATGTTTTTGACTTTCTATAATGATTGGGAACTAGAATTCTGACTTAGATTATGAATTTGAGTTTGAGGCTATTCATTTGTTGTTTGAAATTTTCTTGTTTGAAGTTTGAGATTGAGATACATTGAAATTTGAATGAAAAGTTAGTATTTATTATAAATTGGGTTATATATTATAAATTAGATTTTGTAATCATAAAAATAAATTAGTTAATTTATAGTTGAATTATATGATTAGTAATTATAGAAATTAAATTATAGTTGTTTGTTTATCTTTATGCCTAGATTATTTAATCAACTAATCAATAATTATACAAAATAAGTTATAGATAAGAGTTTATGGTTAAATTACAGAATAAGTTATAGGTAAGAGTTTATGGTTAAATTATGTTATTACATAAATTGAATCATAGATGTAAGTTTATAATTGAATTATGTAATAACACAAAATGAGTTATAGTTGCAACTTGTGAATTTATGATTGAATTATATAATCATACAAATAGATTATAGTTATGAGTTTATTTTTGAATTATATAATTACACTAAATGGTTTATAGTTGTGAGCTTATGTTTAAATTATGTAATCAAACAAAATGAGTTATAGTTGTGCAAGCTTAACAAACAAAGTATACATTTGATGTTTGGATTTATAAAGAAACATGGGTTATTGAGAAACTATTATTGATTTATTTCTTCATTTTTCACACAAAATTATTTTGGTACGAAGTTATTAAGTTAATTTTGATATATGTCTTTATTTATTTTTATAGATAAATGGAAGGAAGTTCAAGTACTCCCAATAATTCAACCACTTCAGGGAGATTCAATGATCCAGCTTAGACTCATGCTAGATTAGTTCCCAGAATAAAGAACCATACCATTTGTTTTCCTTTTTATAAAAAGCATTTGAAAGGTAGAGAAATTACCAAATTAAAGAAGCATTTAACTGGAGTCAAAGGTTATGTGAAGCCTTGTAAAAAAAACAAAAAGAATCATAATGTGATATAGCAAATGAAGACTTTGCTTGAAGAGTATCAGCACGAGAAAGATAGAAGGAAAATATTATATTACGAAATTGGTAGTGGAAGTTCCTTTGTTAGTGGTCAAGATGATAGTTGGAATGTTGAAGGTAGCAGTATTCATACCCAACAAGAAGAGAAAGTTGCATCTTATGTTAGAAAAAAAAGACAGGTGTTTAAATTTTTTGCACCACGAACAACTCCTAAAGCTTAACCTTCAATACTTATTCCCTTATAATCTAAAGAAGCTGCTCATGACGTGGATATAACAATAACTAAATGATGGTATGATTCAGGTATAGTATTCAATGTTGTCTAGTCTTATTATTATCAATCTACAATAGATGTTATTGTCTCTTACGGTTCAGGATACAAAGCTCCTTCAATTAATGATTATAGAGGTAAACTTCTAAGTAGCTTTGTTTATGAAATAAAAAGTTATTTGGATGAAAGAAAAATGACGAGCTACTTTTAAATGTTCAATCATGTTCAATAAAACAGGAACCTATTATTAATTTTTTGTTTATTTTGCAAAGGGAACAATATTTTTGAAGTCTATTAATGCATCTAGCCTTGTTAGGAATGTTGATAGTCTATTTAAGATATTTGAAGAAGTTGTGAATGAAGTTGAGATAGAAAATATTATTCAGTCCATTATTAATAATGATTCTACTTATAAAGCAGTTGTAAAAGCTTGCAAAGTAGAAATAATTCTTTTTTTTGACTCCTTATATTGGATATTGCATTGACTTGATGTTGAAAAATATAATAGATGCTAGATATTTTTTTATTATTGATAAGATTGTAAAGAAAGACAAAAGGTAACCAAGTTTATCTACAATCGAGCATATGTCCTCAATTTAATGAGGAGTGATTTCACAAATGGTAGAAATTTGTGTCGTTTTGTTACTATAAGATTTGCAACTAATTTCTTATCACTTTAGTGTTTTATTTTAGTGAAGAAAGAGTAGAGAAAATGTTTACAAGTGATAAGTGAGTTACATCTCAATATGATAGGCATAATATTGGATTGGAAGTTTGTCAATGTCAATGTCAATTTGTCATTCAAGTTTGTAACAAAATGATAATAAATTTTGGTATCAATGTCAATTTCAATGTCAACTTGAAGATAATAAATTTTGGTATCAATGTCAATTTGTCATTCAAGTTTGTAAGCCCTTGGTGAGGGTACTTTGTCTAGCTGATAGTAATAAGAAGCCAATAATGAGTTATTTTATGATGTCATAAAGAGGGTGAAGGATGCAAGGAAGGCCAATTTAAAAAATAATTATTCTACCTTATCTTACAATCATCAATGAGAGATGAGAAGAACAACTTTACTCTCTGTTGTTTGCAGTTGGGGCAATTTTGAATCTTAGTATCTATTTTAGACCAAATTTTGCAAAGAAAGTTGAAGCTAATAAGGGAATGCTATTAACTATTACAACAATTGTTGCCCATGAGATGATGCAAGATCTCCTAAGCTTACAAATGAAGATTTATAAAGATGTTTCTAGTTATTTCAAGATGTCAATTGTTATACGTCAAAGAAACAAACTTAATCTAAGTATATATTTTTTATACTTTTGTTATTTGTTGAAAATTAATCATTAATTTATTTTGTTTATAATGTTACTTTCTTTGCTTTACAATTGCTTGGTGAGATCAATTCTAAAGTGATGTTCTAAAATTACAAAGGTTTGCAATTTGAATTCTAATCAATGTGTGAGTGCAACAAGGTGTGAAAGGAATTGTAGCACATTTGAATTCATCAATTCTAAGAAAAGGAATATATTGGAGCAAAAAATATTGAATGACTTAATGTTTAATCAATACAATTTAAAGCTTCGGGAAATGTATTTTATTATTATTATTAAGATGGTTATAATTTCTTATAATTTAATTTTATTGTTTACAAGGACTCTTAATATAACATGTACTTTTGTAGATCAAATTTGCCTTAATCATATTGATCTTTTAGCAAATTAGGTTTTTGAGGAACTGAGTTTGATAGATGAGAGTGACTTAAAAGATAATCTTAGATGAAAAAGTATTTACATGTCATTTGGTGCAACGAATTTGAATGATGGTGAAGATGAGACTCCTCTCAATGATGAAGATTTTATATTAAATGAGAATTGAGGTCAATGCGATTTGAGTGAGTATTCGTTTAAATGAAGTTCTAGATTTTTTATTTTTCTTCTTTTAATTTCACTTATATTTAGTGTATATGTTAAATTCTATATATGTGATGCAAAAATAATTGTAAATGTTTGTGCTTCAAGTTTCACTTTTAGTTGGTTGTTTCCTCTGCACGAATTCTTGTTGTAGATTATAATTGTTAGAGAGTCATAGATATTTATTATTTTTTTATTTTTTTTGATGTTATTTTTATTTATTATATGATAAAATTGTAATATTTTAAATACTTTATATTGTTCTTAATTTTATATTTGTACGATGATTAAATGATCTTTTTCAAATTAATTGTGGCTATTGTTAATAAGTGAAATATGTGAAAATGATATTAATAAAAATAAATAAATTGTTGTTATTTTAAATTTCTATTATTATGATTTTTAGAAACAGAGTTGATGTAAAATTATAAATTATACAATACAATATATTGAGGGACTAAAAAAAATTCAAAAATTATTTTATAATTTTGAAAAAGTTATTTAAAATAGTATCCGATATTGACCGATACCGATATAGTACTATATCAAAACCAAATTTAGTTCGGTACCATATCAAAACCAAGTTCGATGTTGGTACCGGTACAAGATTCGTAACATTGTTCAAGACTATATAAATGGGTAAATACTTTCTACCACACAGGCAGAGCAAGTTACAAGTAAGGAACTCCTATGAATGAAAAAGTTGATGTAAAAGTGGGGCCAAAAACAAGTTATACTGTGATTGTCAAAACATTATTCTCCTTAATAAGAACCTAATATTCCAATCAATGTCAAAGCACGTTGATGTATGGTATTATTAGATCTAAAATATTCTTGAATCAAAGATACTATAGCTAAAGAAAAATCCACAATGAGACAATGAAGTTGACATAATTATATATAGAAACTCAATATTTACATGCAAAGCCAGAATGGATATCCCTCTCTCATGGATATAAAAGGAAGTTGATGTCTTTCCCATCACTATCCACCATCAAAAACATATGGGACAGTCGAAAGCATATAAATAAATCAGCATATACATTTTCTAATTTAATTTTCTCTTAATTTGATTTTATTATTGACTAATATAATATTTAATTAATTAATGCTAGTTATTAATAAGAATAGACGAAAATTATAATTTAACTATTTGAACGAAAATTATAATTTAACTATTTGATTTATTTTATTTTATTTTATCTACCAATTATTTTAAAATTAAAATTAAAAGTTATTTATGAAATAAAAACTTTTATAAATAATAAAAGTATAACTGATAGAAAATTTAAGTTTTTATTTTTATTGAAAATATAAAAATTAAAAGTACAATAAGAAAACAAATAAGTGAAATTTGACAATGACTCTTTAACAGTACGACATAGTTGTTTCATTTGTTATTTGGTAGAAACTTCAACTGTTCTGTTCTAGTTGCTTATTTTACGCATGCAGATTGAGCTTCGCTTGTATCACCCCCTTCTTTCCTTGTTTTAAGAAATCGCAGGAACTAAAACACTTATGTTGCTGAAGCCTCTTCCCACAATTACTTTGAAAAAGAAGAATGATATTGATGGAGACTTACTGCTAATAGAATAAGACTTTAAGGCAACTCCAAATTTTAAGGGCCATACATTGAAGTCCAAGGATGGGAAGATTAGTTTATCAGTCTGTTTGGGCAGGGCTTCCTCCAGCCGGCTCCGATCCCTAGCGTTCATAGTGCCACGTCGACGAGAAGTTTGATTTCTAAGACGTGTACTTTGATGGCATGTACAACTATGGCCAAACTATCTCGTGGTTCTGCTTACCTTTTAGAATATTGGCTAGTCTGACATACCCGATCCTATTGTATACAAGCTAAACTTGCATGAACAAACATATATACAGCAGTCAGATTGTTGAATTTCTCTAAGACCCAAGAACATCAGAAAGGAAATGAAACAGAATCTTCCAGTGAATTAGACAGATCAAGGTTCATACAGCTGCCAATGGCAGTTCTGGAGTAGGAGCACTCATTTAAAGGGGTTTAAATGTCATTCTTTTCCTAGTTTACTCTTTAACACACGGGGCAGGCACCTCTATTTTCAAGAAACAAAATCTCCTAGATTAAGTTCTTTCAACTACATTCATAATTTTGAGGTAAAATAGGTGGGAATGAACAAAATTGTTATCACATTTACATTGCAGAGCCAATGTTTGGTGAAAATGAGAGTTTGGTTTAGAAGTGAAGACTTCTAGAAGCAATCGATGCCCTGCTTTGACAATCAACAGAAGAAAAGGAATGAAAATCAAAGCTGAAGCAGAATATCTGCAAGTATGCAATTATCTGGTATTGTAAGCAACATTGAAAAATTGGATGTAAAACACTGACCAAGCATGCTGGCATCTAACAGCTTCTTGACGAACAGCTCTCTTCGGATCATCCAGAGCCTTTACTATAGCTTGTAAGACCTTAATATAGTAATTGGAAAAGAGAGGTAGGAGTTTAGTAATGTGCCAAAGATTGTCATCTTGTAAAAGATTGAAAATCAGGTTAACCAGATAAAAATTGTAATCAGTTCTCTTGAATGAGCAGGTAATCAAAGGCAACAAACTTTGTATCCAACTTGATTACAAACCTGGATCCTCATGGGATATATTCTTGCATGAGGCAGCTCTGACATAACAGCGAGACATTGGATTGCTGTTTCTCGGACAAGCTAAGCATGTCCAAAAAAAAAAAAAAGACCTTTTCTAAATATCTCAATGTAAATATAGTCATGGACTATCAACAGAAACCAGGGAGTTTGGAATAAGTAAAACTGAACTTTTAGAAGAAATTAACCATTGAGTTTTAACTTAAATCGTCTAATAATTCTAAACTGAAGTTTTATGTATCCAATCAGATTGCTACAACAACCATGTGGATCAATTTCCATAAGTAACCAAGTACTGGATGGGAAATCATTACATGTAACAAGGAATAGCAGGAAGCATTTATGTAAAAGAAAAAGCAAAATTTTAGGGAAAGATTGGATACCATCATATGAGGGTAGGCACTAAGTGCAATGAGGCTATTAATGATTTTAGATGTGTTCTCAACAATGGCTTCATGTCCTGCATGCACAAGAAATCAAATTGGGTAGTACATTAGAAGCAGGTAAAAGGAAATCAGAATGCAGATGACTTGCAAATAATCACCACTAAACAAAGTGTTATTAAGTTGCATTTCAATGTGTCGGAAGCAAAAAGTTCCATTTCAGTTTATATTTGAATGCAGAATGTAAAATATAATTTTACTTACCATTTTTATCTGTCAAAACTCCTGACAAGATCAGCAGCAGGCTATACAAGACATCTTTATCTGAAACATCCTTGCTTAACAAAGTCAAGGCATCCAATACCATCGGAATTAACTGAAGAAAGAGTAACCGATTTCAATAAGCAACCTTGATTGACACAAACAAGATAAGGAATTTGAGACACCAAGGAATTACCCTCTTTGCGCTATCCAGGATAGCAAGAAGTGGAGTATCACATATAATATGTGCAAAAGCTCGATGTAACATGGATCTGAAATCAAAGAAATTAGGTTGTGCAATGCAATAAATAAAACCAAGATCATATGTGAACTTTTCCAATTAATGTTTCCATACAATCCCACATAGATAACTCTAGATTAACAGCTCAATAAATTGCCTCCAAGATAAAGGAAACCAAAGGCCAATAACAGTTACATCAGAGAAGAGTGTCAACCTTGACAATGATGAACCAGATTGGGTTATCAATGACTGGAAGATGGGCATCATGGTGGAGAAAAATCGTTGTTTATAAAGCGGCCTTATTGTTGCATAAAATTGGCGATTTAAACAAATTGCAGAATCACTCATTATAATTTGAAATGCATCTGCAGCACATTTCATCACCGATGTGCTTGCAAACTGTTGAGAACTGTTTTCTAATGATTCCTGGTTCAATGAAAACGAATCCATTGTGTCTTCTGACAATAAACATTTTAGAAAAATCATAGTTAAGTCTTTCACTCTATCATGTCCCCGCATAAGTAAACCTTTTGCAATCCATGCCAGTCCAGAAATGGCATGGCTCAGAAACAATTCACTATGTGCAGCTCCCAGAAGGAAATTAGGAAGACCTATCTCATTTCCATGGCTCATTCTGCCACTTCTCTCGGGACTAGTTTCATAAGATCCCCAGAAGTTTCTGCTGAAAATTATATCCATTGCCTCCTCCAAGGCACCATTTGGCACAAGATCCAATTTGTTAACTAGAGAACTCAAAGCCTGTGCTGCAATAGTATATCCCTCAAGCATAGTGATCATAAATAAGCGTACAAAAGTTGTAAGATTTGGAATAAGTGTTTGAGCATGAAGAGCTATGACCACTGATGCTAATAAAGAAAGAATCCATTCATCTCTACTGGAAAGTTTGTCCACTTCCAGGGTAGAAATAAAACCTTTCATGTGGATGCTTAACAAAGAGCCCTTCAGCTGCAAAGGTGGGTTTGATAAAAGTATCCTATAGGCTTTATCAACAATTATGTTCTGATTTTCCACCGAACAGTATGCAACAGCAAACTTCATAACCGTTATCACTGCCTCAAGAAGATCCTGGTATACAAGAAATAAATGTCATTGTCAATTCTGAAATTAAACTAAAACTCCTTTGTTTTCCTATAAAATCAGTCAACAGTGCAAGATCCATTGCTTATTTAGCAAGACTGCCCATAAAACAATAACCAGAAGGAAAACAAATATAGCAACAATACTAACTTTTCCACAAGTGTCAACATCCAAGGACCAACAATTGTCAACTTGATTCCAAATTCTCACCACCAAGTGCAAGAGAACTTCCTCAAAACCTTCATTTTTCTGGATCCTGGATTCGTTACAACATATTCCACATGAGCAGAACAAGATTAACAGCCAATCCAACGTCATTACTTCCAAAGAAAAAAATGAAGAAACTATAACAAGACAACAAACATCACATTATGAAGACTAAACTCCTAAAAAGACAAAAAGACTTCTTTAATTGATCACTGAAGACAGCATACAAGCAAAGAGACAATTATTGTGGATATTCAAGGTTCCATATAATTCAGTGATAGAAACAAGGCATGCATACAAGTGTTTGCCGATATAAAAGTGACAAGACAATATGCTAAACAAAAGAGTAAGGTATCAGTAAAGTTATACCATGGAAGCAACTCCTTAGAATAGCATTCCAATAGGTGAAGTACAATCTTTGCTGATTCCAAATTCCCTTGGATCTGTGCACCAGAAAACACAAGCGAGTAACAAGAAATGAAATAAAAAACTTTCCGGGGGGAGGAAAAAAGTTAGTGTCTATGGAAAAGAACCAATCAAATGTCCAAAGCGTTAAGTTGTATGCTTTTTGCAGAGTTCATTTACATTAGTACTTGGATTCAGAAATATAAATTTCATCCTACTATAAGTCACGGAAAAAATCAGCAATAAACCAACTCTTTTCATCAAAGATATTCACTATCTCCAGTGAACTAATAGATTAACAGATTATTGAAGAGGTATACAATTACCATACACTCAGATAGCTTAATGAGGACAATATCTTCCAGCTTTAAAGTTATCTTCATCATATACTGAAGTCCACTTTTGCCAATGACTGATACAGCTTCCATTTTAAGAGAAAATGGCATACTAAAATCACCAGAAGACAATAAGGAAACAATCTTCTCAATAACAATATCCATATAGCTCAAAATTTTCTCTGAGTCATCACAGCCATGGAGAAATGAGCCAATATGCACCAGCGCTTTCAAAGCAAGTTTCCACAACAATGTCTTGCCAAAATCAGAGGTGATAATTGACATCAATCTCAGCAAAATATTGTCAAATGTTGATTTCAATATCAGTCCATAGCCTCCAGGTAATGTAGCCAAAGTCTGCAAGCCCTTCACTGCACAGCAATTCAACTGTTATGAATATCATGGAGACAGTCGTCAATGATTAAGCTGGACTTGAACTAGCAAACAATGACTTAGAAATAGAAAAATAATTAAACAATAACTGCCCATCTTCAAAAGGTATCAGCACAGTTTCATTCCTTGATTCTATGACATTGCATTATATTTCTAGATGCTCCCTGCATAGCTGAGGATACTTGTTCCCTGCATAGCATCCCCAGACATTACTCCAGATACAGGTAGCATCTTATTACTTCAGAAGCAAAAAGGCAATCGTACACAAACAACAACTGTGTACACGCCATTGCACATCACAACAAGAATAAGGGGAACAACTATTTGGACATGAAAATAAATCAGATCAGATTTTTATCTAACTAGCAGAAAACATGGATGTCTTTAATTACTAAAGATTATAATTTTTGTTGTAAAGTTGTACTTTGGGCCCTCATTTAATTTATCAAAAAGGAAGACTTCTGATCTCTTTTCCAATTAGCTCTGTGTATATAATGGGAAAAGAAAAGCAAATGCAAAGTTTTGGCACTTGGCAGAGTTGACCATTTAATGCTGACTGGAAGATAAATTATCAGGATCATCAATACATTAGCATGTCACCTTGTTAGACAAAAATTTATTTAGTCTCTTTAATACCTAAATCGGAATCTGTAAATCAGATGTTGATTAGCATTTAACAGGAAGGTTCATGAAGAAACAGACAACTTCACTGGCCTCTAAATCACATGACAAGTTTTTGGGAGTATATAGAAAGGGAATTCACCTCCAAGGTGCACAAACACATCATGGTCAGCTTCATTAATACTTCTATTCAAGATAGAACTGAAAATCTTGCTTAATGACGTGGAGAATTGCTTCAGCAAACAGAAATATGCCTCAGTTGTAGGAATAAATTGCTTTTTGGTATCCTCAGCAACCAGGATCAAATCTCTACACGCTATGAGAAGTTCCATGCAGATGTAAAAACATCCAAAATGAAGTTGAGGGACTTCACAATTGCCATCTAAATTGCAGGACTCCGAGGCAATTTCAACTGGGAGACCCATAGTCTCCATCATTCGGGGAAAGAAACTTTGGAAAACTACATTGCAGGAAGAAATGGAAGCTTTGGTGGAAACATAAAGTATTCTACCAACCATAAGCAATTCCTTCTTGCTTTGCATGTGAATTTCATCGTAACTCGTGTAATTAGTGGTGTTATTGAGAATCATGTTTATCTGCTCATCATGGGTAATCAAAGTTAAGAACATATCATCATATTGAATGATAACCTTCTCCAGTAACGAGAGAGCTTCTCTTGCAATTTGATTTCCTCCATTTCGTGATTCTGAAGTTAATTGTAGCATAGGGTCTTCCTCAGAGTCATATAATGCCTCTTTCAGTGAAGACCAAATAGCTCCTGCATGTTTTGCTATTCTCTCTGCTCCATATTTGAGTATGCAGTCGCCCAGATATATCAAAGAATCAACCTAAAAGCATATAAAGCCAGTATTAACAGCACAAAGGCACACTTCCTTGACAAACAAGCTGAGCCTTGAATATACCCATCAACAACCCAAACTACTAAAAAGTAAAGACAACTGACCTTGGCAGTTGGCAGGGAGGAAGACAGTTTCTCAAGAAGTAATCGCATGGCAAAAGGCTCAAAAAGGGGTGTGGCTGAAAAAGCAAGCTGTAAATGAAAGAGAAAGAGAAATAGAAAACGGGGTCACAATCCAACATGAAATTTTGGCATTCAGGTGGAATCAAATACGTCAAGCAAGTAGCATATAAGTATAAAAACTATAGCCGAAAATTATGACATAATACAATGTGCTAGACTATGAGAGATATAAAGCTGGAGCAAATTTCAATTCAATTTTACCAAAATGATTTCCCCTAATCTTTAATACATCTATTTGAATCTTTTCTCTCGCTTAATTCATCATGTAGATAAATTTTTTTATTACTTCAACCGGCTCATAAGATAGTCAAGGAAACTTCTAGAAGGTTTGTCAATTTGAACTGCTTTAACATGATCAATGAGATCCTTAAATGAAGTATCAGAACCTGCTTTCACTATTGGATTATCTCTTCTTCTCTAAATAAAATATCCCATAATATAAGCAGGGACTTCCCAAGCTTGTAAAATAACCCTATGCAAAAGGCACCACAAACTTGAATTATTCCACCCAAAGAGAGGCCAAAATTGTGAAGGCATGACCAACAATATAGTCCCATAAATGTACATTCTTTTGAGGAATATAAATCAGACCAACAACGAAATGTTTTCAGTAACTCTTGCTCTGGAAAACATTCAAATGAATGGAACTTACGACTTTTAACAGGTTTTCTCTAAAGTAGCTCAACACTTCAAATAAACATAGCAGAATATTACATACCATAAGCGCCCTTGAGAGATCATCCCTCTTAATATCAACATCCTCAGTGTTTGGCTGGAAATGGGAAAGAAAATACATAATAATATAAGTCATAGTCATAACGACATTATAATTTCTTAAAGTTCATATTCAATCTCTCTCCTAAAAGAGGGGGTAAAAAGAAATACGTTTAAGACCTCCAAAAACTAACAAAAGGGCCAGCAAATGATTTTCTGATCATTTACAAGGAGACAGAAACATGAATGGACCACAATTGCATTCTTGGAATACTACTGTGACAAGTATCAAAAGAAACATCAGGATGTCCAAGTATACAGTTGCTAAAGAATCAAATAGAGCATGAGGGAAATGCATCAAGCTTACATGCGTAAAATGAATGGGAAAGTAACAGCCCAAAATGCTGAAAAGGTCACCAGCAAAACTTGCAATGGGCCCACATGGATCTGGAAATAGTTGCACTAGAACCTCCACAATATGAAATGTTAGCACTAGACAATGAGGATCCTTTTCTCCATCAATAGCTTCACAAATTCCATAAACAAGGTCATCACCCTAGACCAAAAACCAATGAGACAGATTTCAAAAATATGAAGAGGATGAAAAGCAGCGGGTAGAAGAAGGATAATGCACGACAGAAGCTAAGCTGCAGCAGTTAAGTAACCTTCAGCCATCTCATGTCCAAAACTGTACAAAATCCAAAGAGATATAAAGAAAAACCATGAAATAAAACATCCTTATTATAAAGCTCATAAATTATCAACTTTCATTCTGACCTAGATTTTACCATGCCATAGGAAACATAGGCTGCAAGGTACATAAACAGAATTGGTGCAAACATTAGCATAATAAATAGAATCAATTCTTTAAGAATAGAATGTTAAGATGCCCAATCATTATCAAAGTGTCATGTATTATCATTCCAAACAAAAATTGGAGGAAAATTTTTTAGTTTCTTATATTCCTCTATATTCTCAAAACCACAATCTAATGCAAATATAAAACCATAAAAATGTTTCAAGTGCGAAAAACATAGTTTGAGAGATTGGATTTGATTCATTCCTAGAATATTGTCATATGGATCACAATTCATCTAATCTAAGAACTCTTGAATTTATTCAATAAAAGGTACGAGCGCCGGAAGACAAAAACGAGAGAAATACCAGGGAAACAACAGCCTTGGGATAACATTCTAACAGGCACTCCAAAAGTTCAAAGCACAGCTGCAAGAAAAATGAAGGCAAATTCCAACATTAAAAATTTCAGAAACCGACCAAAAGATTTTTCCATTGTAAACAGATAGATTGAAGAACATTTGTGTATGCAATCTTACCTTCCTGTCATGCTGTCCTAAAGACTGAACCTGCAGATTCTGCAAGAAAGACTTAACAACTGCTTTTGCATCACTACAAGTGACTGTACCACCACTTTTCCTTCTCATTAGGGCCAAACAGCCAACAACTGCACCACGTAAAGCTCTCCAATCTGCCTGATCCAAGCATAATTGATGGAGGACAAATAAAAGAATTATTAACTAATAACTAAAAGCACAAAAATTAGGAAATATGCTGCTGGAATATCAAGTTTCAAGGATGGATTTTGGCTAAGAACGATAAAATTTCAGATTTTGTAGAGTTAGAATTTTAAGGTTTGATTGCTGAAAATTTAGGCTTAATTTTAGGGTTTAATATGTCTAGAATATTGGTTTGACATAGCTAGAATGTAGGTTGGGTTTGCTGGAATTTAGTAAGGAACACACAATGGAAGGTAGGAAAGAATAACTCCTAAGATCTAAGAATCACTTGTATATCTAGTTGAAAACTCAAGTTTGTAGAAAAATTCCAGATTACTTCTTATTATTGAAAGGCTGAGTACATACATATATAGAGTTCTTAGAACCGTTATTCTAGTCAGAAAAGGTTCCAAACAAATTTAAATCTTATTTTGCAGTTCAACAGCTGACGAAATCAATTCATGTCCAAGTAGTCAGTACAAAATAAAAGAAAAGAAAAGAACTTCTTGCTGAATATACAAATGACAGTACAGAGAAATGATTCTCAACCAGGAACTTCACAAACTGATAAAATTCCACAATTACCCCAAGTTCTGCTGAAGAGAAAAGTTTAATATATTAATAAAGATATTGACAAGCATCTTGAAATGCTAAAACTGATTAAAGAAGGCCTAAAGTAAGGAATGAAACCACCAAACCACTTAAAACCGTTCAGCTCCTAGACTGAGAAACAGATATAAAGCAACACAACAAACAACTGCAATTCAAATGACCAGCAGAACCATGGAGGTCCCTTTAAATGCACAAAAGAGAACTTCATTCATAAGATTCTAAGAAAACAACAATATTCGTGACGCCAAATGATCACTTCTGGCAGACCACAAATCCAAACTGTTCAACCATCTAAACCTAAAACGGTAATGGCATCTCTTTTATGGGTTCTTCTACGTACAATATGGAAGAATCTAAATTGGCAGGTAGATTTGTTAGGAAAATAACCCCTGGAAATTTAGAGAAGATGTGGACATTTTATAAGGTATGAATAACAAAGACAAGAAAAGATTTTGTTGCCACCACTTCTTGCTCAGTGATATAACCTCAAAATTTGATGAGTGAAGATTAAGTAATAGGATCTATATTATAGCCTCTCCCACATGAATAATGTTGCCAAAAATAGGGAAGACCTACTTACCAGCCTTTCAGTGAAGAATCTAATCAAGCTATGTATGTTAGCAATGTCTAGGGGCTTTGATGAAAGATGTGTAAGAACTTCCCCAAGCAGAAGGATACCTGAAGATGTAAACTTGAGGAATTTACAACTTCTCTAGAAAAAATACATGGAAGCAAAATAGTGAGAATGTTGGAATTTGAAGTACACTAGCAATCAAGTAGATGGGTACCTCTTGCACGGATGATGTTATCGGTTGTAGTCAAATACATTTCCATCTCTTTAACCTGAGACCCAACAGAGAGAACGTAAATGCAGAAATATATTAAGCAAGCAACAGAGGAAACAAAGCAAAATAAACAAGGAACAAAAAGAAGAAAAAGGCTTATACCAGATGTCCAATGAACAATGCATCATTCTTCACTAGATGAACAATCGCCTCCAGACTTGCTGCCTACGGGCACAAACAAGTAATAATCAAATCATCTAAAATCCTAATAACAGAAAAAAGCGAAAGTTTTGCCAACTGCCACAATACACTTGCATGAAACGAAACAATTATGAGCAAAATAGATGATTACATGCACATCTTGGCCAAAGTTCTCATCTTGAAAACTAATTAAACAAATCACACCACTTAATAGCTCTGAATACAATTCAAATTAACATATAATTGCATGATATGAATGTGTAGCAGCACACTCAGTTGTCTTCAAGTTCAGAATTTTAAGCAGCAAATGAAGGACCGTTATGAACCTAAAAATCGAGAAAGATTTACAGATAATTCAGAGAAATTGTTGAAATTAAAAAGTGGGACTGGGAGGACGAGGTTGAACCTGCTGGGCTTGGGAGCGAGATGAGTCGACGAACGATTCAATGTGCTGAGTTAGCTCAGACAGTTCTGCCATTGTCTAGGGTTGTGACAATTATAGGGCTTTAGAAAATAAAAAATTGGGTAGGTTTTAGCGAGAGCTTAGAAGGAGGAGCTCAAGAGTTATGTCTAAGGAACACAGGGAGACAATTTTTGACAGCTCAAGTTCGGTTCCGTTCAGTTTGAACTTTGAACCATCTAATTGTGCGTACCTTTTTTTAAAATTTTGTCATTTTTTATTTTTGGTAATCAATTTTGAGACTATTAAAGTTATGTTTTTTATAAAGGAAAGCAGACGGAACATATTACAACACGAGTTTAGGGAAACAGATCTCCGACATATCCTGTGTGAGGATAATGTGGCACCCAATGTGTAGCATCAAAATAAGTGACTCCTATATCAAAATGTGCTACGTAGGTAGCAAGGCAGTCGGTACATCTGTTGCTCTTTTGATATATATGTCGATGAACAACAATCTTATTTCGAGTAAACAGTTCGTGAATACCCATGACAATGGGATTGAGAATCCTTAAGTGGTTGTTTGAGGAAGAGAAGATATTGATCACCGCGAATGAATCCACTTCAAGTTCAATTCGGTGATACCCCAAATTCCACGCGAGTGTGAGCACAATATAAACTCCCCAGAGTTCCGCATACACCAGCGAACACCATCCAAGATTTTGTGTGAAACCTCCAAGCCAATTACCTGTACTATATCATAGAAGGCCACCTGTTGTGGTCGAGGACTGAGATCGTTTGCATGCTCCATCTGTGTTTAACTTTACTCACCTAGTGGGAGGTTTGGTCCATCTAATAAGTTGCTCTTGATGAGGGCGATGACTAGTATCAGTTCGACTTTGCCACACAATGGACTTGTGGATATGATTTGCATAAGACAAAATAAGAAAAACTGGTGAGGATGGCCAATAAAATGTTCATCGAAAAGGGACATGTTTCATCATGTTCATAGGAACCAATAAGTAATGCCAAATAGAATCGACCAATCATGTAACATCCCACCCCCTACTGGAAGGGTAAAATAGTAAATTTGTCATAGGATGGGATTGATAGGGATTAATTAG
>JANVCL010000001.1:10011201-10021584 GCA_026546855.1 Erythroxylum incrassatum
TTGTGTGATTGGGTGAACCATCAATGATGGTCACTCACTGAGTTCGCAAAACTCATCCAAAATTTGCATCTATTTTTTAGGATTCAGAAGATTACCCCGTTATGCAACGGGAGTAGACTTACTGCTCACGAGAGAAAGTTAGAAGTCGGGATCAGTTCGTGTCTACATTAGGATTTTGTATAACTTATATTTCGCAATTTTTGTACAGTGTATATTTTGAAAATTTCAGTTTGTAATAAGTGCTGAAATATGGGAATCTGAGTAAATGAGGTTGACTAAATATGAATATTGTTGTGTATATCAATGTATTCCAATTGGAAATGTTTGTGAACGCTTTGTTCAATGAAATGGGCCCTAATGGCTCAAAGTGACATGGCTTGTAACGGAAATGCGTTAGAAATGGAATTGGGCCCTAAATCGACTAGTGAAACTGTACTGATTGTAAAGTCTTGACAACAATGGGCTGTCGACTTTTAAATTATTTGGCCCACTTTGGAAACAAACTTCTGCACATGCCAGTGTTTCAAAAAAAAATTGTATACTGAATTTGGATTAAGTACTCTAGCATACCACCCTCGCGTGTCACGGGCTCGAATATCACCGTCGATATCGAGTTCGAGTCTTGCGAGAGTGGGATGCTACAAAAATCGTCTTACTTAAAAAGTACTAGCTTTTTCTCACATTTTAATATATGCTTATACTGTGTACATCGAGGACAATGTACAACTTTAAGTGTGGGGAAGGAGTTAACGATCTTAATGAAATTATTAAGCTTATTATAATATTTGTTATTAAATTTATTAACAGGTATCCTAAATTAATTGAAATCTGTCTATATATACTTTGTTTCGTTATTGAATATTGATGTGATATACAAAGGGATGATAGTAAGAATACAATTACTTTTATAAGTCATATTTTTAATAGTCATTGAGATAGTCAAATTGAATGAAATTGCATCTTATTTACACATATAAAACCATCTTTTTTGCGAGCTTAAGAGCTTAAGAGCAAAATTTTCAAAATTTTAAGCTCTTTTATTTCTTTCATATGTGTTATCATGTATAGTTGAATTATTCTAAAACTTGCTTTTATTATGTATATTGAGACCACAATTGTTAAATCAGAAGCATTGAAATGATAAAGGCACTTAGACTCAATAATTTGTTTTAGCCTATTTCTTTGATAATTCTTACCATAATTTATCCTTTAGAATAACAAAGTTTAATCTGAACTTTTTTCATTGTTTATAACCCCAATTATTAACTTGATCCTATTTTTCTTTGAAGTCTTTTTATTTTTTTGAACCCTAAAAGTTATTTAAATTACTTGAATGTTTGAAACTTGAAAATTTGAAAGGTTCAATATTTCTTTAATAGTGGTAGGTGATGAATTCTCGCAATTGTTTTGATTCAAAAAAGTAAAAATTTGCGAGCATAGAAAAATTGTGAATAAGTATATAATACCAATAGATTTATAATGAAAGGGCTTGTGTGTCTTGCGAACAAGTTTCACGTAATGTCTCTTTTCTAAATTTTCTTGAAGTCACCCTCTTTACTATCTCAATCATACCTTACCTATGTCCCATTTCAACCCTATAAAGACCTTTTAAATTGTGTTTTTAGTTTATACATAAGTGGTGGAGATGTGAAAAAATTGCAAGCCTATGATAAAATTTCTACCAAATATTGATTTGACAGTTTGATACTTTTCACCCAAAACACTTGAGTGCATTAAGTGAAATCTTGGTCAAAGTGTAAGGGTTTGTGCTTTTGGTTTCAATGAGGTTGCTAGTGTGATTACTATTAATATTGACCTAGGAAGTTAGTTTTAGGATAACATGAATCTAATTGTATGTTAATTTGATTACTAAGATATTATTATTTAGAATATGAATGGATAGGTTAATATTAATGAAGGGTATATGTTATAAGATTTATAATTATGATTATGATTTACTTGAGGACAAGCAAAGCTTAAGTGTGGGGATATTTGATAGATACATATTTGACTATATTTACGCACCCATATTTGATGCATTTTGCTTGATATTTTGTATTTTATTATATTTTTGGTACTTAATTCACTTCAAGTGCATTTATAGGTTATAATTGCATTCAAGGGCCAAAAGGAGAAGAATTATAATGAAAACACAACAAGAAAATGAAGTTTTGAAACACATTAAAGATACACGATCGTGTATATGCCCTTGTAAGTCTCATAGCCCATGTAAAATGAAGATTTTAAAATATACACGGTCTAGTACACGCCTATGTATCAGACTGTGTATGTCCTAGAAACCCTAAAAATTACTATAGCAGGACATGAGCGGAGGAAAAATAGGAGGGAAAACTTTTGGAACCAATTCCAAATGTGAAGAACATTCAGAAGGGACGATATTGATCCAAAGAAGTGGAAAATATAAAGAAATCATTAAATGATCCAATAGATTACAACATCAAATCTCAAACTTGCAAGAACATTCGATAAAAGAGAAAGTAAGATTTAGAATTTTAAACTCTTTGTTTTCTATTTGATTTTCTACCAGTATATCTTTGATTTTGTTTTCTATTATATGTAAGTAAATGTCTTATTAGTGTCTAGGTGTGATGAACCTAGTTTTTGTTATAATATGTTTTGATTCTTTTTATTAAGACAATTGTTTTGATTGATCTGTTGTGATTCAATTATGTGTTTTATATATGTTTTAATAGATTCGAAATATTAGTACATAATCTGATTTCATAGCATAAGAATAAGGAATCCTTTGTATGAATAGATCTATCATAATTGAAAGGATTTGATTGCAAAACTACAGATAGGTCGACATAAATTCTCTAGATGAGGGTCAAATCTAATAACGAAATTCACAAATCGGTAAAGCGATCCTAGAAACTTTAACTTGAATAATGTCGATTAATTAACCTGTGGATTAGTTGTTAGTATTCTTGATAGAGTTATTAGCATAAGATAGGAATTTTCACAAACCAATAATCAGTAAAATAGTTCCATGATAAAAGATTAAATATTTTAAGGGTTTAAGAGGGATTCATTACTTAGATACTAATTCTTGATATTAATTATTTCAAAGTAATTTCCATTGTTTTTGCATTCATTATTGTTTCTTACTTTATTTTAATTTTTAAGTTATAATTTTCTTTATTAAAACCCAAAATCATTCCATAGGCCAGATTATAGGAGAAAGGTAATTAATAGTAATCATTATCTTCGTGGGATTGATCCTTACTTACCTATGCTAGCTATAGTTATGTCATGCACTTCCTGTAAAATTAATATTGGTATAGAAACAACTAATCATTCAGCATATGTTGCTAGGTCTCAATTTTTATTTATAATTATACAGTATTTAATTGAGGAATTAAAGATAAACTAAAAATTTTATTTATTTCATTTTAATTATAAATTATAGTTTATAACTGATTGTGAACATAATAAGAATTTACTAAATTACATATGTAGAGCATTTGAAGAAATGAAAAAATAATTTAAATTAAGTTGGATTAAATTACAAATTTCAAATTTTTTTAAGAACTAAATATGATATATTTAAATTATAATTATAATATAAAATTTATTTTAAATTTTAATTAAACTCAGTAAAACATATTCTTTCTTTATGGGGTTAATTACTAAAAAAACCTAAACTTTCGTCAATTTTTCAATTATAACCTGATCTTTAAAAAATATTAATAAATTTCTCAATGTTTCAATTTGTTTCAATTCTAGCTTGACGTTAGTCTTATCGTTATCTTTGCTAACGTGGCACTACCACGTGTAAATTACGCTCATTAATTAGACACGTTAGCAAAATTAGCAAGTCTAAAGTTTGATTATTGAAATGACTGTTTCATTATAGAACTGAAATGATGTCGTTTCATTTTTGAGATAATTACATAGGTTGTCGTTCTCTCAAACCTAAATCCCTAATTTCCTCTCAAACTCACTCTCACACCCTCGTTTGCAATCCTGGCTCCATTTGCATAAACAATTATTTTTGTTGTTCTTCCCACTTTGGGAACAAGCAAGACTTTAAGAAGAAAAAAATAAACTAAGCTCATACATGTTAAAAATAATTAGATAATAATTAAGCCAGCTACTATATGAAATGGAAATTAATTAAGTACCAAAAGTTGAGCTTCTGCAATCTTTTCCTTTTACCTGTTGGGGCTATTGGAAATCATAATGAAGCATTACAAAAAGGACCTTTAGTTTGTTAGTTTTTGCCCTTGTAGCCAATCAGTTGGATGCAAATTAATGTACGACATTATTTTGAATTAATGAAAAGGCTTTAGTTATCTCTATGTATTAATTTAATCAATATTTTATGTTTTAATACTAAAGATAAAATCCTTGGAATAATTACTGCGTAATAGAAATAATGATGAGATCATAATTATAAGATTCAATTTACACTTATGTGTTATTCCTAAATGTTCGTAGTTGTAGTTTCATCAAGACTGGATATTGTGGAAACGATAAAACTAGCACACATTATGTTTCTTTCTTGTGAAGAAAGTAATTATTCTCAT
Source organism: Erythroxylum incrassatum (assembly GCA_026546855.1). Lineage (NCBI taxonomy): Eukaryota > Viridiplantae > Streptophyta > Magnoliopsida > Malpighiales > Erythroxylaceae > Erythroxylum > Erythroxylum incrassatum. Next base: position 10,015,752 of record JANVCL010000001.1, read on the forward strand.
AAATTAAAGTATAGAGATACTTAAACCAATATGTAGGTGATTATTAGAGAATAAGTCACTGAATTGACCCAGTTATGAGAATTCCGGATAGAATATTAATTATATGCCTATAGATTATCTCATAATGATGGTTGTATAATTGATCCTAAGACTTGAGATTACCAGGGTATCTAGTGTGAGAATTACTATGCTTTGATGCTACTTATGAATCGTCCTAGGATAATTCAGTCGGTAGTTATTAGATACAATATGAACCATATGTAGATAGTTGAGCAAGTTAATATAGGATTTGTCACTTTAAAGTAATTAGAGAGAATATTCTACTGTTCTTTATTAGTAATGATTTATAGAATTCTCTAGCCAAAGTGAATTGATATTTGAAAAGGAGTTTTCAAATTTCAATTATAAATCAATTACTAATTAACAAGAACGAACATGATTGGATGATAAGAGTAGACACTATATCTATACTCTGTCCAATTAGAATATTGAAAGATGAAATGATTAAATTATGCATTATAGCATGCATGGACAGGTTAAGTCAATCACTTTGTCATTCCTAATATTTGGGTAATCATGACATGTTGCTAGATGTCAATCATAATTTATGATTATGAATTATTTAATTAGAGAATTAAAAACAAATTAAAAGAAAATTTAATTTATCCAATTGTAATTGTGAATTAGAATTATAATTTATAATCATTACCAATTTATTAGGAATCTAATGGGTCACACATCAAAAAGTAATTTGTGAAAGAAAAATCAATTTAATTAAGTTGGACTTAATTATAAAGTTTAAGAAACTTTGGGATCAAATATGAGATATTTGATTTTATTAAAATTAAATTAATTTGAATTTGACTTTAATTAAAATTAAAGAGATTTAATTGTAATAAAAGACTCTTATGATTTTTCTATTTAAAAGGGAAATTTTAGAAGCTAGCTTTTTCGTTTTCTTCCTTTCAAATCAGTTTGAGTATTACTCTGAGGATACCATCAGAAGTTAGACACTTGAACAGCTCATGATTGATCAATCGAAAAAAGTTTCAAAGATTTTTCAACAGAAAAGCGAGCAAGGTACGATTTCTAAATTGTTTTATGTTTTATTCAAATTTATTCAATTATCGGGATCCGCTCGGAATTTGTAAAATTTTTATTTTTCACTGCGCCTGTGATTCGATCATGGTTAGATTCCAACAGCGATATCAAAGCCTCCCTTAGTTGTTTCACTTGGATTCATTGTTTGATTATTGTTGATTTGATAAAAGTAATACGTCATGCCCCTAGTTTTAATTTATCCAAAACCATTCTTTCAACTGCTCTTAGCTTTGATTTCTACAATTGTTGTTGAGTCTGCCTATTCGCGTGAGCATTGGAAATTGTTTCCTATGTGTGTTCTAATTGAGGAATGAACAAAGTCTAAAACAAATTGTTCAAAATAGAGCATTCTGCGTATTTTTAAAATTATCAAGCTCTTACCTCACACCACCGTAGCCTGTAAATTTGCAACTAGAGATTTGTTTTCTCTATGTTTCCATTTGTATCTATCTACGTATTTTTCCTATATCTGCCCTTTATTCTGGGACACTAAAGACAAGACTGTGCGATTTTCTCTGTATGTTTATCATATGCTTGCGATTTTCATTCTACCTTGTGTTATACTACTTCTGTTGGGTTTTTGAAATCCATTTACTGCCTGCATTATTGTTCTGTATTGCTCGGGTGTTGGAGGTATGGCAACGCCAACGATGGGTGTTAATCGCCCATCGAATGGTCGCTGGAGAAAACGATGGGCATTAATCGCCCATCATATGGGGCACTATAGGCAACGCTATGGATGGCGTTGCTTGGGCAATCCAAGGTAGCCACGGTGGAGAAGAAAAATGCGGCATCAGTTGAGGATGAAGCAGGCGATGAGGGAAGAGGGTTGTAGTTTTGCAAAGACATGGGTTACAGTTTAACACATGAGGGAGGTTGAGAATAGTTGCAAAAAAAACATGGGAGGGATTTGGAGAAGAAGACAAATGCTTCTGGAGAAGACGATGGGCACTTGTCGAGAAGTATCTATTAAAGACATTGACAGTGCATGCACCAGTCAAACTCCTCTTTGACCGCGGGGCGTATGCAGTGCACGCTCCCTACATGTCATCATCCAGCGTTAGCACGCACCAGACACTCTCCCTATCCTCTTTTATGTTTTTAAACCCTTAAGTCTTCAGTTTAATTAATTTAATAAAGATTAAATTGGTTTATACTCCTAATAAAATTGAAAAGTGTTTTACTAATTTTTGAAGAATTGTTTTAAAAAAGGAATCTTTATTAGCAAAAGTTTTGGAATTTAATTTAATTTTTCAAGAGTTGAATTATTAAATTAAATTTATTATCAAATCAATAATTTGAATTAAGTAAAAGTTTTAAATAATTTCTTTCATAATTGGATTGTGTTTAAAATTATAAATATAATGAGATTATATTATTTTAATGAGAACGAAAAATTTTTAAATTTTAAATCCCTCAATAAAATATTAAGTACACGTTATAAACGTGATAGCTGTCTTCCATTACTTGAGAATAAAACTAGAATTTTGTTTATTGTTTTGGCTTGTTGAGTAAACTCAAGGTCACTTTAACCTGGATATGATTTATCGTAAATTAATGGGTTCTACTTAACTAAAATTGTAAGATTTGGATAAGTAAACTCATAATTATATAAATTTAGAAGCGGGGTTAGGAATAATATATGTAATATATTTTTGGAAAAATTTGTTACCTAACAGTTCTACGAATCACATGAGATGTGATTGAAAATTTGTTTTCTACCTAATTTTTTTTAGTTAGTTTGTTGAGCAAACTCAAGATCAATTAATTTTAAATAGGATCCTAACCCACTAAAAAATTATTTGATAATTTTTTGATATAATAATGAGGGCTATTATTTTGAAGAAAATAGTGGGAGCAATCAAATATTTTAAATTCTTTTTTATTTGATTTTTGGATATAAACTAATATATGCTCCTTTTATGTTTTTCAGTTATTGAATTTGAAGATGAGTGCCAACTTGACATTGAAGAGCATCGTGGATGCTAACAAGCTAACTAGACCCAACTTTTAGGACTAGCTATGGAACTTAAGAATAGTTCTTAGGGAAGAGAAGAAGTTGTACGTTCTTGATACTCCTACTATATCAGAACCTTGTTCAAATACAACTGATGAAGATTGGGAGAAATATGAACGTTACATTGATGATGTTAAATAAGCTATATGTGTGATGTTAGCTTACATGTCTCATGAACTTTAGAGGCAACATGAGAACATGGATGTACCTACTTTAATATTGCATCTTAAGGAGTGATTTGGTGCACAAAGGAGGGTGGAGAGATATCAAATCTCCAAGGCACTATTTCAATTCAAGATGACAAAAGGATCTTCATTCAAACTTCTTGTGCTGAAGATGACTGGGTATATTGAAAAATTGGTTCAATTAGGTTTTGTCATGGACCACAAGTTAAGTGTTGATCTGGTGCTACAGTCTCTAAGTTTGATCTTTTCATAGTTTGTCATGAACTTCAATATGAATCATAAGGACATGACATTATCTAAACTGTTGAACATGTTTAAAACTGTAGAAGGGTGTCTTAAGAAGGAACCCAATTCTGTACTTGTTGTTAGTTATGTTAAAAGCAAGAAAAAAGGCTTTAAGAAGAATAATAACAAGAAACATAAGGATTCTACTAATGTAGTAAAGGCCAAAGGAGGTGTCAAGAGGCAATGACAAAGGCATATATTTTCACTGCGAAGTCAACGAACATTGGAAGAGAAATTGCCCATCTTATCTTGCTATCCTGAAAGATAAGAAGCTTAAAGAAGTTATCTATTCTAGTATGTTTATGATTGAGATCAATCTTTCTACCTCTGTTCCACATTCTTGGGTATTAGATACTAGTTATGGTTCTCATATATGTAATAACATGTAGATGTTAATAGATAGCAGAGCATTATGAAAAGGCAAAGTGGACTTACGAGTTAGTAATGGAGCAAGAGTTGCTACATTAGCTGTAGGAACTTATAATTTAACTATGCATTCTGGCTTTGTTTTAGAACTTGATAATTGTTATTATGTTCCTGTTATAACAAGAAATATCACTTCTATTTCTTATTAGGATTTGAATGAATTTGTCTTTATAATTAAAGTTAACAATTGTTCTTTTTATAAAGATGATGTTTATGATGGATCTAGATTGCTTTCCAATGGTTTGTATGAGTTAGATCTTGAAAGGTCAATTCCATAAATAAATAGCAGGAAAAGGAGATTAAGTGACCAAGATCCTTCTTATTTATGGCATTGTAGGTTAGGTCATGTTAATGAAACAAGAACCAATAAGTTACATTAAGAAGGATATTTAGATCCTCTCGATTATAAATCATATGAAACATATGAATCTTGTTTAATGGGTAAAATGACCAAACTTCCCTTTAGTGTAAAGGGACAATGTACTAATGAGTTCTTAGAGCTTATACATTCAAATGTATATGGCCCTATGTCTACTCAAGCTAGAGGTAGATTTTTGTATTTCATTATGTTCACATATGACCATTTTAGACATGGTTATGTGTACTTTATGAAAGAAAAGTCTGAATGATTTGAAAAGTTCAAAGAATTTAGACTAGAGGTAGAGAGCAAACTGGCAAAAGTATTAAGACACTTAGATCATATCGAGGTGGTGAATATTTAGACCACGAGTTTCTTGGTTACTTAAAAGAAAATGGGATTCTCTCACAATGGTCTCCTCCTATAACTCTACAACATAGTAGAGTTTATGAGAGGAGAAATCGTACACTATCAGATATGGTACATTCCATGATGAGTCATGTAGTCCTTCCTATGTCCTTTTGGGGATACACAATTGAAACTACAATATATCTTCTAAATAGAGTTCCATCTAAATCGGTTAATAAGACACCATATGAGATATGGACTGGTAGAACACCTAGATTATCACACTTAAAGATTTGAGGATGTGAGCTTATGTGAAGTGTGTTATATTTGATAAGCTTCAAGCTAAATCAGATAAATGCTTGGGATATCCAAAAGAGAGTTTAGTTTATCAATTTTATCCTCTTATTGAGCAAAAGGTGTTTATCTTAAAACATGCTACATTCTTAGAAAGATAATTTATTCTCAAAGAAAGTAGTGGGAGTGAGGTTGAACTTAGAAAAAGTTTAAGAGCCATAAATTCACATCGAAATGGAACAAGAACTTTAAGTTAATACATACGATGTACAACTGAGAGTTTAAGAGAAACATAGTCTGTGATGAACTAGTAGGATATGTCATCCTTGTTAAGTCAAAATGACTTTACGTTAATGATTTTGATGAGGAATGAATAATAACAGAAGCTAAAATGAAAAGCAGATGGAAGCTAAAATGAAAAGTAGACGGAAGCAAAAATGAAAAGTAGACGAAAGCTAAAATGAAAAGCATACGGAAGCAAAAACAGACGGAAGCTAAAATGAAAAGCAGACGAAAGAAAGCAGACGGAAGAAGCAAAGCACGTCGGATGACGAATCATTCTGACTTAGTTACAGAACTCAACTAAATAACTAATTCTTGAAAGATCAAGAAACAAGAATCAAGAAGCAGTTGAAGATGAAGGCTATAAATAAGAGTCAGAGTCGAAGACTGCATAAGTTAGCGAAATTAAAAAGCTTAGCAATTTTTTAGAGAAATTATTGTGCAAAAATTCTAGAGCTATTTTTTCTGTAACAAAGCTCAAATTATCTTTCAGTTGAAAGAAGTGCAGATAGCCTGAAGAGGCTAAGTGTGAAAGAA
>JANVCL010000001.1:10033254-10050910 GCA_026546855.1 Erythroxylum incrassatum
CTTCGTTTGATTTCTATTAAGGTGTGAAATTTGTCTGCTTTTCCTTTTGTCTGCTTTTTTTTGTCATCAAAATCATTCAATACATAACGTCAATTTTTGACTTAACAGTTCTTGGTTCTACTTAAACTAGAGACTAAGATCTACCATTTTGAAGAAGTAAATTGAAATTTTTGTGATTTTGTTTTGTGTGCTCGCCTTTGGGGCTTGAGATGTTATGAGAATGAGGGCTATTCGATGAGGGTTAAAAAGATTGGAAACCCGTGTATGTATGTTCTTCGATTCCGGACCGATCGTTGGGCTTTGGAAACAGGGCCCAACATACAGCATTGTTATCTTTCCCACAAGTAATGAAATGTGTCATTTTGGAAAAACGATCATCTACAACAAGTACATGATCATTCCCTCATTGAGATGTAGGTAACTCCAACACAAAATCTATAAAAATATCAACCTAAGGGGATGAGAGAATGGGAAGTGGTGTGCCTATGTGGTGTCGATGTTGATTTAGCCATTTTGCACTCAATGCACCTTTCACAAATTCTTTCAACGTCCTTTTTCATATTATACCAATGAAAATGATCTTGCAACACATCAAGAGTTTTAAGAATACCAAAATGACCCATAAAACCACCACTGTGAGCTTCACGTATCAATAGTTCACGCATGGAGCAATTTGGCACACAAAATTTGTTCTCTTTAAACAAATACCCATTATATCTATAGAACTTATTAAATGCACCAAACTTATATACATCGTAGACACTTAAGCAATCAGGATCATTTTCATACAAATATTTCACATATTCAAATCCTAATAACCTAATGGGTGTTTGGTTAATAGGTATGGGAGGGGATATGGGTAAGGAATGAAAAATAGCTGCTTGATAATATTATCATTGGATAAATAATATTTATAAATTCGAGTTTTGGGTATTACTCCATACCCTGATTATAAGAAAAATGAAAGTCATTCCACTAAAAAATAGAAGTTTCACATTAGAGACACTTCTTTTTTCTCTTTTTTAGCAATAAAATATAATTAATTAATTTTTCTATTTTTATAAATTAAATATAATTAATTAAAATATATTAAAATTTGATGCAAACAAAAATTTAGCACATTTTTATTTCTTGAGATTTTTAACAATCCAACCACTATCAATAGTAATGGTAATCATTTCTTTATCCTAACCAACTATCATAATTATAATGATATATATCTATTCTCATTCCTTACTATATTCATTCACATTCCTATTACCATTCCCTTATGTGAACAAAGCACCCTATGTCCAAAGTAAAAAGCAACCTATGCCTATGTGACGATGCATCAACAACAACTTTTTCTTTACCCTTTTTGTACTAAATGACATAAGGAAAACATTCAAAAAAAAACACTCCACATACCATGTAGTTTATTGAGTTACTATGCAAGTATTTTAGAGACTCGTGACTAGTATGGACGATAAATTCTTTAGGCATCAAGTAGTGTTGCCAAGTTTCTAAAGCCCTAATGATAACATAAAGTTCTTTACCATAAGTTGGATAGTTCAAACATGCACCATTTAACTTTTCATAAAAATATGCTATAGGTTTATCTCCTTGAATTAGCACAACAACAATACGTATTCCAGAAACATCACATTCAATTTCAAAAGCTTTCTTAAAGTTAGGTAAAGATAATATCAATGTGGTTGTCAAATCCATTTTCAAGGACTCAAAGGCAAGTTGGTTTGTTTCTCCTCATTTGAACTTCACGTTCTTCTTTACTAATGCATTTAGTGGGGTTGCCTTAGTTGAGAAATCTTTCACAAACCTGCAATAAAAAGTAGTCAAATCATGAAAGGATCTCACTTTAGTACAAACTTAGGTATAGGCCATTTGACAATGGCTTTAACCTTAGCCTCATCAACTTTGATGCCATCTTTACTCATAATAAACCCAAGAAATGTAACTTCAGGAACATAGGAAGTACATTTATTGAATTCATCATAAAGTTTTTATGCATGTAATGTGGAAATTACTTGCCTAAAATGTTTAGCGTGCGAACCTATATCACTACTATACACTAAAATATCATCAAAATAAACCATTGAAAATTTTCCTATAAAAGGTCTAAGCGTATGCTTCACTAATCTCATGAAAGTCGAAGGAGCATTAGTCAAACCAAAGGACATAAGCATCCATTCATAAATTCCAAATTTCGTTTTAAATGTTGTTTTCCACTCATCACCATATTTTATGCGAATTTGATGATAACCACTTGTTAAGTCAATTTTTGAAAATATGCACGCACCATACAAGTCTTATAGCATATCATCAAGCCTAGGAATGGGGTGTAAATATTTAATAGTTTTTTTTGTTAACAGCACGACAATCAACGCACATTCGCCAAGTTTCGTCTTTCTTAGGTACAAGTATGACAGGCACGACACATGGACTTATCCACTCTCTAACCAAACCTTTGTCAAGGAGTTCATCAACTTGACGTTGGTAGGTTGGGAATGCTCGAACTAGGTAAGAATTCAATTTGGTGCTCATTTCCTGAAAGGGGTGGAAGCCCCTTTGGTATCTCCTCAGGGAAGAAGTTCTGATAATCCTGTAAAATATTTAAACCTCAGTGGGTAAATAACTAGGTTGTTCATTAGTAGCAAAGTATTTCTCTTTATGAATCATAAGAAAAAAAGGTGTTTGAGTAGAAATAACCTTATCTACATCTCTCACACTCGTATAAAAGTTGCCTTTTTTCTCACTAGCTTTTGGCTTTTCTCTCTTTTGCTCAACTAGTGCTTCCTTTTCTTCTCTCATCTCATTTGAATTTTGTTGCTTACTTTGTTTTTTCTCTTCTTTTCTCTCAATTTGATTTGTATGCCTACAACCTTTTTAGGGGAAAGGGGTTTTAAAGTACATGTCATACCATCCATTACAAAAGAGTACTTGTTAGTATATCCATCTTTATTCGTGCACCTAGCAGACTCCCATGAACATCCCAACAATATGTGACATGCACTTATAGGTATAACATCACGAAGCACCTTATCTTGATAATTCCCAATAGATAAATGAATAAGTGCTTGGGGTTTACCTTTACCATACATCTATCATATAACCATTGCAACTTGTAAAGATGAGGATGTCGCGTAGTAGGTAGCGATAACCTAGCAATAAGATGCTCACTAACACAGTTAGTACAACTACCTCCATCAATAATCACAAGGTATACCTTATTTTTAATGAAACTTCTAGTATGAAAGATGTTAGTATGTTGCTTATCATTTGGCTCAGATTTGTGTATTCAAGGCTTGGACTACCACCAATGCATCATTAGACCCCTCAGTCTCTAATTCATCATCAAAGTTGTGCCCCTTAACACATTCTTCCTCATCACCTAGAGTCAATTCAGGCATATCCTCACACTCATGATCAATAATGTAAGTCCCATCTTCCAACAAAATAAACACCTTTTAGTTAGGACATTGTGATGCTATATGACCCTTACCTAGACACTTAAAGCATTTGACAAGTTTTGGTTGGTTTCGATTTTGAACCAAGTTTGAAGAACTAGCCTTAGGCTCAAGAGGTTTAAAGGACATATTTTTATTGGCACTAACGTTGGGCGAATATCTCTTAACCCATTATTTCCCCATTTATTTTGCTGCCAGTGTACATTATTGGGTAAAGCCTTTACATTAACAAGAGAAGTAAAAGAATTCTACTTAATATGTCTCCCAGCAGTCATAACTTTTTCTAACAAATCATCCATATCAATATACCTTTACATCTCAACTGTTTGGTGAATTTGTCGATTTAACCCTCCAAGAAAACAAGTTAAAGCAATTGACTCATCATCTTTTATGCCAACTTTGATTGTCAATGCTTCTAACTTTTGAAAGTATTCAACCATAGTTCGAATGTCGTTTTAATTCCTATACCCTATTATACAATTCACGAAAATAGGCATTTAGAACATACTTCTTCCTTATTATGCTAGTTAGTTCACGTCAAGATGAAATAAAAGGTTCCTCATTCCTTCTACGTTCATGCATAAGATTACTCCACCAAATAGCAGCATAATTTTGGAATTTAACAATAGCTAGCTTAACTTTCTTTTCCTAAAAAAACTTATGGATGTCGAAAATCCCTTCTACTTTCAATTCCAAAACTAAGTAAGCATCAGGATCAAATTTGCCATGAAATTCGAGAATTTTCAACTTAAAAGATCCCAAATTACCATCAACTTTTTAACTTGTCCATGAGTGTGGCTAGAAGTTTCAATTTCTCACTCGGTTTCTTCTTGATGTTGATTGCTCATATAAGCTTTGCTTGCACTCATATTGTTCATGGACTCCTTAATGTTTTTAACCTCAACTCCTAACTCCGTCATTTGTTTTACCAATACCATCACCAAGTCATTGTTATTGGGTTCCATGGTGTCCCTTTTGGTGCAGGCTAAGTTAACCTCAAGTTCGTTCTATCTCCTCTGTGTTGCTTCGTCAAACATGATACCTGCAAAACAAAAATCTCACACCCTCCTTTGTTTATTTTTGAACCACCTCCCTTGTGTATACCCTGGGGCTACTCTTAACCCAAGTGTTTCACTCTACAATAGGCTTTTACATCTAGGTGTAAATTTACCACTCCTTCCTTATTATCTTCTTGAGTGCCATGAACAATAAATGCTAATTATCACACAAAGTAGCAAAAAGAAAACAAGTTAAGAGATCCAAAAACAAGAATGGCTCAAGTTAATTTGCAACGATAATCTATAACAATAAAATAGATTAGCATATGTCACAAATTGGCACAATTTCTAGTAGGTTATTTTGGTAATTTTTTAGGAGTAAAGATATGCAATATGAATGTCAATCAAAAGATCTCATTAAGTACTATCAAATTAAAGTATGACATGTCCCAAATTCCTCACAGTTAAAAAGATATGGCAATTTTAAGCTACAACACCTAAAAAGGAAACAATTCCTAATGCAAACAGGATTGACTAAAAGTAACCAATTTAGGCAAGTAAGGCTTCTTTCCTTGCAAGTAAAGTACCTTCCAAATCGATTTCACAATTAGGAAATTTAGTTTCCAAAAACAAATATTTCACAAAAAGGAAACTTTCCAAGAACACAATTTTTTTTTTGCCTTCAAAAAGCAAAGGTGACCGAAGCTACCTAAAGAAAATTGCCATGAAATTAAATTTGAATAGAAAATTGGAAATACATAAAGATGAAATTCTTGTCACGAAAGAAATCAACCAAGAAATAATTCAAGATTGATTTAGAACTCCAAGAATGCAAATTTAATGAGCCCGAAATTATTCACATAACATGAATCAAGATAACATAGGCTCTGATTCCAAATTGATATGAATTGTGGAATATAAAAGACTTCCCAAGACTTTTCTTGATTCACCACTTGATCTTCAACCAAGAAGAAGATTCGAACAAGAAGAAAAGAGCAAAGTTTGTTTCAAAAGATTTGTAACCCAACCCTCACTAACATGCATAACCTAATTCAAGCAAATTATGAATTGAACGATACAAGGTTGAAAGAAGAACAACAAATAAAAATGCCACTAATTGATAAAACCAAATCAATTAGATAAGTTGCATATAAAGCATGAAAATCATGCAATACATTCTAATTATTCAACAAGAATAATAAGGATAAACCTCACAAAAAAATGTTATAAAAGAATTATGCCCTAGAGATAGCTAAATCTCCCTATATGTAAGAGAGGTGTTGACCGAAAATTACAACAAAAAAGGCCAATCCTTTATGGAAAAGGAATTATCTTAAATCTACAATTACTTAACCTATTAGGAAACTAACCTTTTTAGAAAATAAGAGACCTTATAGAATTTGATCAATTGTCCCTTACAAAGAAGTAAATCTAATAATAATAAATACGCCCATGGGCCTTATTTTTCAAGTTAGATTGACTTAACTTTTTGAAGACTTATTAAGTATACTTGCTTGGACTGTTTAATTGAAGCAACTTGGACTTGGGCTTAAGAATGAACTTCTTTAACTAAATTATTCAAAGCTCATTGCATTTTTTTGGTTCTAGCCCTTGTCATAGTCCCAATAATATCCACAAGTGGATCCCTTTTGAAAATGGACGGTAGAATTTAAGTTGAAGATCTCAAACTCTTATCTCGAATACTCGAACCATCGATCCCAACTTGAGATATCACGTCACTAGCTCCTTTATCCATATCATAACAACGAGACATAGTTTTAGATACTTGAGCCACCATTTCTGTTTTATGATACATGCTAAAAGAATTGATAAAACCACCTTCAGAATAACAAGTGAGGATGGCAGACTGAAGCTGAATAATAACGACCGTTTCTAAGTCCTGCTCTAGTACATATACTTCAATTGGCAGAACACTTTAAATGGTCTCATTAACGTTCTTCTGAAGCTAAGAGATAAAGAGACAAGTAAACCATGAAGGCTCAAAACAGCTCTGTTGATCCAGACTTCCTGAATTACAAATACTGTGAATGTGATGCAGCAAGAAAGGCAACTCCCGTCATTAGCATGCTCAATTACAATAGTTTTGGATACCTCTTCTCCCAGCAATTCAGTTAGAGTATTCTCCAAGAACTTGCCACATTCAGTGTAATGCTCATATAACCCACCATCCATGGCTATAACTGTCTTCTGTTTGTCCCCATCCTTGAGAATGTCCCTACCAATTTTCTTCAGGATAGCCAATATTCCAGTTGCTGCAAGACGGGCCCCACGTCTGGCAACAATGTTGCATAACTCAACTACCACTCTCCTTGTTTTTAGGGGGTATTTGATATCTGCAGTACGGCAGAAAATGATGTTTGTAATTGCACCACGGGCTTGCGGATATAAAAGCAATTGGGCCAGTGATTGATAAAGATATCACCGATAAAGAAATGTTCAATCAGGATTCTGTCAAGACCAACCAATTCTAGGTAGTATAGTTTTAATCACCGGAAAAATTGCATCAATCAGGTTTCTATCAAGACCAACCAATTCTAGGTAGTATGGTTTTAATCACCGGAAATATTGCATTCAAGGCTACAACTTTAGTGATGAACATAGCTACATATGATTTATAAATTGGTTGTAGTTACATGAAATACCTCTAGAATATCCTTTCGTTTGTTCCCTACAACTTTAAGATCAGGAGCCATGTCATGATGCATTGCTGACATTTCATGTGTCCTGCATATCCAAAACCCATTATATCAAATCACCCCTCTTCTGATATTGCATCAACATAACTACCAAAAAATGACTATTCTTTCTCTCCAGCGCATATTGACATACCTAAAATGGGCCTCATATGACGTGATGTGAATGTTCTAGTAAGAGATATACTAACGTAACTGAAACTATAGTTGGTAGGTAACTAAAACCAGTGAAGGAAAGACTTACACTAACAGGGTTATTTGAATCCACAACCTTCAAATCTGAAGGCAGCGCCAGTCATCTTCACATGTATTTCAAAATTCAACCAAACATAGCAGGCTGTACCAACTGTAAACTTTCTTGCAGAAACGAACCCATGCCCGAGCATAGTGCAAAAGAAACATACACACATGCAATCATCCTTTCTATTCATAAACATTCCCTTTAGTTTATCAACTTCCTCAACTTCAGTAGATAAATTGAGAAAAATTTACAAAATTATTCTTGTATGCTTATTAATAATTTACGAGCAAAGAAAGATATTGTGCTGTATTTGCAAGAGTAATGCGGAACCCCGGATCTAGACACAAAATACCCAAAACAAATTGAATTGCGCACAAGTGTGACTTCCTGTATCTCAAATCCTATGGTACTCTTGGTTATCTTGTGACCAAACACCAATAATTGAGCGGACCCCCTACAAAACTCCTAGAAGACGACCTTAGAAACATCGATAACCGGGAACAAAACTTGAAGGCTTGCAACTTTGTGGAATTTGAAAAGTAACAAATGCCAAAAATCAACAAGAGAAGAATCACTCAACTCTCAAAATTTGCATCTCACAAATTTAAAAAGAAACAAAAATACTCAATTTATTCAATTCCCCCTCATGCTTAAACAATGACGCCTATTTATAGGCAAGGTAAAAGAGTTTTTGTAAACTAAACGAACTCCTAATAATAATCCAGTAAAAGAAAAGATAAAAATAATCTAACCAATAGAAATTACTTAAAACTCATGTATGATGTGTATCAACCAATGAGAATTAAGTAATGACTCAAATAATAATCAACTAAGTGATAAATACAAATAATTGCCAAAGATTGGCATTGCCGATCAATCTAATCTCCATGGTAGATAGAAGATAATTAGGAATTATCTTATTTGGCAGATGGTGATAGGAATTACCCTTGTTGCAAACTCTTATTCAAGTTCATCGAATGTAGACATCTCCAAATTTGTAGTAAATTTGGGCTCTTCTTCAACAATATGGGTTGCTACTATCATTGGCCTTTTCCCAAAATTTCGAGATCAGTCCAACGAGTTTCATTCTTGTGCTTCGAGTTCTCAGGATCACCATAAGCTCGATAGAGATGAACTCTTGAACAAAAGTATTCAATTTGATCTTTATATGTCACGCCTTGCTCCTAGTTGTCGGGCCCTTCGAAAAAATGACACCTTGAGTGTCGCCACCTTGGTTCATATCAAAGAGTGTAGCCTACATAAGAAAATACACATCCCTCCAAAACAAACTCACTAATTTCAATTAACGTGCAGTGAATTGGTCATAAGCACCCATAAAACACTTTGCATATACATAGTCCTCAGAGATAAGTAAGCAAAAGAAACAATTTCCCAACACCCCCAAATAAAAATGGTAAATGAATCTTTACGTGAAAACAAGATATCTTATGAACTATATTAACTGTCTGGAATGGTTTCCAATGTAGTACTACAATTAGCAGATTGACTTCCATATTCCAAGATTTTCATTTACTAGGCCAAAAATTTAAAAAAACTTTTCGGTGAATGTTGTCTTCTGCAACTAAATATAAAAAGAAACCAACTTCCTGTAACACAAATTAATGTAGTAGTGGAAAGTAGGGATTGTTCCCACGAGGAATTCAGACTTTAATAGTTACGCAATAAAAGTGGGGGTTTTTTAATTGTGAATTAAACAGAATTTAATTAGAATTTGAAATTGAAACAAATAACTAAAAACAAAATAATGAGAAATTAACAATCAATAGAAACAAATTGTTGAGAGTTAGAAGCCATAGTTGAGATCAAACCCCATACAGCTGCTGGTGTTTTATCAACTAGCACTCCTCCACTTACAGTATCTATCATACTCCTCTCAGTCGGTGAAAGACCTTCATAAAAGTATTGAATCAACAGTTGCTCACTGATTTGACGATGGGGGCAACTTACACACAACTTCTTAAATCTCTCCCAATATTCATATAATGACTCCCTGGTATTTTGTCGAATGCCACATATTTCTTTTTTTGATATTGGCGGCCCTGGTAGCTGGGAAAAACTTCTCTAGAAATAATTTCTTCATCTCTACCCATGTTCTAATACTTCCAGCAGATAAATAATATAACCAATCTTGGGCATTGTCCTTCAAAGAAAAGGAAAAACCCTCAGCTTTATTTGCTCTTCAGTGACATTAGTAGGCTTCATCCCCATACAAACAACATCAAACTCCTTCAAGTGCTTATAAGGATCTTCTCTCAATCTACCTCAGAAAGCGAGTAACAAGTGAATCAGTCCCGACTTCAACTCAAAAGTGTTATTTTCACCCAAATTCGAAAAATTAATGCAATAAGGCTGTCGATCCTCAGCTGGAGCAACCAGTTGGCATAAAGTGCGATTTTCATCCATGTTCCTTTCCCTCTGTCGTTCTTCTCTCAGTACTTGTTGTCTTTCTTTCATATACATTCTTAATGCCTTTGTTGTTTTCTTAATTTCAGGATTGTACTGCAAATTTTCAAACTGATTCGATCACATAACGTACATAAACTGTCAAAAATTGCCCAGGAATGGCGCCAAAATTTGGTGAATGTTGTTGCCTACAACCAAATATAAAAAAGAAACCAACTTCCTGCAACACAAATTAATGTAGTAGTGGAAAGTAGGAATCATTCCCACGAGGAATTTAGACGTTAGTAGTTACGCAATAAAAGGGGGTTTTGTAATTGTGAATTAAACAGAATTTAATTGGAAATTGAAATTGAAACAAATAACTAAAAACAAAATAATGAGAAATTAACAATCAATAGAAATAAATCTTGGTTTCCGGTCTCCTTCGTTATTGAACTTGCGTTGATTATCGATACTAAAAATAACCAATTTATTAGTTCAGCATTCATCATGGTAAATTTCTTTAGCTATTTTCTCTTATGGTTAGTTAACCAAAATATGTATTTGAATTAACCCTTATTAATCAATAACATGGATACGATCTCAGATTTAATAAATTAATAGCTTTACGAATCAAGAAAATTGATGAACTAGACAACATACATATGATGTATATTTAGCCTAGACAATTATTTTTCCTATAATCATGTCCCTAATGTAGTAGACAAAAATCCTAGTCGCTAATTTTGATTAAAAGAATTGAACGTTAACCTTTTTAATCTAGCGATTGATTGAATAAAAACACAAACTAGTTGGGCACCTAGCTGTCAAATTAAACAATCAAATAATAACCCAAAAATAATTAATACTTGACTAATAAATCGATTGAAATAAAGAACCAAATTTTCACAACATGCAAAGTTCAATAACTAGGATTCCGTAAACCAAGAAATAAAAGTTTAGTTAACCAACATCATGATTTTCCTAACTATTCCAACTGTCACTAGTGTTGGGACCATCATGGGTGATGTTATGTTCTTTTCTATTTGCCGCAACCTTCTTTCTCAGCCTCTCTACTGTTGCATGATCCCTTTTCACTATCTCCCGCATCCCTCTCTATTCTTCTCTAACGCAACCCTCTCTTTCGTTCCTCACTGTGCGTGATTTCTTTTTAATTGTCAAGTCCCCTCCTTTTGTCCATGCCTGCTCTCTTTTGTTTTTCGTCTACTGTGCGTCTCTTTCTTTTTAATTTAATGTTGGTTCTTCTTTCAAAACGACATGCCACTGGTCACCTGCTCTCTCCCAATGTTGCGTGATTTTTTTACCAATTAAGAGTTATCCCCTCTTTTTCACGCAAGCCCTCTTTTCTTTCTTTTTACGCAGCCCTCCTCCATGTCAACGTTTTTGGGCTACTTGTTTTTAATATTCTTCTGCTCCTCTATGCTGCGTTTTGTTCTTCCATATGTTGTGTTTTGGCCTTACTTCTTACACCTTGCAACAATTTATTTGATTAGACAATTTAAGTGCTAGTCTATTTAATTGTTCACGTACAAAACCCTCGCTCCTGGTTCATGCTTCTGTTGTCGTTTTGGTTTCGGGCTCCATGTGTTGCATTTCATGTTTTTGGTTATTGCACGAGACCATGTCTAATTAGTGTCAACATCTAGCTCAGCCCTTTTTGTCCCAAAATCATTGCAGTTCTTTTTATTTAGTTCCAAAATATACCTCGACATAAAAAAATATTAATTCCCATTAAGTATAACTTCAAACCTCAAGAACAAAGAAAATTAACATACAAAAAGATAGAAAATAACGACACTAACACTTTTCCAAGGCACATTTCGTTCAAAAGATTCAATGTACTTGTGCTCTCAAAGCTTCATGTAAAGCAATTACATTTATTATTTAACTTTTTAATTTCCTCCCATCAATCAGTTATGACAATGTATTGGCATTTCATTTGCCAGAGTTTCTTTGAAAAATAGTTTACTTCAGTGCACCATAATGTAGCAATTCCTAGATGTATATACAATTAGATTTACCTCAATATGAAGGGAATTTTAAGTTTTGGAGGAAGATTATCACCAAAACAGCAGCTTCTTCGGCCATTCTTAGAAAAACTCCCCGTACTATTTCTCCCTATTAGGATAATGACCTAAGCCTTCAAGATTTCTACTCTATGTAGATTCCTCCTCTATGTAGGTTTGCTTTACTTTTTTGACACTATTTCTAAATTCCTATTCTGTCTAGGTTTTCTACCGTAGAGTTATACTACAATATAAACACCCCTTAGGGGTTCTTTTATAACATTGTATTGGTGTACTCTTCATTAATCCTGAAGTTTGTGAGAGAGAGGAAAAAACAGATGTAATTTTCTCCCTGACATAGTACATATTTTCAGGCTTTCTTAACCCCATGAGTTTTTCTCCTAGCACATGGGTTTTTCAAGTAAAAATTCTTTGTTCCCTTCTACTCTTTTTTCTTTATTTGCTTGATTAATTTTATTGCTTCTACGACTACTGGTACAACAAACTAGTATCAGAGCAAGGTTTGTTTTGGTCAATCAAGTCTTATTGCCATGTCTCCTTCGACCAAATTCGTCATCAACAAGTTCAATGGATAAAATAATTTTGCTATTTCAAAGGTCTAGATGCAAGTCATTCTCATACAACATGGATTGAAGAAAAATTTGTCTGCCAAGACAAAGAAAACTGGCAATATATAAGACAAGGATTGGAAAGAGTTGGAGGAAAAAGCCTTATACTCTATTTAGTTGTGTTTAACGCGTGAAGTGCTTCAAAAAGTAGTTTATGAGACTACCGCTACAGGACTTTGGTTGAAATTAGAGTCCCTTCACATGACAAAGAGTCTGGCCAACAAACTGTCTCAAAGAACATCTCTTTACACTCAAGATGTCCGAAGGTACCCCCGTCCCATCTCCTCTTGATGAATTTAATTCCATTATTATTGATTTGGAAAATCTTGATGTTAAATTTTATAATGAGAATCAAGCAGTGCTTCTTGTCATTTTACTACCTCATTCGTATAAGCACTTTAAAGAAATTATGTTTTATAGTAACTGTGAAACTCTCTCTTTAGAAGAAGTTAAATTTGCTTCATTGTCTAAAGAAAAGTTTCATAATTCCTTTAAGAAGGAGGCTAAGGGTTTAACAGTTAAAAGTAAAACTTTTGAGAAATGAGAGAGCAGTAAGAGCCATAAGAAGTCTAAATCTAAGTCTAGAGTTAGAGATGCCAATATTATATGTCAATATTGTAAGAAACTCGAACACAGGGTCTCAGACTGTTATAAATTGAAAAATAAACTCGAAAAAAAGTAAAAATAAGGTAAATCAATCTAATTCTACCTCTGAGGATGATGTGGTTAATTCAGTTCAGGAAGTGATGTTCTTTTCGTTGTTTAAGGAGAACAACAATTCAAAGATGAATAGATCGTAGACTCCAGTTATACTTTTCATATGTGTCCTCATAGGAATTGGTTTGCTACCTATAAAACTACTAAGGGTTTTATCCTTATGGGTAACAATGCACAATGTGATGTAATGGGAAAAGGTACAATCAATAATAAAACTCATGATGGTGTTGTTAAAACCCTCACTAATGTTTATCATGTTCATAATTTAAAATGTAAATTTATTCCACTTGGTACACTTAAGTCTCTTAGGTGTAGGTACTCCTTTGAAGGTGGAGTTATGAAGGTTTCCCGAGGAAATCTTGTAATCCTTAGAGGGAAAAGACATGGTACTCTTTATGTATTATAGGGCTCTACTTTTATTGATACTGTTGATGTTGCCTCATCAAAGTCTCACCAAGATGCCACCAAGATGTGGCATTACCCCTTAGGCCATATGGGTGAGAAAGGTTTGCAAATCTTGTGCAAGAGGGGTATATTGAGCTAGAATTCTGTGAATATTATGTCTTTGGTAAACAGACTAGAGTAAGTTTCTCTTTCCCTAGGATTTACAGGACCAAATATACTCTGGATCATATTCATTCTGATCTATGGGGTTCCTCTGGGTTACTTCTCGAGGTAGTAAAAGGTGTATGCTGACTAAGCCACGAACTATTGCTAAGTTCAAGCATTACTTGGACTTAGCCAATATTCTTAATACTTGAGCACCCTTCGGGGATTACGACAAAGAAAACTCCTACTTTCGGTCTTGTGTCAAGGTGGAGATTTATTGGGATAATGACCAAAGCCTTCAAGATTCCTTATTGGTGTACCTACCTCCGACTAGTGACGAACTACTATCTTGTCTTATTATATAATCTATTTAGGTAAGCAAGATGATGATATAAGACATGTTGTGGATCTAATTACTTTTACATAAGTCATTTCTAGACCTCATACAGATTTATAGAGGAAGCAATGAAGGATGAGATGCGATCTATGCAACACAATAAGGTATAGGAGCTAGTTAATTTGCCTCAACATTGCAAATCCGTCAGCTACAACTATTTAAGACCAAGAAGGACACTTAAGGTAAAGTTGAGCGATTTACGGCTCGATTAGTTTCCAAATGGTTCACTCAGAAAGAAGGGGTTGAATTTAATATTACCTTCTCTCTCGTGTCCTCGAATGATGCATTATGATAATAGTAACTCATTATGATATGGAGCTATGTCAGATGGATGTTAAAATCACTTTCCTGAATAGTTACCATTATGAGGAGGTCTATATAAAGTAACCTAAACAATTTCAGGATCAAAGAGCAACTAACAAAGTTTACAAGTTGACTAAATCAATCCATGGTTTGAAATAGGCTTCGAGACAGTAATTTAACCTGAAGTTTGATGAGGTTCTGACCTCTTTCAGCTTTGTGGAAAACAAAGTTGAAAGATACTTATACTATAAGGTCAGGGAGAAAGTCATCTTCCAACTGCTATATGTGGATGATATATTGCTTGCGTCAAATGACTTGACCATGTTGCATGATGTTAAGCAACTTTTGGCCAAACATTTTAACATGAAGGACCTTGGTGAAGCATATTTTGTCCTAGGTATGCAAATTCACCAAGACAGATCTCAACACTCATTAGGCCTCTTGCAAAGTTCATACATTGAGCGAGTGATACAAAGGTTTAATATGACTGACTGTAAACCTGTTATAGCACCTATCTCTCATAATGAGATATTATCTTTGGCACAAGGACCAAATAATGAAATTGAGAGAGAGGTTATGAGAAATGTTTCGTATTCTAGTGCAGTTGGTAGCTTGATTTATGCCCAGGTGTGCATTAGACTAGACATTACATTTGTTGTGGGGCTGCTAGGTCAATATCTGGCTAACCTACATGTAGACACTAAAATGCATTCAAGTGAGTGTTGAGATACTTAAAGGATCTAATACCGAAGAAACTCTTTAGGAATTACAAAGTATAGGGACGTGGGTGCATTCAATCGTCACAAAAGAGAACTTGATTGAGTATCAAGGAGTCAAAGAATTTAAGCCAAAATACCAAGGGTCAACGATTTAAGCCTCGTGAGGTAGATAAATTCTGATTTTGCTATCTATTTGAATGATCGCAAGCCCACTTTAAGGTACATTTTATGTTGGCAGATGTTACAATATCGTGGAAGAGTGTTAATTAGACACTAGTAAGTTCCTCATCCATGCATGTAGAGTTTCTTGCATGCTATGGGACTACTGCACAGGCAATTTGCCTTAGAAACTTAATTTCTGAGTTGTTTGTGATAGATTCAATGGCTAGACCCATTCAGTTGTACTATGATAATCTTGTTATTGTGTTGTTCTTTAAACAATAAGAATATTACAGAGTCTAAGCATTTGGAAGTCAAATACTTGATTGTTAAAGAATTGATTCGAAAAGGTGATGTTGAAGTGGAGCATATTAAGACAGAGGAGATGTTAGTCGATCCTTTGACTAAAGAACTTCGCTCACTTCTATTTAAAAGACATGTATCTAGTATAAATGTGTTAAAGTCCTTAGACATTGTTAATTAGGAATTGTTATATTGGCTCCTTGTATGTATGTACACTGTTGACATATTATGACACTATGGTGTTTATTAATAAAGATGATCATATTCTTATCCTCAATAACACCTATTATTGTATAAAGTCATAATACATGTGAAAGTCTTAAGATCTGTGTTAATCTTAAGCATTTTAAAAGGTCATTGGATATATATACAGATTGATCTTGAACCTATATCATTCAGACACATACAGTTTTGAGAAGGATATCCATGAGTTTTTTAACATGGCATAGAGGGATATAAGTTGTTAATCTCATAAAAGTTATTTAATGCAGTTTAGCATTATGTTAGAAAACATAAAGATTTTCTCTAATGCAGTTTAGAAGGGGTGAGCATTATTCGGGCCGGGCCGGCTCGAATTAATTCGGGTAAAAAAATTTCAAATTTCGGGTAATTCGGATATTACCCGAATTATTTTCGGACCGGGGTCGGGTAACTCTAAAAAACTTCGGGCCGGCTCAATTACCCAAATTAGATTATAAAAATACAAAATATTGGGTTTTTTTTAAATTATTAAAAAACAACTTCGAGTAATTCGGGTAAAGCCGAACAAAATTTCGGGTAATTCGAGTCGCGTAAGTTCGGGTAAGAAAAAGTTCGAGTTCGGGCCAGGTAAGATAAAAAAATTTGGGTAATTTGAGCCGGGCCCGAACAATAAAATTTCGGTCCGAATTACCCTAATACTCACCCCTGTTCCTTATCCACCGACTCATTATAGCTCTAGTTGCATCTGATATTGTTGTGTTCATTGTGTTATATGGAAGTCAAATAACGCAGAGAAAGTGGACGAAAGGAAGAAATGATTGGCATAATTTGCTTATAAGAAATTGTTGTGATGGTTACTTCATGAGCACAGTAAAATAACTGCATATGATCATCAAGAAATTTTACAATAATGAAAGTTGTTCCACTCTCTGATGCCAATTGCTTTGAAACTGCAACCCATTCTATGGTTTCCGTTACTTCTTTCCTGTTTTTCATCTTCATTTTCTCTCACTTGATTTTGATCATGGTGAAGGCAGCAAAGAAACAGGTGTAACATCCTTATCAGGACCAAGGGAGCTGAGAGCTGACAGCACATCAGTCATCAGAGTTCGGGAGGCAGTCTCCTCTTCAAGGCACACTGTCGTCGCTGCTACTGCTTGGTGCAATCCTCTAAAAGATTGAACTTTAAAACTATGTACATCTGGAATAACAAAAAATCAAGTGGATACAAATTTTCCACACATGTTGGATAGTCAACCATTCTTTAGACAACGTCAGAAATGTCTTAATTAGATTTATCTTACTTCATGTGAAAGATCGCCAGTGGCTGTTGAATGGGGAAGGCAGAGGCAAATTGGAAGAGAAGACAGGAAAACAAAGTTGAATTTTAGAACTATGCAGAACTGGAATAACATAGTGGGAATCCACAAACGCAAATTTTCATAGACTTGTAGACCCTAGGAGTAGGTAGCTTGTCACAAGACTTGTAAAGCCCAGGAGTAGGTAGCTTGTCAGAAATGACTCTTTTCCACACAATATTTGTGATAGTCATCCATCCTTCAGAAGTCAGAACACGTGAAATCCTCGATCGGTATTCAAACAATATTTTGTGGAATTCAGTAGAATAAGGTAGTAACTGATTTATAGCTTGCCATGTCCCACAAAAACTTTCCGGTATAGTTCCAGACATTATTGGAGCAAGACGATCGTGCTCATGGTTGTTCTCTTTCTGCTTCTACATTCATTGACACTACTAGTTTTCCATTTCAGGATTGTCACTTCTGTGGACATCTTGGCTTGGAACCAAACCATTAGTGATGATGGCCAACTTC
>JANVCL010000001.1:10061867-10079547 GCA_026546855.1 Erythroxylum incrassatum
AGTTAAGACTTGTAGATCAAATTAATAAATTTATTTATTCAGAAATAAGTTTTTAAATTCATTGAAAATATGAATGAATTTTAATAATATTTAAAAACAAGTTTTTAAATTGAATTATAAATTTAAAATTGATGACTTTGATCTTAATTAAAATAAGTTCATAAGTTTAATAATAATAAATTAGAAATAAGTTCAAAATTAAATTAAATTAATTAAATCCAATATGAGGTTTAATGATTCAAAAGAAATCATTTTTTCATGCTCTTTAAGATATTTTGACTTTAATGATATGCTCATATTATCGAAAACATTTCAACTTATTATTTAAACTTATTATTACAAGTTAAAAGACTCCCATAATTGTTTTTCAATAAGAAGATTTTTGAATGATCTTTAGAAACAAAAACTAACTAATCTTCAAATTTTAAAGATTATTGTTTATATTAGATTTTGAACGTTCAACTACTTCCTTACCACTTACCAAACATTAATGAACACTAATTTTTGTAAAATTAAATATATAAAATATAAATTCTTCTAAGAATATTCATTGAAATACTAAAATATATAATATTTATATTCTTATATTTTGTTAAAGTCATGTCCTTATAAGTCATTTTATACTTAAACAACTAATTTTACCAAACATCTTTAACAAACAGCTAATGCAATCCGCTGGTCAAATTAGCTGATATAATCAGCTATCAGCTGATTGCCAAACAGGATCTAAGTCTCTGTCTCAGTCATCTTCTATTTTAAATTTGAATACGAACACCCTTTTTCATCTATTTTCCAACCCAGTTAATTATTCGTAGCAATAAAACGTACTTTCAATCCAATTATATCTCCAATCAACATAGACTTCTAATAGTCAATCTCATGCCTAACATCCTCTTTTGTAAACTCAAGTCTAAATCTTTAGGAAGAGAAAACGTTAAAAAATAACCAATTCTCATCTTTTTTGTGGGAATTTCACGATTTTGATTTCAACAAAACTCTTGCTCGTGCGACAAACATCACAATCTCAATGATTTATTTTAAATACATCATGATGTTGTGAGATATTAATTAATCAAGTATAGTAACCTTTATTGTGTTATGTTAATCAAAATGATTTAAATAACTATACGTTCAGTATATTGAACTTTATGAGTAACACTTCAATTTACTATTTCACTAAGGGAAAACCTATGTATTGAATTTTATGAGTAACACTTCTCATCTTGAACTCAATACAATGGCTTTTTAAAGGTATACAATGCAAAGTATATATCTTAAAAATCTAAATCATAATAATTGAAGTTAAACCCTAAACCATAATAATAAAATATTAAAAATGAATAAATGTCCAGTATTTATAGTGTCTAAACATAGCTTTATGGTGTTATACTAAGTGAACAAATGTATTACCAATAATAGAATAACCAACACTACTAGTTCGATTCGATGAAGATAAAGGATTTATAAGTCCTGCATGCTTGCTCAAAAGCCTCCAGATCCGATGTTAGGACATGTTGGAGTTGTATTTGAAAGTTTATCCAAGGATTGTTAACACTTGCCTTTTTTCACTTCGTGAAAAGTGAAAAGTTAGGATACATCATAATTATAATAAGTTATACGAATTATGCAAATTAATAAATAGTTGATAATATACAGAAATAATTTAATTAATATAATTATAAAAATCATTAAAATAATAAAGTCTTAATAAAAATATTGACCATCTTCATTTATTGGGTTAATTTGAAAGCAATGTCGTCTTCTAACACTAAAGGCTAAAGTCAGCTAACAACAGCTTGCATGTCATTCCGTTCTCGTGCCTGACATTCTTTGCAAAAGGCCAAAGCTGATGCTGTTATAGATTTTTGTAAATACTAGTATGTTTTTATTTGAAACTATGAATCTAAAAAGGGGCCATAGTATAGGCCTAGCAAATATAGCAAGCCTTAAGAATGGGGATAGGCATACAGAAGCCCCAAAAAAGACCAGGCACGATATACATCTCAACTGATCGGCCTGAGGATTCTGGCTGAGCTAGCGCGCCCTAATATTGTTATAGGCTGGAACAGCCACGTTCTGGGTCAGAGTTGTCATGACCTGGAAAGTTGGCTAGTGTTCAGGTCCCAAGTATAAGAATAACAGAAAGACTATGCTAATTCGCAGGTTTAGACCATAAGTCAGTTCTAGTCGAGCTTGGGCAATCTTTCTGTTGTTGGTTTCTCGACTTATGGCTCATGGCTGCAAGTAATTTCTAAGCAAGGGGACAAGTTAACCCACTTCATCGATGAGGTCAGAGAATGAAAAGAAGTTGTCTGTAACTACGCTGCCCCACTGCGCAATTTCCAATACCAGTAAAAGAATAGTTCACGAGATGAAGGTTTGTTGCTGACTTTGGCATTTATGAATGCGTTTTAAACGAGTTGTAATTTGTTAATAGCAAGAACCTGCTTTAATGTACGGTTTCTGAATGTGAATGTGAAGTTGTTTTTCTTTGTTTTCATGTAAGCCTTCGTCCCTTCCCATAATAATATCAAATAGGAACAATGTGTTATTTATGGCCTGCTAAAAACCCATCTTTTTCTCTCTCTTCTTAATGACCACTGTCTTTATTTACTAAAAAGATTCGAACTTTCAAAGCAATAGCCTCTTTGAAACAGGACCCTTTTCGTTTTGAATCTCCAAAAACTGAAAGATTTGCTCTGCAGATACTGTGCCACAAATCGTAGTAGAAAGATCTTCTCTAACCACCAGAGAAAGAGAGGTCTCTCAGCTTTTCTTTTTGGCTTATTCTTTGGGGCTAATTTTAGTAGCATTGTTTTTAGCATTAAATGTCTCTTCACTGTACTTTTTGATGTGCAGAGAGAAGGAGTGTGTGTGTGAACTAATTTTAGTCGTAAATTTGACGAGAGGGGCAGATATTCGAGTTTTGAAAGAGAAGTTTAGAAATTCACGGGCGGTCAGTGGGTATCTTTAGTACACGTGGCTCCAGAAAGTTTACAGAGAAAGAGAGAAGAAAGAGATTTGAAAACAATTTATAGCGAAAGTGTGAGGAAATTTGCTTGGGTGGTGTTGTTTTTTCATTGTGCCCTCGCTAAATTCGGCAGTCCGTTTAAATTTCAGAAGGTTTCGGCTACTTTTACTTTTACGTTTCTTCTTTACTATGGAAGTCCTCACTTGTTATGGTGTTTTGTCTTCAGACTCTTGTTTGTGTATAGTTGGTGGTGGGTTTCTTTTGAATGCTAAGTTTTTAAATTGGTTTCTCTGAGTCCATACCTCTGTATCTTTTCGTCTTCTAATGCAGTTCTTCACGAGGTTGTGTCAGATTTTCTTTTCCTGAAAATAAAAGTATAATCTTTACCCTTTTGTTTTAAGGTTTAGATGCTTACACCATCCTGTTCACTTCACTTCTCTGTTCGCAACCTGTAAAGATTCTAAAGATCTTGCAGTCCCTGCTCTTTCTCTTTCTAAACATACATTTTGGTCTGTCGTTTTAAGTTTTTTGAAACCAGCACTCCGTTTGCTCTCTCTCTCTCTCCCTTTTTTTTTATGCCACTTGTAAAAGCAGCTCCTCACATTGACCATTACTTCGCTTCTCTTGTTCAGTGCTTCACGTTGTTACTCTCTGGTTTTCCCACTTAGAAGTTTCCACTTGGAAAAGCTTGTTAAACACCATTTTGTATCTAAAGATTTGATCTTGACGCATTGTTCCTGTTTCTAGGATTATCGCTGCTTGGAAACCTCTGTGTTGTTTCAAGCTGTAAATAGATTGGTAGACAATGGGCAAAGCTACCAGGTGGTTAAAGGGCTTCTTGGGCATGAAGAAAGATAAGGAGAAAGAGAGGAAAAATATCGAAACTTCAAGTTCAGCAAGTGACAGAAAAGAGAAGAAAAGATGGAGTTTTGGTAAATCAGTGAGAGACAGTAATTTAGTTACACGGGTTCCGGTGAATTTTCGGCCGGAAAATGAAGCTGACTGGCTCAGATCCTACCTTTCTGAAACAGAGAAAGAACAGAGCAAGCATGCCATTACTGTGGCCGCCGCCACGGCTGCGGCTGCAGATGCGGCACTGGTAGCAGCTCAGGCGGCCATGACGGTGGTGAGGCTAACAAGTCAGGGCAGAGGGACTTTGTTTGGAGCAGACCGCGAGAAGTTGGCAGCTGTAAGAATTCAAACAGTGTTCAGAGGCTATTTGGTATGTTAGGTGTTTTTGGTTTGATCCTATATTATCTGGCTTCTGTTTTGGTTGGTCAGGTTAATGTGCCCATTTTCTTCTTGTACACAAAAGTTGTTTCGGAGATACGCATGTTCTGCTCTAGTTTCCAAGACAATAGGTATTATAGTGGTGCAGATGTTTCTCTTAGTTCTTACTTTTATAGCTGTCATTAAAAAGCTACAAGAACAGTACATCTGTGTTTGGGGTTTCGTTACTTTTTTTCTTAAACCTTTACTTTTAACATTGGGTTTGTGCGTGGTCATTCGAAGTACTTCACTTTACTTAAAGAGAGCATTGTCAAATGGTTTCAAAACAGTAGCTATACTTTCCAGAAGATGATTGTTAGGTACGCATACTTTTTCACTTTTCCTTCTGACTTGGTCAATCATTCCGTTCCATTTCCTGCCTGTAAGAATTTGAATTTGAAACCTGGCCTTTAGAAGTAGTAGGGCTATGATTGATTGATACCCTGAATTAAGTTGGGCTATTATTGCAAGTCTGTCTCATCCCCATACCAGTTGGGCTTCCTGTCATCTGTATTGCAACTGTTTATTTCTGAGATGAATCATGTATATGTTCATTTGTTATATAGGCCAAAACTTCCAATTCTAATTAGTTTGAGTTTAATCAACTATCTCAGGCTAGAAAAGCGCTTCGAGCATTGAAAGGACTAGTTAAAATTCAGGCACTTGTCAGAGGCTATTTAGTTCGAAAACGAGCTACTGCAACTCTTCATAGTATGGAAGCTCTTGTAAGAGCTCAAAATGCAGTTCGAATCCAACGAGCTCGTCGTTCTGTTAATAAACAGAATAGGTTTCAATCTGGACACAGACCACGAAGATCCATGGTAAGAGCCATACTTGTTTGTTGTTCATTTTCATTAAGAATACCCCGTGGTTCTTAACACTGCTCTTTCTTTTTCTTTTTTTCGGGTTCTCAGGAAAGATTTGATGATGCAAGAAGTGAGTTCCATAGCAAGAGGCTATCTGCATCTTACGAAATGACTGCATTTGATGATAGCCCAAAAATAGTCGAAATCGATACATGCAAGCCAAGATCAATGTCACGTAGATTTACAACTGCATTATCAGAATGTGGTGAAGATGTTCCTTATCACGGACTGTCATCACCTCTTCCATGTCCAGTTCCAGCTCGAATCTCCATACGAGATTGCAAAAACGATCAAGATTTTGACTGGTATTTCACCGGCGACGCATGTAGGTTCTCTACCGCACAAAGCACGCCGCGAATCGTGAATTCTGTCCGTTCGAATGCTCCTGTTACACCAGCCAAGAGTGTCTGCGGAGACGGGTATTTCAGGGCTTACTCAGGCTTCCCTAACTATATGGCAAGCACACAATCCTTCAAGGCTAAATTGAGGTCTCTTAGTGCTCCAAAGCAAAGGCCAGAGTCAGGGCCGAAGAAGAGGCTTTCACTGAATGAAATAATTGCGTCAAGGAACAGCATCGGTAGCGTTAGAATGCAAAGGCCGTCTCAACTTGATGAAGACTTCGGTTTCTAAATGCTGACATTTTTCATGAATTTGGGTTTGAGCAGGTGATTGTGAGTCAGCTTAATATGATTTTTCGTTTGCAACCAAGTGTCGACAACATATAGCTTAGGACAAGGAGTGCGTTAGATGTAAATTGCTTTATTTAATTGATTTTCCATATCATATAAGCCTTAAAAAAAAGCTAACGAAAGATATCTAATTAGGAAAATTAGTAATGTTGAAAGATTCAATTCTTTTTTTAATAGAGATAATTAAAAAAGAATATGATAAAAGGATAAAAATATGGTAATCCCAAATATATAATTAAGATAATGTTTCTACTTTAATTGATACAATTCATACTTCAAATTTATTTATTTTTCAATGAAATTTAAAAAGAAATTTTTTTATATCTATCTTCACATTATAAATGAACAATTACAAATAATTGCTTATTTAGTTTTTACTATTTCTTTTTTATAATTCTAAATGAGGTTATTAAGAAATAATATTATCCTTAATTTTTTTAATGTTGTAATGGAACTTACATGATAACTCTATTATTTGTTTTCTAATATTACTTAGTGGGCTGTCTCTTTTTCATTATAAGGCTTATATGTAGACTTCGAGGTTGTTCTCTTGATATTGAAAATGCTTTTATCTAAGTTTTGTGTTATCTTAACTTCTTTTTTTCTTCATTTATGTCTTCTATTTTAAGGATTTCTGTCAAGAACTCGAGTGTTTAAAATGATTTTCACTATTGTTCCCACATGGATTATGGGTTTTTTGTTATTATATGAAACATTTCCTTTTTTTTTGGGCAAAAGTAGTAAGATTAAGAAGGAAAAGGTTTACTTTTTTCCTATTAGGTCCAAGCTTCTCAAACTTAACAAGTCCATCAATCAAGAAGAAAATTGTATGTTCCATGGCAATCCCCATATTATTCCCTAGATGGAACTGTCAAATTGTTTTATAAACAAGGAGTTAGGAGATGAATCATTAAACAGTCATAATCAACCAAAAAAGTAAATAAAAAAAAACTATGTACCTTGGTGCTAGAATGAAATCAATTTAGCTACTTGAATATCAAAAAGGTCCATTGATTTTAGGAATTTTAGTTTTTTATTTTTATTTGACATGGCATAAGTAGGACATGTATCAACCATATGTCCAATAGATTGCTACAACATAGTTAAATAGAGTCTAATAAAATGTTGTTTCATAAAAAATTAAAAGTGACCATTTTAATGCCAGATTTTGAAGTTCAAGCTAGTATTACCAAATTGAGTTAAAGTTTGATATTTTTATAATTTAACAAAACAAAATAAAGAATAAAAATTTTACATATACCTATTCTAACTTTTAAGCCCAACCTTATTATTGAATTAAGTGAGGTTCTAATCAATATTTTAATGATAACAAAATATAATTACCACTAATGAGTCTACTATTTTTGATAAAATAAATGTAGCCTTAAACTCAAGAAAATAGTTTATAAGTAGATAAAGAAAAGTTAAAGCTTGCAACTTTCAAAGTAAAAATCAAGTTAAGTATAAAAGAAGATCAAGGCATATTAAGATTATTACTATATTTTTCATGTTAATTGTAATCTCAATTAGTTACTTTAATAATCTTAAAGGCTTACTATGTGTAAATATTTCTTCTTACTTTATTCCGTGAGTTTTTCCATTCATCGAGAGGTACAAAAGCTTTTGTTTTTTTGTAAAAAAAACTCTTGATCTTTAAATAATTCTTAAGGGATATTTTGGGAATTTTTAATTATAATTTCATTAAATAAATCAAATTTGAGTATTTAAAATTGTTTGAATCATATTTTTGTAGGATTGATTGACTAATATAGGTTAGTGGCTAAGCAATGTAAGTTAGATATGTAACAAGTGAGTTTGTTAACATATTGCTAGACTAATATGGTAATATGGTTTACTGATGTTCCCCTAAGGGATGCATTGGTTGACCAATATGCAATGACTAGAAAATTCTATTATTGAACCTATAGGCCGATTAATATGACTTAATTGTTGACCAATTTAGGTTAAACTTTTAACAGGGTTGTTTGTTGACATATTGTTTAAGGGGTTAATCAATACGCCCTAGTATTTGACTAATGTCTCAATGATTAGTGAATATAAGCATTCAATACACACTGATCAACTAATGTGCTATACAAGTCAACTAACATTAAATGTTTGGCTCCAACAACTAATAGGGGTCCCAAAACCCTACAAATACATTTTTTTCTCATTGGTTTCTTGTATGAAAAAGCATCTGGATGTCTTATACACACATTTACAAGTGTTTATCAAGTATTTGACCATCATTTTCTCATATTTGTGTGAATGAGCCTCTTTAAATTTTTTCTGAAAAAAAAAACTGAAAGAGACTCATTCACACAAATACTTTTGTAAGGATGTTGTATATTCTTAGGAGGAGTCCTAAGTGATATTGAGGTTCTTGTTCACCATAAAGGAAGATTGTAAAAGAGTTCCTCTTTATCAAAAAAAAATTGTACAAAGGTGATTCTTTGCTTTGAATGAGAATTATAATAGAATTTCAAGAAGCGTCTTGTGAGTAGATATATGAAAAAGTATTATTTTGACTCATTATAAATTGATTTATGTTTATCTTTCCTTAACGTTTTTATATTATTATTTAAGTGTGTTGGTTAAATTTATTGTTTTATATCATATTTTCATATTTTATAAATTGTGTTTATTAATAAACTAAGTTGGTAGATATTTTGTTTAAAATTTGTTAACACCCAATTAACATCTCCTAGTAGGTGTCAACAGGGACTAATAATTGATATTACAGTGGGTTTATTAGACTAGCATTTCAAACAAAATCCTATGGCAAATATCCTAATTTCATATTTAGGAACACGCCATCGTCATTTAACTAAGAGGGGCAAAACATTAATAAAGCCCCTTCTTTAATGGAAATGATTATCTTTATTAGAAAACAAGGATGGAAATTTTTTTAATAGCCAAAAGTGTAGACATATAAAAAATAGTTTCAAATGACTCCTTTATAACTATAAAAGTTCTAGATAATAAAAAGATCCCTAAACTAGAGGAAGCAAGAATGGGGACCTCAAAATAAGGGATTAATTTTCTTAAATACTAGGTCCATGCACATCTTATTTTGTGCATAGAAAGAAATGAATTCATAGAGACTCTATAAGAAAAAAAAACTTATTAAATTTGGCATCTAATAGAAATTACACATGAGAGCACGAATCAAATTTAGGAGACGAAGGTGAGCATGTTAACCCATTAATATTAATTATTGTAAATGAAGCATAATGAAAGAATCTCTAATATGTACATTAGATTTGCTAATATTATTAATACCCTCAAAGCTCTTGGAAACATCTATACTAACGTTGAAATCGTAAGAAAATTGATTAGGTTGCTTTCAAAGACGTGGGAAGCTATATGAGAAGTCAAGGATCTAACAACATTATCATTAGAGGAACTTATTGGATCTTTCCTCACATATGAAATGAGACTCCAAGAGATGCAAGAAGCAATGATTCTAAAGAAAAAAGACTTATCATTCAAAATTTTAAGGGAGGAATGAAGTGAAGAAAAGACCTCTACAAGTAGAAGTAAAGACGAAGATGTCACCTTTTTTATTAAGAACTTTAAGAAATTTTTTGTAGAGAGAATTTCTCTAAATCAAAGGAATTAAAAAGAAAGTTAAAGGTTATTTAAAACATGGATCCTCTAACATTATTTATTTTGGAGATAGAAAACCTGGCCTCATGAAATGTCTTTTACTCAACGATAATGACAAGTATAAAAGAAACTATAAGAAGGAGAAGAAGGAATAAAAAAGAAGAAGAAAGCCCTTAAAGTCTAAACTTAGGATAATATAAGTGAATTTGAATATGTGCATTCAAAAGGAGAGATAACTTGATATGCTTTATAGCTAAGGATAATAATGAGAAAACAACCAGCTCTAATTCATATGGTAATAATAATGATTTGAAGTATGATAAACTAGTCGAAAGCTTAGAAATTATGAGTAAAAAATGAAGAATTATATTTTAAGCTTAAAGAAGTTCAAAAATAGTTGTATGCATGAATGAAAATTAAAAGATGAAAAGTGAATTGTATAGCATTAAAGCATATGAAAATGTGATCATTGATGACAATCATATATTAGACGCATTAAAGCATGAAAACGAGACATTAAAAAGGAGATTGATATTCTTAAGGATTCATTATCCAAATTCATAGGAGTGAAAAACTAGACAATATGCTAAGAGCTAAGAAGAATTCCAATAATATGCACGAGATTGGGTATACTTATAGGAGTGTGCTGATAAGTGCTAATGATTTAAGGAGTATTTAGCTTGTATTTAAATGATTAATATGGGATTTGGTGCTTAATTTTTGTTTACAAGCCTTTTGTTTAGCCCTTCAATGAAGAATGAATAAAATTATGCAATTTTGAATTTAATTTAACATATTCAGCTTGTCTTCTATGTTGTCTCATTATATTTCTTCCTGTTTTTGTCCAGAGTACCATGAGAACAATATGAGAATAATACGAGGTTGTGTTAAACCAATATAAGGTTATTTAGACCTGTGTTGGTAGCAATTTTTATATAAAAGTTAACAGGAGTGTAAAGCAATATAGGAATAACACACCCTGTGTTTGATCCATATTCGATATAAATCCTAGGTTTCATAAAAATAAAAGGAGGAAAAAGAGGAGAAAAAGGGAAAAAGTTGTTTGGGAAAGCCAAAAATTAATTTCAAGGCTAAGGAGACTTAATAGCACATAACATAGGAGAAAATCTTAGAAGAAAATAAGATTCCATCGAGATCAATTAAGAAGGATCAAGATTCAAAAACTATAAGCACATCTTTTTCTCTTGTTTCTTTATCACTCTTTATTGGTTTTCTTTGTTTTGTTACGAACTAAAATGGGATATAAATTTAGATTTGATGAACTCTAGAATTATGTTTTAAATTGATTTATTTTTTTAATCAAAGGATTATACCTTTCTTGGAATTTATCTATGTTTTCTAATTGATTGAATTGAAGAAACAAAAGTGAAAGATTCAATTATTCGATCATGCCCTAATATTGAAAAGACAAGATGTATGATTAGATCACAATATGGATAAAGAGGGTTAAGCTTGAGCTATTTGAGAAAAAGTTGCAAAATCTTCCTAAGTTAAGGTAAAATCTACTGAGAGAGTTCATAAATCGAATTAAAGCATTCTTAGGTTATATTGATTGGAAAGAGATTTTAATTGATTCAATTTAATGGTAGGAATTATATATCTGGAGAGAGAATGTATTTATAACTTTCAGAAAACTATAATTATTTATTAAATCAAGATAAACTCAAGCATAATAAGATTCTAAGAGAGTTTTACGTTTAAGTCTTATCTATCTATTGATTTTTTATCCTTATTTATATCTTTGGATGACTAACTCATATTTATTTTTTAGATTATTTTATTTTTCTTTTCCAATTTAATCACTCAATTATTTAAAGTAGATAATAGAAAAATGATTAGCATCAGTAATCATGATCTTTAATATCGCTAGTACTTGTCAATGTTGCTATAACTACATTGTATGCTTGTGATAGAACATAACATACAAACCTAATCACACCTCTCTAGGCCTTAACAAAGAACACATCAAATTTCCATCCATAGTAAGCCATTATAAGCATGATTAGATGTTTCATTATCCTAGAAGAATATTCATCACCTTTAATATCTAAAGGAAGATTCCTCATTATGTATATAAACATAGATGTCTAAGCAATGCATTTATACATCATTATTACTCGTATGATATGGTATATCATTTTTGTGGTAAATATAAATATGTTGATAGATTTTATTTTTAAAAAAAATTGACAAGTAAACTCGTGAAAGAATTGGTTAGGAAGAAGGACATTAATAATTAAAAGACCCAAGATTATTAGGGTCTCGAAAGTAAATATATTGTTTTGTCGATCTATAAAAAAGAGAAGAGAAAATGGTATACAGTAGTGATAGTATTAATTAAATTTACTATTTTATAAATTTAGAATTGTCATTAAAGAATTTATGCACCTTTCTTTTCTAACCACTTTGCCTCTTACCTCCAAGAAAGTCTTTAAGTTATTAATATAGGATATGGAGAAATTAGCTCTAAAAAAGAACAAGAATGATCACCAAGACTTTTTAAAAAAGCCAATTATTGAACCAAATGAGGAAGATAAAAAAGATGTCATAATTTTAATAGATTGAAAATTAAAAAAGAATCATCATCCAAATGATATCATAGGTGATGTTCAACAAAGGGTAAGTAATAGTTAATGTTTCAGAATAATTTCACTTTTTACATTTATTTGTCAAATTGAGTTTAAATCTTTGTTGATGATTGTTGGGTTTGCACCGCGAATAAGGGATTGAATTTTTTTTAAATGAGTGTAGTATGGAACTTAGTACCTAGACTTAGAGATTATATACAAAATAGGGATATTAAGTTAAAATATGTTAATACACTACAATTAAGTTAATTTTAAGTTAAAATTTGTATTTTGATGGATTTTTCGTTGAATTCTTTGTGTTTTCCCGCTTCTTTGGATCAAAATTGCCCCTTAGTTGCCCCTAATAGTTTCAAAATGCCTCTGTATATCTCCTCCTTTTTTTTGCCTCCAAAACCATCTTTTATATTGAATTATAAGGTTTTGTCCGATGCACGGGCTGATGCATGACTGTGCATAACCAAAATCTCTGAAAAATTGTTAATATGCATGGCCTAGAAGAAACGTATGAGCTAATGCACATTCGTACATCTCTTTTTGTGCTTGGAATATTCGTTTTATATCGTATTTTATTCCAAATTCTTCTCCTTTAAGTTTTTGAAGGCAATTGTACTTTGTAAACACATTTGGAGCGAATTAAGTATCAAATATGCAATAAAAGTATAAAAAATATCAAGTAAAAATACATCAAATTTGAGTTATAAATATGATTAACTATGCATCTATCATAATCATATAAAATGAGTTATATTATATAAGATGCATATGGGTATTGTGCAATTGTGTATAAGATGTATATGCTTTTGTATTAGTTTGGACTTTTGAATTAAAAAATACATATTTTGTGGTAGTAGTTATTAAGTTAATTTTGTTATATGTATTTATTTATTTTTACAGATAAATGGAAGGAAGTTCAAGTACTCTTGATAATTTATCCACTTCAGGAAGATACAATGATCCAGCTTAGGCTTATGCTTGATTGGTCCCAAAATAAAGCACCATAACATTTGCTTATTTTGTAATAAGCATTGAAAGGTGGAGGAATAACCATATTAAATAAGCATTTAGCTGGGTCAAAGGTAGTGTTGAACCTTGTCAAAAAGTGAGTCCTGATATGAAATGAAAAATGAAGACTTTGTTTGATGAGTATCAACATGAGAAAGATAGAATGTAGGGATTCAATTACGAAATTGGTTATGGAAGTTCATTTATTAATGTTCAGCATAATAGTAGGAATGTTGAAGGTGATATTATTCTTACCCAACAAGAAGTGAATGTTGCACCTGATGTTAGGAAAAGAAAAAGACATGTGTCTAATTTTTTTCACCATACACAACTTTTGAAGCTCTTAAATTCGTAGTGCATTATAATAAAGAGAAGCGACTTATAATGTAGATATGAAAATGACTAGATGGTGGCATGATTCAAGTATAACATTCAATGCTTCTCATTCTTATTATTATCAACCTATAGTAGATGCTATTGCCTATTACAGTCTAGGATACACAGCTACTTTAATTGACGACTACAGAGATAAACTTTTAAGTAACTATGTTTATTAAATTAAAAATTATTTGGATGAAAGAAAAATGACTTGGGCTACTTTTAGGTGTTCAACCATTTGTGATGATTGTACAAATAGAAGACATAAGCCTATTATTAATTTTTTTCATTTATTCTGCAAAGGATTTAATGTTTTTTAAGTTTATTAATGCATTTGGTCTTGTTAGGAATGCTGATACTCTATTTAAAATATTCGATAAAGTTGTAAATGAAGTTGGGCCAGAAAATATTGTTCATTTCATTACTGACAATGATGCATGCTAAGTCTAATGTTAGATTGAAGGTTTATAGAATTATACTTGAAGATATTGAATTTTAGTCTCAATATCAAATTTTCATCCAAGTAGTGAGTTGTAGGTGTGGGTACTTTGTCTTGCTAATAGTGATAAAAAGGTAACAATTGTTTAATTTATGATTCCATAGAGAGGGCTAAGTAAGCAATCAAGGCGAATATAAGTAATAGTCCTTCTTTATACACACCTTATCTTGTAGTCATCAATGTGAGATAGGAAATACAACTTTACTCTTCTTTGTTTGTAGTTGGGGCATTTTTAAATCTTAGTATATATTTCAGACTAAGTTTTACACAGAAAACTGAAGTTAATAAGGGAATGCTATTAACTATTACAACAGTTGTTGCCTATGAGATAATGCAAAATCTCCTAAGCTCATAAATGGAGATTTATAAGGAGGCTTCTTGTGATTTTTGGATGACAATTGCTATTCGTCACAGAGAAAAACTGAATCTAGGTATAATTTTTTTCCCTTTTTTTACTTGTTGAAAATTAATCATCATTTTATTTTATTTATAACGCTATTTGTTATCTTACAACTTACAATTTCTTGATGAGATCAATTCGGAAGTGATGTTTTAGAATTTCAAAGGTTTGCAATTCAAATTCTAAGTCAATATGTGAGTATATCATGCTATGAAACGAATTGGAACACATTTGAAATAATCCATTCCAAAAAAGAATAGATTAGCGCACAAAAGATTAAATGACTTAGTTTTTGTTCGATACAATTTAAAGCTTCGAAAAAGATATGTCATTATAATTATTAATTTAATTTTATTGTTTACTATGACTCTTAATAGAACAAGTAGTTTAGTATATTCAATTTGCATTGATAATATTGATCCTTTGGCAGAATGAGTTTATCAGAAATTGAGTTTGATAGATGAGATTGTCTTGAAAGATAATCTTTGATGGGAAAATATTGACATATTATTTGATACAATGAATTTAAATGATGGTGATAATAAGACTCCTCTCAATGATAAGGATTTAGGACCAAATGAGAATTGAGGTCAATGAATTTATAACAAGTATTTGATTGACTAATGTTCTAAGTTTTTTTATTTCTCTTCTTCTTTTAATTTCACTTATACTTGATGCAGGGCCGGCCCTAGGCAGTGGCCAGCGGGGCACCCGCCCAGGGCCCTCTATGAGAGGGGGCCCCAAGGCCCCCTCTCTAATGTTTTTTTTCTTGAATCCACAGCGGGTAATCTATTCACAAACTAACTAGTCACATGACGTTAAAATATTCCAAAAGATGTTACCAAAGTTTGACCAAAGAAGGGCCAACTGATTCAAGGAGATCTGTATATCAAACCCAACCGTCATTTAAAATCATATTTGACTAGCACTCCATGAAACAGAAAATAGAGCAAAACAATCAACAGGCCTTCACATTCTTAAACCAAGACCCAGGTATCAAACTGTAGTACTGCCATAGAAAGCTTGTTAATTTTTGTACCGAATCCACCGCTCCAACAGATTCCTTGAAAACCAAAGATAAAATACACAACAGATTTCAGGGCCCTCTATGGGCCCCCTCTCTAATGTTTGATAGTTAACGTTAAGATTATAACGTTACAATTTAATGACTTTCTATAACGTTAAAGTCCTTTATAAGCTAATGTTATATTTTTTTTGAAGTAAAGGTAAGTTTGTGGTCCTCATGCTTATAAATAGATTTGAAATATTTAAGTATATTTTTACCTTCTAATTTCTTTATTTTCATTAATATATGTATTTAAAATACTCGAATTCAAAAATTAGCAGCAAAAAATTTTACGATTATGACTTTTGTACTCTGAGTATTATTTAAAGGTAAAGTTTCTAATTTTTAATATATTTTCTCTTTATTTTTATTTTTAATATTAGATATTAAATTTTGCTATTTATTTTTTCTGTATCACAGATATAATATCATTTATATATCTTTGCGATATATTGTGAAGCTGTTGGAGTTTGGTTGTGCCTATATTTCTTCTAGTTCTATACAGGTGCTTTTGTTCTTTTTCTAATCCAACTGTGTTATAATTAGTTTATATTATGTTGTCTAAAACGCATTTGTCTGGTAGTGAAAAAAGGAAAAAAAGAAAACAAGTAGCACGGAGAAATTGTTTTGCATCTAGAAATGCACGGAGAAATTGTTTTCATAAATCATGATCCTCTGTGTATTTGTTAGTGTTATGATCATTTAATATTTAGTTAGTTATGTAAACTTATAAATTGAGTCATTTATGTTTTATACAAATATGTAAACTTAAGTATGTTGTCGATTTATTGGGCCCCTTTTTTTTAATTTTGCCCAGGGCCTAAAAAACCATAGGAACGACCCTATTCCATAGAGAGGCAAATTGACCGTCCTCCTAAGGACAGTAATAAGTGTGAAATGCATCATGTTTTAGGGTATAGTTTGATATGTGTTTATCCATTTATTCGATTGTTTAATATGTGTTTTTGGTAGAATTATGTTAGTTTGGGAATTATTTGTGTTCAAGTGTTTTTATGAGTTAATACAAGCATTTGAGCTTAATTATTATGTCTTTGAGGTACCTTAATGTATTTGTTAGTGTTTCAGGGGCAATGGCAAAGAACGGAGAAGTTTTGGAAAGACTAGGGCCAAAAGAATGAGCTATGATTATGGCCCATCAGCCATGATTATGGCAGAAGCGAGAGAAGACAGCCCAAGATCGTGGCCAAATTGCCACGATTGTGACAAAAGCATCAGACTTTGCCTACGATCGTGTTCTTCCTAACACGATCGTAACAAAGAGCTTACATGTCCCCCATGATCGTGGCCTGCATCGGATAGACACACAGAAAAGTCAACATTTGAGAGTTTTTTCAAACCTTTTCGATCCCAAAAAAAAACCCTAAGGCTGCCACAAACACATCAAGTACAAAAAGAACATGACAAAAAATAAAAGAGAGCCTTTGATTAACCACCACAACAAAACCCTAAAGGAGAGAACTTTGAGAGATCAAGAAAAAGAAGAACAAAGAGAGAAGAGGAAGACGACGCAGACTTGACGTGCTTCTCGGAATAAGAAACTTTCTGATGTTGAGGCCTCCCATCGTCCATTCGAGTTTTATTTCATATTTATTTCAGTTTCATTTGATTGTAGAATTGGGATATATAGTTTGATGATAGAATTGAATTGTTGATTGAAGTTCTATACTCACCTTAGGAATATTATTTTTAATTTAATGAAATCTAATTGTTTTATGTGTTTATTGAATAAACTGTGGTTTAATTCTGCATCTCAATAATAAACTGAGAGGGTGAATCGAGAAAAAACAATTAAATTGGGCTAACGAGAGTTAGGTAATTTAATAGATTCAGAATTAAATCAGGTTGGTAAATCTTATTTATAGAGATCATGTATAAGTTTCCAATTGTTTATTAGAGAACTTAAGAACTGATTTGGTTTTGGATAAGTTGTTAACTAAGAGATTACAACTTCCTATAATCTAATTAGGGTTTATGCTTTAGGATTCAATTATAACTCAAGAGAGAGTAACTGACCTTAGGATCATCTAGAACTATTAATTCGATAAATCGTAATTGGTTAGGCTAGCATTAAAGATAGATAATTTTTCCTTTCTCTCTTTTGGTTAACTCATTAAGTTGAATTCTAGGGTGTGCTCTCATCATTCAACAAATCAAAAATTTCCATTGTAGCATCCCATCACCGATGGGAAGGGTAGAATAGTCATTTGGAATGGTTTTCGAGTGCTTAGAAACACCCTTACATGTTCATGCATAATCTCATATCCGCATACATGTGAATAGTACATTTTTGCACATGCAAAT
>JANVCL010000001.1:10095496-10109213 GCA_026546855.1 Erythroxylum incrassatum
CCATCCGACCCGTCAGGGGCGCAAACGCTGTGACAGTTCCTCAAAATGGAAAGAGCAAATCACAAGCAAATTATCTGCACTCATCATTTAAGTATCGCTTTTTCCATCGCTTGATTGCTTAAACCCTCTGCTCTTCGACAAAGCTTTGTAGCTCCAATAACTTCCTCTCAGCCTTCATTTTCTCTACCACTGCCTCATGGCAGTCACG
This sequence comes from Erythroxylum incrassatum, assembly GCA_026546855.1. Classification (NCBI taxonomy): domain Eukaryota; kingdom Viridiplantae; phylum Streptophyta; class Magnoliopsida; order Malpighiales; family Erythroxylaceae; genus Erythroxylum; species Erythroxylum incrassatum. The sequence continues at coordinate 10,095,705 of JANVCL010000001.1, forward strand.
GAGGATTTTCGAATGGAGCTCTTTTTCCATTTTTGCTGTAGAGTTGGCTTTAAGAACTTCTTCCTTCATGTCCTCACACTCCTTTGCCAGCTCGTCCCTCGACGCAACCACTCTGCTCTTCTCTTCCTCCAAAATGTTCTCCTCCTCCTCCATCGAAGCAAGTTGAGCTCCCAAAACATTCTCCTCCTTCGCCTCTAAAAGTTGAGCTCTTAAAGCATCGACCTAGCCAAGAAGGTTTTTAATCTCCTGGTCCATCAATCGGGTGACTTCATCGAACTTATCGATACGTTGATACATCCCAGAGGCGAACGCCAGATCCTGTGATGAAAAACTTAGTCAAAAAGCAAAAACAAAAGGGGAGAGAGAAAAGGGGGGTGGAAATTACCCTTGTGCAGCCACATACGAGACTAGCCATCATCTCTTTGTCATTCAACGTATCCAAAAACTCTTCATCCGCAGGAGGAACAACCTTCTGGGCAACATGAAGAGTAACATTGATGTCCCCAAGCAATGCAATCTTATTAAGACTGATCGTGGATACCCACTTTTCGGAGCTGGGGGCTCGCTCCTTCCCCTTACTTTTGTCCGACCGGGGCACACGCTCTTTCCCCTTACCCTTGTCCAATTGGCAGGACGATCGTTCAAGACTCCGAGCGGCTTTCTTTCTCTTGAGTGGTCGTTCCACCTCTTCTTCCGAAACCGCTCGGTCCTCACTTACCAAGTGGATCGGCAGCACAATAGACTGTTCAGCTACAGTCGGCTGGGCGAGCGCTATAGATGGTTCAGGCATAGTCGGCTGGACGAGCGCTGTAGACTGCTAAGGTATAATCAGCTAAGCAGTATCTGTGCTGACCTACGCCTTCTTGCTTCATCTAGCGACTTTGAGTTGCCTTTTGGATTTAGGGTAATTGGAGGACGCGGCGAGATCCTTGAGTCTCACCATGGCTGCACAATTATAAAAGCAGTTTAGAAATCGAAGCTAATGCTTATGAATATAGCAAGTAGCTAAACTACGAGGAGTCAACCAGAAGGAGCAGTTTCTTCTCCTAGCCCGTTAATACGAGGTGGAGGGTTAATTGAAAAGACATCAACTGACGACCCTCCACGATACCCCAGAATAAGACAGTTGAAAGCATATCGACCGAGCGCCTTGATTCGGTCGATCACTTCCCATTCCTCCCTAGTAAGGGACAGATTGGAAGTATCATTCCATCGCTCGGCCAGGGGGTATCTCCACTGCCTGGATTCAAAGGTAGATCCCGGGGGCCTTACGAAGAAGTACTTTGTCTTCCACGCCTTGATTTCCGAAGCTGTTCCAACAGGACGATACCTTACATCCCTATACTGGAGATGAGGGACCCCGATCCCGACACTTGAGCTTTGGTTCATTCTTAAAAAATGACGCAGGACACCGACTGATGGTGGACACCCAAAATAATGGCACAGCAAAGCCAGACCGTTAATGAACCTCCAACCAATCGGGGGAATCTAGCTCGACCTTAATTCGTAGGCGCAGCATACCTCATCAATGATCGGGTCATACAAAAGCTTCATACCGCCGACCGAGAAAAAGCTGTCTATAACAGCAAAATAGCCTCCCATAGTGTTATAAATTCGTTCGTTCGTGGAAGCCAATCTGGGTCCCCACGACGAAGGGATGTTGTTTTTGATGATCGATTGGGTCAATTCCCTTTCAGTCATCGTCGATTTGTCGCTCGGCGGCTCTTCAACACTTGCCCATCTTTCTGGTCACTCGTCAAGAGGCCTGACTATTTGTAAAGCACTTTCGATGACCCGCTCCTGGCGGAACTCTTTCTGGGCCACATCCAATTCTTCGTTAAACCCCGCAGGTGTTTGCGATGGAGACCGGCGAGGAGGTGATGCAGAAGGGGAGGAGTTTGATGACATGATTGCAAAAATGAAATTTATAGGATGAGGAGAGGAAAGAGGACGTACCTAGTTTAGTGACTGAAGTTTGGGATTTGGACGGCGGTGGAAAGGAAATTCTGATGACTATAAACAAAGAGAAGGAAGAACAAAGAGAGCAAAGATTGGAGAATCGAACAAGCAGAAAGTGAAGAAATGTGTCGATTCCGAGCATTTATAACAGAGATCAACTGAACGGGTGCACCAATCAACGTTGGACGCGTGGTGAAATCCGAGCCGAAGTTGGACGCATGGCAAAATCTGAGTTGTGGCAAATTAGGGTTGTCAAAGACCCGGAGCGGCGCAACAGTTGAAAGGATGCGTATGACAGCTGCACAACAGTTAAAAAGGCACTTCATTTCAAACTTTGAAAATCCATCAGTGGATGCACGCCGTAAGTAATGATTAAACCTAGTGCTTTGATTAGGCGTCGACATCCAATCGGTTGGCCCTATCACTAAGTTTGATTAGTCAGGCCTATCACGAGCTGTCAAGCAGTCGAGCCGCACAATCCTTATGCACTCCTTCGACCCTCCTCCATGATCGGACTCGATGAGTAGGGGCTTATGGTTGAGTCGGTCGTGCTAGGCCCAGGCCCAGGCCCAAGCTTAAAACGGCACGTGGGCCGATCGGCCCATTCATAAATGGTGACCTAAACCTAGCAGGAATTTCTTATATAAGGTACTACCTCACCATGATACAGGTATGACATTAGAACCTTGATATTCTCTATTCATAGCCACCAAAATCCTGACAAAAAACTAACTTGAGCGTCGGAGGGCCCTGCCGATAATCAACCTCCGGCGTGCCTTTTATTGTTTTGCAGGCACTTTTTAGCTAAAGTCACTCAGACTCATAGATCCAAATAATGGCGTCCAGCCCCATCAAATTCAGACTGAACCAAGATGTATAACATAAAGTGAAGTATTAATGAGTTAATGAAAATTTCAAATATCATTAACTATAGCAATGTGCTTTCCTGTTTCTTTGATAGTTGTAACTCCACTGTTGATCTGAGATTGCTTATCTTCAAATTAAGTACATAAACTTGTAGTTTCACTTATTCATTAACATAATTTGTTGCTCTTTCTTTCCTCAATTTCCTCTTTACTCTTCTACACATGGTTGAATTAACAAAAATATTGAGTTCTTCTCTACACTTTTTAACCATTTTTTTGGTTAAGATACTAGGCTTTAAAAAAAATACTTTCCTTGAAGTTTCTCATCAAGAATTTGGTAGAAACCAATTTTGGTTTTTTAGTTGTGAAACAATTATGATAATGTTGTAATTTTTTATTTTAAAACATCTCTTATTCTTATCATATCCGACATACAAAACTAACGAGCATCCATTAATACACTCTACCCTAATTTGATTACTCTCACTCCTTTTTAACCTTACATTGTATCCTATTTATATAGCATAATCGAAAACATCATCTTTAAACTCTTTTATAGTTCCGAACTCCATTCATAATCTTCGCTCACATGCCACATCTGTAGGTTTAGGTCTAACACTTGAACTGGGTCTACCCAAAGCCTCACTTGACTCTTCTCCACTAGGATATTCATCAGTACTAATAACACTACCATAATCAGTTGATTCGATTTTAATTGGTTGATGGTCATCCAAAATATGTACATTAAAGTCTGATTGAATATATCCAGCATGTTCATCCATTTTGCACCCTAATCCTCTACATTTTCATTTACATGTGCACCCCGTTCATCTACATTTTCATCCATATGTTCACCTTATTCCTCCATATTTTCACCCTATTCATCCATATCTACACCATGATCATCATCGTTATAGTCCTATCCTCTGATTATATGTAATATTTCAGGAGCATAAAAAGGTGTGTCTAGATGATGAGTTACATACACATCAACATTCTTATGAATTTGCATAAGGTTTACTAGCCTAACACAACTTTAGTTTGACTCAATAACTCTTTGAAATTAAAACTAGGTATCTATAATATGCCTTATCAATTTTATGGTACCCTATATTCTTACCCATCTTATATATTTTCCTATTACTGATGTAGTTAATGTCAACATTTTCAATTGTGACAATATCTCCACCAATATATCTAAATTTACTTTCTAACGTGAAATTCCCATTATAGAAATGCCTTATACTTCCATATTAAGCCATTAAAATTTGTGTAGCAATCATTAGAGAATGATAAAGAAACAAATGTCATCAAAACAACCAATAAAGACCCAGGCATAAAAAAGTTCAAATAATGTGCTAGTTTTCTATTTACTCAAACAAGTCTTTAAACAATAACAAATTCTAATAGACCATAATCTTAACCTCACGTCATATCTAATAATTCACAACTATTTAGTTTATCTTAGGGGGAGAAAAAAATAGCTAAATAAAATGAGTCCACATTAAAATTGCTTAGTACCAAGAAAGAAATTTATCATTCTTCCAGTTGTAGAAGTGAAATCTCAATATCTTGTGGTGGATTTTTTTTTGTTTTAATAACATTTTTTTCATAAAAAAGACCCTAAAAAGCAAAAGCTAGCAAAGATTGAATACAAGAAAATGGTCATATTTTCTCTACAGTTGTTCATACCTATGCAGTACCATATGCATCAATCACGAAGAGTAAGAGACAAAGCTCAAGAAAAATCAATAACCATCTATATGGGCCATGTATAGAAGCTAAAAAATTCACTACCAAAAGTGTTCTTCCGATTTTCTCGAGTTTGAAAGCTTGTTTTTTGTTAGTATGGTACTTTTTCAAGAGCTTCTTGTTTTTCGACTTTGTCATGGCTTGATGCTTTGGCTTTAGAACATGATTTGTAATGCTAACAAGCAAGTCAGTGATATGAGGACAAAACTAAGACCAATGAGATAAGTAGGAGGTAGAATGAAATATCTAAACTATGATTTAGGTAAGGCTTAAAAGTGCCAACTTATGGCAAATAGTAAAGACTATAGTCAGAATTATGTATTTAGATTTCGATTTCAAAGTTAAGTTGATGGAAGCTATTTCTTTTTACCCTCTCATTAACAATTGTAATGTATAGAAAGAAGAAAAGCATAAACTTCAAGTAACTATGTGGAAAATCTCAACCTTAAACATCAAGAGATCCATAACCTTCCGAACCTCACTTATGATGTCCGTTTGCAAGATTAATATTAGATTACTCAAAGTTTCTTTACCCACAGCATCTGCAATTGACCATATTAAAAAAAGAAGTATATAAGATGAAAAATCAATTAAACTTGAAGAATTGTTTAGCATTCAAAAAGTAAAACAAAAAAAGGGAAGTTCTATGGCGAAAAACTCTCTTGCAATGATAGTAAAGAATTTCACTTCCACAAATTTTGCCAAAGTTATGATCGGATGATTTCCAATCAACATATGAAGAACTAAAATCAAATAAATGGTATTATTTTAGGCAAGGCAAAAAGGGTAAAAATGAAATGAAATCACAAGCAGCATACTAGTTGGTAGTTTCAACAACTAAAGAAATAAAATCAAGAAAAAGAAACTTGTAGCGAAAAAAAAAATGATAATATATGTTTTCTTTATATTTGCCATCCAGTCCTTTTCTTTTTTTAACCCATTCATAATCATAAGAAAACGCCAAAATGATCAGAATCAAATTCTACTTTTAAAGACAAATTAGTGGAGATGCATGCATTATCAATCCCAACAATTTATCTTTATTGAAAATGAATCAAGTTTCTGACTTTCAATACCAAAAGTTTAAAGTTTTGTATGGTTCAGTTCAGAAGTAGTAAAGTTAATTAACCAAAAGGGTATTCGTAGAGGCGATGAAGGGACTTTCACTTGCTCTCCTCCTGCATCCATCTTCATATTGCCATGTCTAACCTAACTTGAAAGTGACGGTCACATATTGTTTTTGCTTCTTTCATAAAAGCGTATTTTGCATATACAAGACTTTCATCAATGTTGCATCATTATCATATTGAAAATTACCTACTCAAATAACCCTAATAACATATAAAATGGGAAAGGACCATACGAGGTCAGCTAAAATATTTATGTCCCCACATGGGATTGTCTCCCATGTACAGACAAAAAACTGAAGCAGCCAAAAGCAGATACAAAATTTAAAAAAAAAAAAAAGCCAAAAGCAACCAAAAAAGGACTTCATTAATAAACTAGCAAGTTGATTAATTAGCTTAATAATTTAAATTAAATTAAATTATATAAAATGAAATATTTAGGTTTGATTCATATGAAGATTTTAAAGAATATACGTAAAAGCATTAGAGGGCAATTGGGAAGTGATTAAAATTAAATGATATTAATGTGGGCACAGAAATAACAGAACCATATTTCATTCCGTAAACCCGGAACTCATCCCTTGGTTTCCATGGTAGAGAGAAGCAAGAAAATTGACAAAAATTTTCGCAATTCCAAAAATTGATTATAGAGATGGCTCACGCTTGCTTCATCTGCATGGAACGTTCTTCCTGGATTGTTTTTTATTTGAGCAATTGAAACCAAATCAAAGGGCTTGGTTGTGGTTGTGGTTGTGGCTAGATAGACTCGTTCTTATTTTGCATGGAACTTGCTGCTAACAGAGTCATAGTTGGGTACATTGACAACTGCCACCAATTTAAACAAGAACTTTAGAACAACATCGAGGGGTTGAACACAGTTTGCAGGAGAAGACATTACCATCTCCATAAGATGCCATTGTCAAAGGTGAAGAGATAAGTTTCTTTCCAAAGTCAGAAATGTCCTTCAACGTGATTGTGTCTAATGTCTTCAAGAACTGTTCTGCAGACTTCCTGAGGAGGCAAACGTTGGTTTAGATGCATCTGATATCACATTAATTCAGACTTGCACCAAGGCTAACCGTATGGATCAATCAAAAGTAACAAATTACTCTGATTAAAGCTTATATCATGGAGGATTAATCACATGTAAACCATATCATCCATGGGTAGCATGGGTGTGTTCCTTTCGGATATTGTTAATGCGACCCCAGATCAGCTGAACTTCTATGTTCTTTACTTGAGTGATAAAGTAATAAAAACGGTCCTTATACTCTAGCAATACCTTTCTCCATATGTCAAAAACTGCCTTCCTATATCTTCTGCCACAACTAGCTGCAAAACCATCACAGAACAATATTAAGTCCTCATAACTAATAGAAGGCTTAAGAAAACGCAGAAGTATAAGTGGGGAACTAGAGTTTCAATGATGTTCAACTTTGATCCAGTCAAGAAAGCATGATTCTTTCCATAGCAGAAGTACGGAGGCATGTGTGTTCTGTGTGGGTGTCACAGATATCTTTGTTTATTTATTTAGTCTTCACTTTTTTCTTTTTCATTTTGACAAGTGAGGTGGGGTTGAGATTTGCAGAAATGTGTGATGAACAGAGGAGCATACTCTAGATTCCAAATTCATAAGAACTGCAGACTTCGTCATCTCTTTTGCACGATTAAGCTGCCCCTGTGTTACTGCCACAAGAAATGAGAAATGTTGGTTAACACCACAAGAAGATTTGTGATACACATAGTATGCAATCAAATACATAGAATTTAACAAATGAAAAGGCAAACCTTGTCCAGGAATTGCAATTGCAATTAACTCTCCCACAGCTAAATCAACTGCTTTGGCCATGAAGTTGGAGGTCTGAATTAACAGAGGCTAATAAGTTTTCTACTAAACTCATAACAGGTGGTGGACTAGAGGCAACCAAGAGTTTATAAGGAAATTGCTAAAATAGTTGACATAATACAGGAGCATGAATACAGGTGTGGATGCCTCCTGACAATATTAAATCAGCATTCAATTTCTGTGCATAACATGCACTCCACAATCTTGAGAAATATTGCATGGGTGGTTAGTCTTACAGTGCTAGCATAGATGCCGAACAATCCAGTATTATTGAAGATGCTGTTAAATGCAGAGAAAGACTGAAGCTGTTGATATTCATTCAATACTCGGAGATCTGTTATCAAACAAATGAAAAACAATCAATTTAAAAAGGAGTTCTCAGCATCCATGAAAGAAATTTGCTGAAAATGAAACAGAAACAAAGAGCAACAAAGATGTCAGGCTAACAAAGAAGATGGTAAGATTAGATAACTGGAAGGACAATGACATTTTAAATCAAGTTGTGACTTAAGAGCTCATCCTATATAACTCACACAGTTGTGAGTGCATCCCTTTTCCAGGGCCTCCAGCAGAGAAAGAGCCACCTCCTCCCATAAGCATCTGCAGCAGGACCAGAAGAATGGTGATTCAATGCTAGCACTCTAAACGAAATAGAAGGACAAAATAAGTACTTTTGCACCTGAAGAACAGTCAAAGTTATAGCTTCTTTGTCATTATTCCAGCCTCCAGGAACCTCAAAAGCTAGAGCTACATGTGTCATCTGGCCTCATAAGGAACAAAACATGTGAACATTGTAATACAAAGCAACCAGAAACAATCCAATACATGCAAAGGATAAGTGTAATGCCCACCGGAGAATCAGCTTGACGGCAATAGTCCCCACCAATATATAAAGATTTTGGCTCTTGAGGACGTGGAACAAGTGGGAGGTCAGAAAGAAGTGGTTCAGCAATAGATACAAGTTGTTCAAATTCAACGCCAGATGCTGCAAGTACCATGCGAGGAGCAGTGTAGTTCTCCTGCAATTATACATGAGCATTATTTAACGGAGGGACAACCAAAAGTAACTATAGAACCATATCATAAGGTTTTCTAGTCTTACAGCTACAAATTCCTCCAAAAGATCACAATTTAATCTATTTAGTGCAGATTCTGTGGCCAGGAGAGGATTAGCCAATGCTCCTGTGTAGCCAGTTAAATGAATTGCCTCCAAAAGTAAGCCCTGAGGATTGTTAGAGAGTGCTCCAATTTCATCTTTGACCTTTTTCAGCTGCACAAACATAAGTCTGTACTATCATACAATGTGCATGTTCACACAAATATATTTTAGCAAATATTGCTTTGTCAAAAGTGAGGACAAGTTTACAGACAATAACACAAATAGTAACTTACAACACATTCATAGGTGTCAAATGTATTAACTGAAAAATGTGTGAATATTTTGTTAATTATGCATGAACCACGTAATAAAGATTAATCCATGAAAGATGAGAAAATTGTCTTGACACATAAAGCTATAATTGCGATTATAATCTTATCCCTGTAAGACAGAATCACAGAAACAGACCTCACATTTTGAATTTTTGCAGCCAAAAGAAAAAGATAATTTGCAAGAAAAAGTGTTCTACATGCCACTAGAAAGAGGTGGCCGTGTATCTACAAGTTTCTCAAGAAAAGGTTTAGGGTTGAGTTGCACCTTACGAATGCACCTGAAGGTGATCAAAGCATAGACTATAGTGAACTAACATCAACTTCCAAGGTCCCACAATATTGTAGGAAAATCAGGATAAACATGATATAACCTTGAAGGTGATTTACCATGCATACAAACAATTCATTTTTTTTTAAAATTAAGAAGAAAAGTAATAAGGTTGAACATGGTTACCTCTTCATTGATTTCCCAATCCAAGAATATAGGATTTCGCACAGAATCAATAAGCAATTCAACCATTTCAGGAACATAGGTCTTCAAAGCATCAAATGTGTATCCCATCTGCTCACGAGAGGCTGAAGCTGCCACATTACCCCCGATTGCCTCCACTTCCCTAACAATGCGCAAGTGGCTCCTGTTCCTTGTGCTCTTGAATGCCATCCGCTCAAGTAAGTGCGTAGCCCCAGATGACAATGGTGTTTCATAGATGGAACCACAATCAATGTACAAACCTATGGAAGCAGCAGGATTCTAGATAACCAACCAAATGACCCTTTGATGAGATCGTAAAACAACCAAGTAGAACTAAGAAGAACTGACATTCTGCTATAAACTAGAAGTTAACGAAAAAGTAAAAGGTAGACATGAGAGTAATGACACAGTAAGAACTTGTGAAATTGAACTCACTGATGATACTTCTGATGCTATTTTAAGACCATTTGCAAGGGTTTTTGACATGGTCTTGCTTAGCTCAACATAATCAGGTAGTGCAGGTGGAAGAGAAACACCTTCAAGTTGGGAATCTAAAGAAGGAAGATAACTGGCTTGTTCTCCAGTCAACCAGCTAAACCATCCTGGTGAGGAGGTCCTAACAGCAACTGCACTTGAAGTTGCATACCAGCTGGCTCCTAATTTCCCAAAATCACCCTAATCAACAACAACACAAAAAAAGTCAATGGGTAGTTTAGGCAGAATAATCACCAAAAATTTACTGGGAAATTAGTAAGCCAGAAATTTAGACTCACTGATGATTAAGCTAATGTTAGACAGACGTACAGAAGTCACTACTTCCAATGTAACACAGGCAACATTCTTCCTATAGCTGTAAACTAAACATTGAAACCAGAGTTTGAACGCAAAATATGGAGCTATCCAGTTTCCAGAAGGGTGATTCTTTAAGAGCTGTCTCAGACCCGGTTCCATTGCCAACAATGTTAAACTAAACATTTTGCAAGCAATTAGAGTCCACAATTCGGATGGGAAATCGCATTTGAATGTGATAAATCAGACAAAACCAGATAACAACTGATTTACAAACTAAACCCAAAGAGATCAATCGCTAAGAACTAGCCAGCAGCCGTAAACTAACACCCGATAAATGAAAGACAAATTAAATCAGATCTATGAACCACAGAACGAGACTTGGTTTCTGCATAACACTATCAATGAAATGCAGAGTTCAATCAATAAAACGTCAAAAGGCTTAAACTTTCATCTTCTATTCATAGAAATTAAATCCATTCAAGAGCTTAACAACCCCACTTGGTCAAACAAACGAAACTTTAAACAATTTTCCAATTATTTCCGGAAAATCCAACAGAAAGTTGAGTTTTTTGGAAACAAAACCTTAAGAGCTCGAAGACGTGAAGCCGCTCTATACATTATCGAAACAACTAAAAAAACCACCAAAGTTAGTTTTAACAAAAGACTTCTCTTCTTTGTCTGGTTTTAAGGTTTGATTTTGTAAGAGAGAAAGGTGGCTATCGAGAACAAGCAGAAGAGGAGTTCTTGAGGTTTTGTTGCAGTTGAGGAGTTTGGATTCACTGCGGTTAAGTACGTGATATTAAAATTGTCAAAAGCCCGTAGATCTTGCCGCTTTTTAGTAGTTCCTCATTCCTGCAGCGGACTTGTCGTTTAGAGCTGGTGTAATTGGATTGGGTTCATAGGTATCATTCAGGCCCAAAGATTGAGAGTATATGTGTGTGTATATATATGGGTATAGTTAAAATCAGATTCTATCATTTATCTACAATCATAAGAAGACGGAGCAATTGGGTTGGGTCTTCTCAAATGGCCAGTTTGTGATCACATGAAATTCTCTGCTTCCGTATTTTAATCTTGTTTTATTAAATTTTATTTATATATTTACATAGATTCTGATTAAATATGTTAATAAAATTTAATAAAATATTATAAAAATATGATTATTCAAAGGATTCTATAATAATAAATTACTTTAAACAACTTTAGACGAATGATAGAGCTCCCACATGCTCCTCTTGAGCTAGTCTAATAAAAACCTCGTATTTTATCAGCAGAATTGAGCAATAATTGGACCCAAACCCAATCCAAGCCCAAGGTGGTGTGTGCTACAACTTACATTAGCCACGAGTCAAGCTCCAACACTTGCAATCTGTCTTATAAACAATGTAGAGTAGACCAATTGTATTATGAATTGTGTCCGTTAAAATCAACTTATGTAAGTGCTTCCTTGATGGGGTTAGTACTAGCTAACCAATGCACGTTTGTTCCGGGAAGTATTGGTCAGGGAACCACATGATACTCTATAAAGAGTACTTACAGCAAAATGCATGCTTATTGAATTAATCACAGACCACTATTTATTCAGTTTGGCTAACTTGTGCAAAACATCTGCAATACAACATTCCTATTAAATCCCAAGGGATCGGGATGTCCAGTTGGTGTACAGAGCTTGTAACACGTACACTTGCTTCCACTAGTGGAAGAGAATGTAACACAGATGTATCAACTTGGAAAGAGACTCCTCCTGGAGTTCTCACCATCAGGTCCATCCATAGACATAGCTACATGAGGCCTAGTGATGCACTGGGTTCTCCAAAATTTAAAAAATTAAATATTATATATATATACATATATGAGGATGAAGTTAGTTGAGGGTCAGTAGTATATTGAGCCCCTCAAAATTTTAAAAAATTAAATATTTGGGCCCTCCTATTTTAAATTTCTGACTCTGTCACTGGGTCCATCCATAGACGTAGCTACATGAGACCTAGTGGTGCACTGGGCTCCCCAAAATTTTAAAAAATTAAATATTATATATATATATATATATACATATATGAGGATGAAGTTATTTAAAGGCCAGTAGTATATTGAGTCCCTCAAAATTTTAAAAAATTAAATATTTGGACCCTCTTATTATAAATTTCTGGCTCCGTCACTGGATCCATCTATATTCTTTAACATTAATAGCAAGAAGTTCCTTCACCTAACTGTTACAAAATTTGGGTCAGAATCCGATCCCATGTGTAGCCGAATATTATGATTTTTTTATTTTTAAAAATCAAGATAACTTTAAATTTTATAAAATTATTAATCATAATAAAGCATGAATCGTAATTCATACCTTATTTCAAAGCTTGATCATTTTCTTATCATATCTCTTGAATCATTTATGAAATTAGTTCATCTTAACTACTATAACCACACAAGTTTTTGACTTTTAACAGTATCTAGAAAATATGTTGAATAAATTGTGCAATTGTTATAGAGTGAGTTAAGCAAGGACTGTTAGTGTCATTAGAGCTTAAACCAAATTATAATAGGTTTTGAACATTTTAGTAATTTAATTGAAATTAAATTTTAATTTCAATCAAGCTTTGATTAGAATTACAAGTAAATATAATTAAATATCAATTATACCCAAATAAAGATCTAATATCTCATATTGATCCTTATTTATTAAATATTTCATATTTAGTTATAATATTTTACAAATTTTATAATCAAGTCTAACTTGATTAAAATATTTTTTATCTCTTCAACCCGTTCTTTGTGTATGACACATTAGATTCTCAAAATGTTTGCAATTGATACATATTATAACCCTAAATTATATTTAATATTAGATAAATTAAAGTTCTTAAATTTATCTTTAATTATCTAATTAAATAATTTATATCCATAAATCAAGATTGCCATCTAGGAATATATCATGATCACTCAAATATTTAGGATGTCAAAATAGTTTTTAGGCTTGAGTGGAATTGATAATGTCCCTTTGAAATTGAAGTTGCTTTGAAATTTCCGAATGATTAAATTTATTGTTTTTGGAATGATTTTAAGAAATTGAAATAATTATGAAATTTATTATTATTCGAATGTTTGGAATAATTTGAGGAATTGATGATTTCATTGTTTGAATGAATGGGAATTTATTTGATTTATGATTTTGATAAATTGCTATAAATTGTGCATTCTTTGTGTTTGGATGAGTTAAGATTTGATATGTGAAATATGTGTCACATTATGCTTGATTTTGACATG
>JANVCL010000001.1:10136988-10151406 GCA_026546855.1 Erythroxylum incrassatum
AATCATCACAAAGAGTAATTTATACAAAATTTATAAATCATTGGAAAGCATTAAATAGCATTTATTATAAAACTTTAGCATGCCTATTAACTCAATTATTAAGAAATCACCCACCTTATTTCCTTTAGCTCTAGGCTTGATCAATTTGCCTTTCCTCTAACTCCACTTGCCTCTCTTAACCTTCATCCAAACACAAGAATCCAACCTAACGTGAGTTGTCAAAATTGGAAATTCTAAGGAAAGGAAAACATGAAATAAAACCTACATAACCTTATCTATGCCTTTCCTAAGCTATTACAACCAAAACCCTTCTAAATTTATCAAAAAATTCGAAAACCCCTTACCTTAGAGACACCCACGAATTTGCTTCTTGCTTCTAATGGAAACTTTGACCTTCCCTTTCCTTTTTCTTTCTTAAAGAACTCTTAAAATCTCTTCTCTCAAGCAAGATAAACCAAAGCCCTAGCCTTTCTTCTTCTTCTTCTTCTTCTTCTTCTTCTTCTTCTTCTTCTTCTTCTTCTTCTTCTTCTTCTTCTTCTATCCACTGAAGATCTCTCTCTCTCCCTCTCTTTTCTTTGTATTTTCGTAAGTCTTCTTTGGAAAGACTTAGGTCATTTTCTTCTTAGCTAAAACCTAAGCCCAAAACTACGTAGTTTCACTTATTATCCTCTCTTTACACTAGCAATTTTCGTAAGTCTTCTCTCATCCAACGACAATCCTCATTCTTCTTTTAATGAATCTAAAAGACTAAGTTACCCCTCCTTATAAGCTTTTGACTCCAACAACTCAAGTAAACTTCCCAAAATGCCCTTATTCATTTATTATTCATTTAATACACTAACTACCCACTACACTCTAACTTAAGGAAATTTAGCAAACTAAACCTCAAAATAATTAAACAAGCTTATTTACTAAAGAAAAGGAAATGGGGCCCAACATTATCCCCCTATTTTCTATAACTAAGACATGCGACTGTGAAGTAGATGCCTCCTGTGTTCGTCTTCTAACTTCTTCATTTAAAACAGTAGACTTCACTAACTCCATGGTAACAGAAGCAGAACTAGTCAAAGTAACTCGAAGATTTTCCCAAGAATCAGGTAAAGTGAGCAGCAACCAAAGCCCCATAATCTCATCTTCAAATTTGATACCCATGCCAGAAAATTGATCAAAGCATCCTTGAAACTCATTCAAATGATCAAAAATAGAACTACCTTCTTTATACTTCAAACATATAGCCTGGTTTAACAAAAACAACTTGTTATTCCCAGTCTTCGAAGCATATAAGGTCTTAAGCTTTTCCCACAAAGTCTTAGCATTTGAATCATTAACAATATGAATCAAAACATTGTCATCAACCTATTGTTGAATAAAGCCACAAACCATCAGTTTTATACTCTGGCTTCTGAGTAGCAAACACCAGCAAATGCAACATTTTCACAAATAGAAGATCTTTCATCTTCCCTTTCCACTTGTGGTAATTAGTGCCATTCAAATTAACCATCTTCCTATAATTCGACTCCATATTCCAATCAAACAAAAAATACCAGAGAGAAAACCAAAAAGCTCTGATACTAGTTGTAGGGAATTAAAAACAAACAAAGGTGTGCCCAGAAACTAGAGCGCGAAGATTAAAACAAAATATGTGTGGGCGTGATGTCGATCGAATATGGAAGCAACCGTAAAAGTCAAGCAACAAATTAAAGAACACCAAAATTTTTAACGCGGTAACACCCTCTCAAATATCGAGAGGCAACATCTACGGGACCTAGTCCAGAAAAACTTCACTATCAATCGAACGAGTATACCAAATGTCTCCAACAATACAAGGATAGACACAAACGGCCCTTACTCCTTCTAAGAAGTGAAAACCACATCCAAATTGTATCTCAAAACAAGGGGGAAAAAAGATACAAAGTACACAACCAACAACAACAACGCAGAAGACAACTAAAGGTGCCAAAATCTAGAATAAAACTAGACAAATACCACCAACAGATAAAAGAAGGTTACCTGGCGTAGCTCTCCAATCTCGTGTAAGGAAGAACGCTTCCCAAACCTTGTCTCTGCCTCCAAAAAGAATTGATTTGCAATTGGTCCAAAATGAAGGACTATATTGCAAAAAAATTAAACTAAGAGGAACAAATTGCAAATGGGTCAAGTAAGGATCAAATTGCAATAGTCTAAAGTTGTTGTAGTGTTTATAGTATGGTGTCTTGTAATGTGTGGGTGGAGGCATATATTTATATACATGAGTTATGCCACCAAAAACCAAATTAGTAGATATAGGATTCTTTTCAACTAAGCCCATTGGGCTTTATAATTGGGCTTAACATTTGGGCCTAATGGTTGAGCTCCATTTTATGAAGCCCATAACACTACCTACATAATTCGAGCTATTCCAGGCAAGGCTTCTGATGATCTTCTCGTTAATTTTTATTTATTTTAACTTCCCAAAAAACAAAATCTGTACTAGTTCATAGTGCCATTCTTGGAGCAATGGCAGGATACAGTTGGCCCTTTTAATGGAAGGCATGCTTAATACCTTTCCAAGTAAGTCTCTCTTTTCATATTATTACTTTTGAGACCCTGATGGCTAAGTAATATGCAATGGTAAGTAACACGCAAAAATTACAATACTCCACTCACAAGGTTTGTGTTTCGGCCAAAAGGTTTTCATCATATGCTACATGGCGATGGAAGCTACTTTATTGGTTGGGTGGATAAATCATCTATGATTTTCGAGTTGATTAATAAATATGTTTTTATTTTACCGTTCTACTACAGAACTTCTGAAGCCGGATTTTGCCAGTCGAAAACTTCCTCGCCCTTAGATATACATATAACAGGAAAATTTTAAAAGATTATAGAGCTTATTCATTATGAAAATTAAGTATAAAGGAAAAAGAGAAATTGGGCAGATAAAAGAAGGCACGAAGGTAGAGCATGAATGGTTAGGTATATTGAGTACAATTTTCCCGAAAGAAATACCAAGTTGTCAACTGTTCTATACAGAAGCTTACACATGGCCCTGTTGCTTTCTCTAGCTGAAATCTGAATCCATAGCATACAATCTCTCTTCAGTTGTCCAATTCCACCTTCATTTTGGTGCTGTGAACACGGTGTCAATGACTTCTTTCAGATTCTTGCAACCTCTGATTTTCATTCCTTGGAAACCAAGCGTTTCCAGAAATTTCTCGGCAGATTTGGGAACTATACACATTTTGTATCCCATTTTGGCCACCGTATTCACTCTTTTCTCCATTCGAGGTACCTGTAATTTACGAGCATAAAAAGACTTAGGGTGAACAGGTGATCCAACAACATACCTTAGCGCAATGAAGTCAAAGTAAAAAAGGAACAGGGAAGCATGCTTTTAAAGCACCGATGGAGAGTTCTTCTAAAACTGTCACTGAGCTAACATCTGTGCAATGAACGTGAGATACAATGCTATTCATATATTAACAGGTTAATCCCCAGATCACTTCCTCAGACACTTCTGGTATTTGATAGTGTACATCTAACTGGCTTAAAAGAAGCACAAAAGAAATTAATTACTTACAGCTCGAAGCTCACCAGCAAGGCCAATTTCTCCAATGAATGCAATGTTATTTGGAAGAGGAAACTCCAAGAAACTGAGATGGCAACCATAGGTAATCAGACTTCAAAAGATGCTTGCAGTTGATGTATTATTGGTGGGCATAGGACAGAAAAATAAATGATAAAAGTCCTGGATCACTATTTATCTATGAGATGTTTGCAAAAGTGAAGTTTAAAGACTGGCACACAATAACTTTGAATATATATAAAGGAAAAAAGAATTAAGGAAACAAATGCCTGCTGCAAATTGCAGCTGCAATCGCAAGATCTCCAGCAGTCTCTGCAAGCTTGACCCCACTAATGACGTTCAGAAAGATGGCCTAGAGAAGAAAAAACAAATGGAGGAGGAAAACTTTCTGTAAGAATAGAACAAAAACCAAACTGACCTAGAATTGAATACAAAATAATTCAATTATTCAGGCTAAAAGGGCACTTTAATTGAAAATAAGATGTTTCCAAAATCTAGTAATGATTCCAAGCCATGCCATGCAAAATTCTTTTCCAACCTAAAATGAAATCTGCGAACACACTGGTCATTCACATTTTTAAATGCTGACACCAAATCTGTGAACACCCTTTTCACATCTTAAAATGCTGACACAGAATCCATAACACACTTCCTATGTTACCCTTTGCAAGAAAAATTGTGTCACCTGCCCTAAAAGCCCTATTCATCAAAATTCCAACAAAAAGGAAAGGCGAAAACCATAATTTTCACATAAAAGGTAAGGGAAGACTTACATTTTCTTGGAGCATCAAACCTGCTTGCTTCTTAAGAACCTTCAGCCAAGAGATACAAGATTGTGAATTAATCATTTTAACAAATCTTTTTTAAGCTTAAAAAGGTTCACATAATTTATATCACAGTTTGGAACAGAAAAGCAAAAGAATTTAAAGACGTGCTTTATACACATACAAACTCATCTGTAGAGACACTCACAAAGAACTAAAATAATGAAGGCTTTTAATTTTATTTCTACTGGGATTCCCAACCAGAAGCTCATTACATTTGAACTTTGAAGTAGTCAGTTGAGAAAAAAATGCAAAACCAACCAAAACAGGGAATTGATGTAAAAGTAGAGCTGACGGTAGGTACTGCTATTTCAGAATTAATCAACATAAAAACAAGGTTAGACATGAAATTATACAATAAGCTTACAATGATGATATGCGCATATAACTCCAATTAAAAAACCTTAAACCACTTACTGAAATAATCATGTCGGCCCTGCTCTCTTGGATCCCATTAACATGCCTTGAAACCGAAGCACCAGGGGCACATAATGCCTGTAAAATGGATCTCAAAGTCAACCAAAACAATTTGTGATCATTTGAATGGCAAACTAGTTGAGCTTCAATCGGGAAAAAAATATTAGTGAATCATGTGAAATGCAATTTTTAGCATAGAGCAAAAGGTAAAAGAAAATACCTGAATTTCAATAAGAAAACTTCGACATCCATCCATGATCACAGTGACAGCTAGTCCAACTACAACATCCGAACTTGAATGCTGCTCACTCAGGAATATCTCACTTGGATTTAAAACAGCTTGCAGACCTAGTTCTGACATTTCAAATACTCCCAACTGGCACCAATAGATAATTCTATTATCAACAAAGACGAAAAGGGAGCAGTTATATGAGTACCTACAATCATTTTGCCATTTTGGTTATGCCTCAACAAAGATTAATGAAATAAAATAAAAAATTCCGATACAATCATATACTATTCCAAAGAGGCTTTTTTGGCTACATGTAGTTTCAACTATTTTTCCATGATTAGAATTTTCTTTTAATCTTTTTCATACATAATTTTTTTTCTATGTATCTTTTATTTCCTCAAAAAAAAATTGCAATCTGGTACATAAGAGGTGCATCAGCCATGAAATCAAATTAACAAAGGAGAACATCGATAGAAACTTACCTCCAAAATGATAAAGAGAGAGAGATTAGGGATATTTGAAAAGAGAAAATTTGAGAATTAGTAACATCATATACCAATTCAATAACTGAGCATTGAAGGCTCACTAACCAATACCAATCAAGCCTTACAGAATATGCACGGGGAGAGCAAAGGAATTTCTTAACACAAGATTCACACAGAAAGCACATAACCTATACTTAAATACAAAGCATCATCCTTATAGCGCACCTCATCAGTGCATCCAAAACGATTCTTCACTGGTCGAAGAAAGCGATGAGATGAAAACTTCTCTCCCTAATAGCATGTACCAACATAGTTAGCAATCTTAATAAGAAAAGAACAAACTACCTTGAAAATTCTATCAAAACAGATAGTTCACGTCAAGTAACCATATGGAAACATAGTAAAAGATTTAGCATCAATTTCGGAAGCTAAATGTTGAAGTTTCACATATGAATCTGTACTATGAGGCATGCAACAAATGTTCTTCATCTTATGATACCAAAAGTAGGTTACATCATTCGACAGAGCATAACGAATTATGCAGTAAAAGCAAAACGTAACAAAATACTGACTTCCATATACAGAACAACATCAACTATGTGCTCGAGGAGCCGAGGTCCTGCTATATCTCCAGACTTGGTCACATGTCCAATCTGTAAAGCATTTGCAATTTAATGAAAAAGGAAGGGAAAAGAAAATTCAAAATATCAATAAAAGAAACAGTTCCGTGAATAGTTTCATTTAGAAGTTGCTTGAACTTCATCACAAATCAACAATCAACTAGCACATCGATCAAACCAAATGTTATTTAATACAAATAGAAGTAGGTAAATCAAAGGAATACATTGAACTTGAGGAAAAGGCAAAACACCTATTGCACTTCTAAAACGGAAAAAAGAAGACAATGATCAAGAGTATAACCACATAGAAAATGATATATGAAATATTAGAGTTGATCATTGACTAGAAGCAGGATACAACAGATGAACTCCATGATGCAATTGGGATCGTGATTAGGAAGGTTAGGGACCAAAGGCAGGTATTTAAGGAGAGAAAATGAGAATGAGAGAAAGAGATGACAAAAAAGGAAGTTAAAAACAGTAGGTATATTGAGAAAAGAAATCATAGTTGAACTTTCTTTTTATTTTTCGTCATGGCTGAAGAAAAGCTCCAGATAACGGAAAGAACATTGGAAACAGGCCTCGAACAAGGTTGCCAATTGTGTTCCAATAACAAACTAAACAAATGGAAAACTAAATTTAGATAAATAGATCTCACCAAAAGAACTGGCATGCCAGTCTTCTTTGCAAACCGCAATAAAGCTGACGTGCATTCCCTAACCTGTCATACACTAGAATTGGGTTATCATTCATTAAGAATCTCATGAAAATATCTATGGATAAGCATATTTGTCTTTTAAGTGCGTGAAAGTATGTATATTTGCTCAAATTCCATAAAAAAGGAATAAGAAAGAAAATAGACACAATTTTTATTTAGAAAATAACACATTTTTATTTATTACTCACTGAAAATTTATTTTAATCATGGTATTTCATGTAAGTTAAACTTCCATTGGTCAAAAGAACTCAAGTAGGAGATATCAATATAAATCATGTTCTTTTTTATTGAAAATCTATGACACAAAAAAAGGCTATTAGAATGGAAGGTACAACGCACGCAATTTTTTCTCATCGACAGTTCTAATCCACGATTACCTTGGTATTGTAGCCACTCTTTCTTATTATTAACAATCTACGTGCACAAAAGGATATGCAGTAAACAACAAAGAGAGAACAATATCAACACAATTAAGGTGAAAGCAAGAGACATTGAAGTACATAACACCAGGTATAGAGATTAAACATCTTGAAGTTATGCTTATAGGATAGAGCACATAGCATTAAACACCTGTGAGATAGCTCCAGCACTTCCAGTAACTCCATTAAGATAAACTGTTTGTATAGAATCAACCACTAAAGCACAAGGGGAAACTTCCTGAATTTTCCCAAATATATCCTAAAAAGAAAAGATAAGACAGAACTATAATATCACAGTCTGCAGTGCAGATCTGTATGATAATAGTGCAGTTTTAAGGGAGAACAAAAAAACCTAGTTGAATATTAATAATATAAGATAGAAAAGATAAAGGAGAGTCATTTACCTCAATATCAGTACTTGAATAGAGGAAAAGATTTTCTGCTTCAATCTTCATACGGTCAGCTCTGTCTCTAATTTGCTCAACACTCTGCCACAATAGTACATTCACCTCCTTAAAAACCATGATTGCTACTTTACAAGAACAATGAACTTAAGGTTTTGTTCCTGTGCTGTCACACCAACACAGGCCTCTGGAAAAGGGACATAATGAGAAAAAAAACTTTTATGAACATTACAAAGATGAAAGTAGATAATTGGAATAGATCCTTGAAGATTTTAAAGTTTCCTCATAGAAAAGGTTGCATTTTTGTAACCAATAAATTTATTTTCAAGCACCACCATAGGACTGGATGATTGACAGAAAATAAATCAAAACGCTTAGATGAAATATTAGACACCAAGTAACATAAACCTCTTCACCAGAGACGTATACAACTGGAGCCGGTTCGCCATCTTCCTGACCCTCAGCTATTATTGCTGCAATCTTACAATTCAAAACAATTGATCTTAGAAGAGAAAACTTGATAATATAACGAAGAAATGGATGATTGGACCAAGTTATAGAACAGAAAGTAAAGAACATAGCACATCAAAGATATAAGAAGTCAAGAATATTATTCAAAGAACTCTGAGAAATGGCTACCTGCAATAATAGGGTACTCTTGCCAACTCCAGGATCACCACCGATCAAAACCAAAGAACCTTAATAACAACATTATACAATTAAGTACTCTGATAGCAAAAGGGCAAGGAGATATTAAACACTCGAAACTTCATGGCAGAACTATGTATTTAGCAAACACTAGCATCCATGAAGGAATAAACATAAGTATTAATGTAATAATTCACCAATAGCTAAAAATTCAGAGAATGAATCGTGGATAGTTTTCAAGTCTCTACAAAAGGGATGGAATGTGGAATAAGTTTCTATCTAATACTAAGAAAATGAGATGACACAAAGCTAAGTTTAACTTCAAATAAAGATAACATCAATTATCCACTTCAGAGCTAGAATCACCAGCCTCTGTCATAGTGCTTCATTCCATTTTATAAAGTTTACATCACATGTATAATCAGAATTAGTAAAATGTGAACAAAAAAACGAACTTTTAAATTGAAATGTATTTTCGTTTACTGCTCATCTTGGGAAATTTAATTCATAAAATAATGTGGAAAAGATCATATTACCCAAATCCAAACAAGTGAAGACGTAAATAAATAGAAGAAAATGTAACCTATTTTAGCTTTAAGTAGTATGTTGCAAGGCACCATAACGTGTGTGAAATTATTCAAATTAAACAAAATAAAATTGTTGAGAACAAAATTACATATTCAAGATATAATATATGTATTCCAACCAGACCTGGAACAATACCGCCACCAAGCACCCTAGAAACTTCAGTTCCAAAGAGTCCAGACCTGAATTTCGACAGCATTTATTCCACATTATATGGCAAGTAACACATATTGGCATCTGTTGAAAGTGCTTGCATTTTTCACGGAATTGAATCCATCAACACGTAGATTACGTTTTAGCAATGCATCCCAACAATGAACAGCTGACAGACGACGAAATCAATAACTTACAAAGGGATCCGCCAGTCAGACTGATTGGTACCCTTGCTGACTTCTGTTAGCCTTAATGGACGCATCTCCTCTGATTGTTGAGGCAGCCAAGTGCGAATCACATTTTCCGAAACTTCCATCCCACTGACCTTACCTACACTCCCAACATCCACTTCTGAAAACTGCTTCATTGTCCCTGCCAACCCACATGATCTGCAGGTACCCCACCATTGGCCATGTGTATTGCCACAGCTCCCACAAACCCAGGTAACCTTGTTCTTCTTCTTCTTCCTATTTGCCACAACGTCCCCAGACCCCATCCCATTAACTGCTTTCTTCCCGCCACTAATTCTGTTTTGGTTGATAACGTCCTCATTTCCCTTACTATAAGTTGATAAACCTAATCGATCTTCATCTGAACTGGGTAAAGTCTTCTTATCATTAATCCTTTCCTCACTTAAACCCTCGTTCTTATTATTAGAACTTGACACTACCATCTGGGTTTTAACTTTCATATCACCATTGCCCTTTTCCTCACCTAGACCATCGATTTCTTTGTCAGAACTCAATACACGACCACAAACCTTGTCTATATTATCCAAAGTTCCACTCTTCACATTCCTATAAGTCCTCTGGGCCTCTATATCGCCAATTTCTTGTATGAAACTTGAAAACCCCGACTCGTTTCTATCTCCTTCACTCCTCTTTGCCGTGCCATACGTCCTCTTAGCTTCTAAACCCTCAAATTCCTCGTAGGCATTTGAGAACCCTTGATGGATTTCTTGCTCATCGCTTTCCCTCAAGCCTCTCTGCGTCAAAATTCTACCGGAGACAGGACTGTATATGCTCCAAACACGACGGCCATTTACACCATCGACGCTGTTCCCATTTTCGTTTAACTCGGGGCTGGTTTTGAACGACTCAACAGCTACGCCAGACTTTTTGCAACGTAATCGGAAGGTGGTACCATGGAAATGGCGGGAATTGATGATTGATTTTGGGGTTTTATTACGGTTTAAAAGGAGAAAGCTTTTGTTAGTGTAGACCACTGATTTTAGAGCTTTCATGTCTGAAATTTGCATCAGTGAGACACAAGCTCTAATTCTCTTATTAGGGTTTAGAGTTTTGGAAGGTAAATTAAGGTTTGAAAATGGAGGGAATTCAAAAGGTCACTCCTTTCAATAAACCCATTTCAGAATTCTGATAGTTAAAGAATGGTTTTTAGCTTTTAGGGTTTTCCATTCACCATTTTCTTACTGCTGATATACATCGAACGGCTTATTGGAAGTTGGAACGACAAATGAATCGTTTGGTTCGTCAGTTTCAAATTTCCGAACACCGTACCGACCTTAGTATAACTGGATAAATGTGACAGATACTATTTTAAATAATTTTTTTAATTTTTAAAATAATTTTTAAATTTTTAAAAAATATAAAATAGTTTATTGTTATATTGTAGGACACTATACCTTATAATTTACATCAATGATATCTCCAAAAATTTTAATAATAAATAATAACTATAATTAATATGAAATATTAATAATTTAAAGATATTTTACATATAAATAATAATCACTATTAATATATAAAAACAATTATAATCATGCAAATATAAAATTAAGAGCAACACAAAGTATTTAAAATATTACAATTTCATCATATAATAAATAATAATTACATCAAAACATCTAATAAAAAGAATAATAAATATCATTAACTCTAAACTATTAGAATTTACGACAAAAGTTTATGATGAAAAAACAACCAAGTAGAAGTGAAACCTGAAACAAAAACATTTATAATTACATTACATATATAAAATTTAATATATACATCAAATATAAGTCAAATTAAAATAAGAGGAAAAACAAAAACTTGAAACTTCACTCAATCGTTTACGGAAAGATACTCGCTATAACTGCACTGACCTTAATTATCATTTGATACAAAATCTTCATTGTTAAGAGGAGTAACATTATCATCATCATTCAAATTCAATGCACCAAATGACATGTTAATGTTTTTTCATCCAAGATTATCTTCTAAGTTATTTACATCTACCAAACATGTTCTTTAGAAACTCAATCTGCCAAAATATCTGCCAAAAGATCGATATTGTCAATGCAAATTGGATCTATTAAACTACTTGTTCTATTCAGAGCACTAATAAACAATAAAATTTAATTATTAAAAATTATAAGAAATTATATCGAAATTAATAATGATAATAACATACCTTTCCTAAAGCTTTAGATTGCAATGAATGAAAACCAAGTCATTCAATCTCTTGTACTCTAGTCTATTCCTTTTCTTGGAATGGATAAATCCTTTTGCTCTCACACATTGACTTAAAATTTGAATTGCAAATCTTTGCAATTCTATAATAGCACTTTTAAATTGGTCCCAACAAAAAAACCGTAAGTCGTAAGACAACAAAAGCAACATTATAAACAAAATAAAATAATAATTAATTTTTAACTAATAAGAAAAGGGAAACAATTAATACCTAGAGAAAGTTTTGCTTTTTGTCGAATAGCAATTGGTAATCCAAAATCCCACTTCATGCAAGCTCATGATATCTTGCATCATCTCATAGGCAACAACTACTATAATAGTGAATAACATTCTCCTATTAACTTCAATTTTCTTTGTGAAATTTGGTTCGAAATAAATACTAGGATTCAAAAACGCCCCAGCTTCATACAACATAGAAGAAAGTTGTCTTTCTCATTTCTCATTAATGACTGCAAGATATGGTGTGTACAAAGAAGACCTATGTTTCATATTGATCTTGATTACTTCCTTCACTCTCTCCATGACATTAAAAAAACTTATTGTTGTCTTTTTTTCACTATCAGCTAAGCGAAGCTCCCTTATCAAAAGCTCACAAACTCGGATAACAAATTAGCATTGAGACCAAAATTCTCTATCTTTTAGTATAATTTTGGAAACCTCCAATCTTTGATTAGACCTAACATGCTGAGATGTAACCTACTTATTACTTGTAAACATTTGTCTTATCTCCTTCTTTATCGTAAAAAAAGATTGAAGTGATAATAAATTCGATGCAAATCTTGTCACAGCAGGACAATACAAATTCCTATCATTAGTAAATTCCTTTCTTATTGAATTAAACACTCATACACAATTATAGATGAACTTGGTCACCATTTTAGCTTTTTACATAGTCTCAACAATAACAAGAAAATACATATGATCTCCTATATTCTCCAACATTAGGGGAATTATACTTATTTTACAACCTTCTTCCTACCGCTTTATAAGCGGAATCATTGTTAGTAATGAACTGAACAATGTTTCTGGGCCTACTTCATTCACAACTTCATTAAATATCTCAAATAAAATATCAATATTCCTAATAAGGTCATATGTATCAATAGACTTCAAAAACATTGAGTCATTTGCAAAATAAGCCCAAAATTAATAATAGATGATTGTCTCTTTTTTGTCCAACCATCACACATGATTAAACATCCATAAGTAGCCCAATCCACTCTTCTTTCTCCCAAATAACTTTTAATTTCAGAAATTGAGCAACTCAAAAGATTACTTATTAAATCATCAATCGAAGGAGCTTTGTATCTCGGACCATAAGAGGGTATAACATCCACATAGGCTGATAATAGTAAGATTGAGAAGCATTGAATAATGTACCTGTATCATAACACTATCTAGCTATTGTCATATCTATATTGTAAGACGCATCTCTTGATTGGATGACACTACAAATTGAAGGTTGGGCGCCAAGAGTTATTTGTGGTGCAGAAAAACTACTCACCTACCTTTTTCTTTTCCTAACATCAGGTGCAGGTATAACATTAACTTCTTGCTGGGCTTAAGATCGAACACGACCACTACCACCTTCATCTTCAACATTTCCACAATCATCACAAAAGCTAGCAAATGAGCTTCCAGTACTAATTTGATAATTCAACATTTCCCTTCTATCTTTCTCGTATTGATATTCTTCAAGCAAAGTTTTCATTAGCAACTTCACATCGTGACTTACTTTTTCACAAAGTTCCATATTTCCTTTAACCCCAATTAAATACTTCTTCAATTGGATGATTCCTCCACCTTTTAAATGCTTATTATGAAACAAGCAAATAATACAGTTCCTCACACCAGGGAACAATGCAGTATGAGCTCAAGCTGGATCATTGTATCTTTCTGAAGTGGTTTGATCAGGAATACTTGAACTTTCTTCCATTTATCTGTAAAAATAAATGAATACATATATCAAAAACCAACAATTCATTATTCAACATACATAATTACATAAAACATACATAAACAATTTCCATTTCCAACAATTTCGAACAATTTCAATTCAACCATTACAAAACATACATAAACAATGTACATTTCTAATAATTTAATTTCCAATAATTTCCATTTCCAACGTCACAAAGCATACATAAACAATTTTCATTTCTAACAATCACAAAACATACATAAACAATTTCCATTTCCAATAATTTCGAATAATTTCAATTCAAACATCACAAATCATACATAAATAATTTCCATTTCTAACAATCACAAAACATACATAAACAGTTTTTATTTCCAACAATCACAAAACATACATAAACAATTTTCATTTTTAACAATTTTCAACAATTTCAATTTCCAACAATCATAACTCATACATAAACAATTTCCATTTTCAACAATCACAAAACATAAATAAACAATTTCCAACAATTTCAATTTCTAACAATCACAAACATACATAAATAATTTCCAATTCTAACAATCACATAACATACATAAATAATTTTCATTTCTAACAATTTTAATTTAACTATTACAAAACATGCATAAGCATTTCCATTTCCAACAATTTCGAACAATTTCAATTCTAACAATTTCAAATATTAACAAAAAGAAGGAAAAAAAATGTATCATCTAAGGATATATTTTGTAATTACTCATTGATAATTGTTGTATTATTGTTATTTTTAATAATATTTTAGAATGCAAACATAAATAGGATAAATGCGAGATGCTAATGGGGGTTTTACCCACATCAAGATGTGTTGGACCCCGATCTTTAAGTGAAATTTAGAAATATTAAATGTATGAAATGAGTATTTTTGTATATGAATTTTGTTATAGATGAAATTGTGCTTTAAGAAAAATTAA
>JANVCL010000001.1:10194746-10211208 GCA_026546855.1 Erythroxylum incrassatum
AAGAAATTGACTTGCCTTCTCTATTCTCCGCTCTCTTCTAATCTTTTTCACTAATCTCTCAAGTTCAAGATTTAAAGAATTTAAAGGTAAAGCTCTATCACTCCTAGGCATAAACGGTAACAAAAAAGAACAAGGCACAAAACCAAACAAAAAAGAACAAGGCACAAAACTAACTCACACAACAAGAATAGAAGAGAAAAAAAATTAAATAAAGAAAGAAAATTAAATAAAGAATAAAAATAAAGAAAAAAATAATAAAAATAAATAAATAAATGGAAAATATAATGAATGCAAGTGTTTAAAAAAAGAAAAAAATGAGACTTGTAATATGCACAAGTAATCAAAGAATGTCAAAAAAATACTAATATGCACAAAAAAGCAACCAAAAACTTTTATCTAGCCAAAAATCAAATCAAATCAAATAAAAATAAAAATAAAAACAGTCAAAAATTACTTGACACTTAGGAACCAATTTCTTGGTTCCCCGGCAACGGCGCCACTTGAAATAACCTTTTTCGTCCGATTGTCGCCTTGGGATTACTTCAAAAATTTAACCAAGGATTGCGTATAGCGCAACCTCGGGTCGTTTTCTTGAGGAACCAAAAGATGAAATTAATTTCCTAAGTAACTAGACGCAATGTAACCTAAACTAGAAAATGGGGTTTGATTTGAAAATTACAGCTAAAATTTGCAACGAATTAAAATAACACTAAGGACTTGTTTTTGGTATTTTTAAAATTTAAATGAGTAAATATGAAATGATAACGAGTGAATTAAATAAGAAAACAAACACAATTAATTAACGATGATAAACGCAATCCTCCAGTTCAATAACGCAGGCAATTATCGCTCAAACACATATGGGAATTCAAAACAATTAAACCAAGAATTAAAATCGAGCTTTAATCTAACAACCGAGCCACCTCGAATTGTTACAAAAATATTATCCAAAAATCCCAATTTACTAACTGC
This sequence comes from Erythroxylum incrassatum, assembly GCA_026546855.1. NCBI lineage: Eukaryota > Viridiplantae > Streptophyta > Magnoliopsida > Malpighiales > Erythroxylaceae > Erythroxylum > Erythroxylum incrassatum. The sequence continues at coordinate 10,195,719 of JANVCL010000001.1, forward strand.
CACCAGACTAGTAAAATAGAACTAAGGGGATTAATACCAATGCTCGACTTTTACGCTTAAACAGAATTAATGCCAGCAACAGATAAAATGATGCAAATAATTCAAGCCACCTTGAACAATCATCAATCTTGCTAAAATCCCAACATAAAGTTTTAACCCAAAACAAAGTAATGAAATTAAATCCCAAATCAACACAATATCAGTAGCCAAACATTAATCCAGTCACAAAATATTCCAATCCCAAGATATAATCAAAACGCAACTCCAAATTATGAAATAGTAAGATCTAGGAATTACTAATTAATTAAATGGACAAAATAAAAATGCAGTTTAAACTCCCCTATAAAAACGCCAAGCTCCTGCCTTTGCCATTGAACCGAAGGATTATGATCAATTAGCCACGGAAATTCATTGAAGCTGCTATAATTGATGAGCTCCGACAATGGTCATCCATGAAGGGTTTGATCTTTTGTTTCTGTTTTTAGCTCCACCAATGCAGGCACACAACCCACAATCTCCTTCACACAGTAGCTAATTGGGCAAATTAATTTTTGCTAATTACTCCACAGTTTCACTCAACTACTCCAGCACACACGCCTCCAGCTCCTGGACTGCGCACCTTGCGCCACCTCCCTTCTTCTGCCGCCAGCGTCAACACAGAACACGCACAGCACGAGTCAGATGACACATAGCTGCCGCCTCCTCTGTTATGCTTGATGTGACAATTTAATTCATCTCCCAATCTTCTCAGCCTAGACGTCACGCAGACTCACACAACCATCAACACTCACAAGCACACAACAACCACGACTTTTGCTTCTCAAGCCACACACGACACACTCTCCCTCACTTCACACTCAACCAACGTTACACACTTAGACAGCACCTCACTCCTTTTTATTTTTTTTCTCTAAGCTACTCACACTTCACAACTCCAAGATTCACGCACAGCCCCTCACAAAAACAGCTCCAAAAATCCCTCAAATATCCAGCCTTCTCCACTCACGCGCACCAACATCGCCTCACTCACAGCTCTCACAAGCACAACACACATCACACACCTCACTTCCTACTCAACTGCCCAACGTTAGCTTCTTCTTATTTTCTTTTTCCAGCACATTCATGGAGCCTCCAAACCACTGAACACTTCAACACTCCTCTCTCTTCCAACATCTCATCATATATATATTTTATATCCCACTCACCTGCTGCTCCTCACTCTTTCACGCACAATAAGCACACACAACTAGCACACTTCTCACACTCAAGCACAAACTCTCTTCTAATTAAACTCACGCACGCTAGTCTCCAATGCTTTGTATTTTTATTTCTCCAGCTAGCAATGCACTCTCCTCCAACAACACACACACTAGAGACCACTCTCCAAACACGTCACTCACATCCCCTTCACAAAGCCATCCCCCACCCTTGCGTGATTTCCCTTTTTTTTTTATATATAACTTCATTGATAATTTGAGCTGCTCTCCATTCAACGCTAGCTGCCTTTTGTCCTTTCTCTTTTCGTATGTTTCAATGTCACTAAAAAGCCAACTTCTAGATATTAATTTTTTTCTTGTTTTCCTAGCTAGCATGCACCGCCAGCTCTTCTCTATACAACACAACCACCCCCCATATTTAATCATTTCACTCTCCATACTTCCACTCACAAAACCACTCACTCGCGCACCAAATAGCACACCACCAGCCTTTTGTCTATTGTTTGTTCCTTTCTATCCTAATTTCTGGCCCACGCAACATGCCTTCAGCCCTCTCTTCAACACCATGCATTGTCGTTTATGCCAAGTGATGCTTGCATTTAAGCATCTTTTCTTTACGTCTTTTAATGCTTTTATTAAATTTTAATTTCTTCAAATACCTACAACAAAAATTACAAATAATGTAACATAAATTGTCTAAAAATTAATTTATTACGGTTAAACCAAAATACGACATTTTTTCCCTATAAACGCAAGTTAAATGTAAGGCACAATAATTCAAATAATAATCAAATAAAGCTATAAAGACCAATTTTAGTGACAAAGACTCATCCAACTGATATAAAAATATATACAAATAAATGAGTTTGTTAAAAAACAAAACATATGCTAGTCTTTTTACGTTCTATTAATGTCCAATCTTAATAGAACAATGACTAGGAATACTTAGGGATAATACATAAATGCAAAATGAATCTCATAATTATAATCTCATTATAATTTCATTTGCAATGTACAATTATCCCATGGACTTTATCATATATATTCAACATGTACAAGATAAAGAATGTCTTTCAATAATTTGTCACTAAACTACAACCAAAGCAATTGGTTGTAGGGCATAAATCAACAGTCTAAAGAATACAAAGATTGGTAAATAATGAAATCCCTCCTAATTTAGAATTTATTGACCTTAGTATATATGTGGATTGTATTAAGTAAAAATATATGAAATACACAATTAAGAAAACGACTCTAAGAAGCACACACCTTTTAACTTACACACATTGATATGTGTGGGCCTTTCGATATTCTATTTTTTAGTGGAGAAAGATATTTTATCACCTTTATTAATTATTTTTCACATTATGGATATGTCTATTTGTTGCATAAAAGATCTCAATCAATAAATGCCTTACATTTTTATTAATAAGGTTGGAAGATAATTAAGATAGGTGAAAGTTGTTAGAATTTGATAGAGGTGGTGAATATTATGAAAGGTATGATAAAATTGGACAACATCTTAGACCATTTGCTAAATTCCTTGAAACGCATGGAATAAGTGCTCAATACGCAATGCCCAACACGTTAAAATAGAATGGTGTTGTAGAAAGGCATAATCACGCTTTAATGGACATAATGTGTTGAGTTATTCCTAAATACCCTTCTCATTATGAATAATGTTTTAAAGATTGTAAGTGTTGCTTTAGTCATATTTTAAGGCTCATGTTTTGAGCATTTTGTTTTTTATTTGTTTATTTGTTTATTTTTGGTTCTTAAGTTGTTCATATTTTGTTTTTATGGTCTAATTCACTCATTTAGAGCAAAAGGGACAAATTCAGACAAGATTGGAGAAATTTGGAGTGATTTTAACTAAGTTATTGAGTGCACAAGAAATATAGGATCGTGTTGGAAGAGTTTGGAGGTGTGTTGATTGATTTCTACATAACATGCTAATGTTGAGTTGTGAGTAGGTCGTGTTGACATTACACAACTGTATTTGTGCATATGTTGACTCCAGAAAAGCATCATGTGTTTGTGTGAACTATATGATCATTAACAAGTTTGTGTTAATGCTTGTGTTTCTTTTAAAATATGAATTTTAAATTGCAAACCAGAAAGGAGGAGATTAAGAAAATACAAGAAAAAAAATCTTAGCATGGTTGGAAACATAAAGAAAAACAAATAAAACCTCTTTGAAGTGTATTTTCATCAATCTAAAGTGAAGATTATTGAAGATTATAGGGATATCATCATGTTATCACTCATTTTCTGTTTTCTCTTTAGTTTTGGGTTTTGTTGGATATGCTTATGAGTTAAATTATATAGTATTTGGATTAGATGTACCTTAGGATGGACCGTGTATTATTTTATTTTAATTTATTTCATTGAGATTTATTTATGGGTTCTTAATTATTTTCGAATAAATATTTTTGATATATTAATTCATATGTAATTTTATATATTTGAGAAAGAGAAATCCTTTGTACAAATATATCTAACAAAAATTGAAAGGAGTTGCATGTAAATATAGAGATAGGTCAACATAAACCTCTAGATTAGGGTTAAACTTAATATTAAAATTTATAAATCGATTAATGAGATTTTAAAGGTTTTAATTAGAAAGAGATTTTAATTAATCAATCTAGAATTTGTTGTTAATAAGCTTGAGAAAGATATTAGAATAATTGAGGAATTTTTATTATCCAATGAACTTTAGATTAAATTGATTAGTAAAATCATAATTGTATGAGAACTCGTAAGAGCAATTTGAATTCCAAGTTATGTTGTTTTATTGATTAATTTTTTTAACTATTTTATCATTCTAGTTTATTAATTGTTTTGCTATGTTTTTAGTTTATTTTTTTATTTTAAAGTTGATTAATCAACATCACTTTAATTGTTGGTCAGATAATAGGAAAAAAGACATTACTAGTAATTATAGTTTATATTAGATTAACTCGTACTCAATAATGCTAGCTACAACTATACCATGTACTTGCGGTTAAAGCGTAATCACCAAGTTTGTGTCATTGCTAGGGATTAGGATATTAGGAACACTTAGTTTCTATTACTCTAGCCATTATTTTTCTTTTTTGTTTATTTATTTATTCATAGAGTTCTCTGTCATGATCTTGTGTTTGTGGCTTATTTGCAGGATTTGCGTACTTATTGTTATAGCCACCAAATATAATGGAAGGATGGGGAGAACAGTATTCTCAAGAGGATTGTGATATGTTATCACTTATGGAAGCCTGATAAGCTTAGAATAAGAGGCATAGTGACATGCATTCAGAAACTCAAATACTATCCATGACATATCGTGACATTTGTGAGGTTAACCACCCTAATCATAAATGTTAGATACTAGAATATATATGGGAGAATCCAATTTGCGTGGGACCTGGCCTTATGATACCCCTATATAAGAACACTTACAATCTAGAGTGGTCAGCTATTACAACTTTACATGAAATAATCATGCTTCATATGGATTTTTGTAATAACAACACCAAAGTGAGTATCAACATCTTGAGGATGTCTTTATAAAATTCAATGCTTCAACAAATGCTTCCCTCTATAAAACTAAAGAGATAGATGTTTTATCCAGATACATTAAGCCAGATTTTAGGAAATGATTGAATATAAAAACTTTAAGCTATTATTTAAGAAGAGAATGAAGATGAGAAAGAAGAAGTTAAAGAGGTGGAGTCAAATAACAAGGCTATTAAGGAACTATAGACACTCATCTTAAGTATGTAGGGCTCTTACTTTCCATATAACAAACAGTCAAAGTTAATCAAAGATCCAAGTAGTTTTGTTATTCGATGTTATATTAACAGTTTGTTATTAAACAGGGCAGCGATATATTTACTTGGTCTTATTAATTTGAAACCATATATTTATTATCTTGCAGTAAGTGACCTATTAATAGGCTAATAAACCTTTAACTTGGAAAATAGGTAGAAGCAAACTGGTTATAGATCCAGGTTGAGTTGAAGTAGAAACTTCAAGTTAATGACATTAAACAAATGATTCTTGGAAGGCAAGCCAAGTTTCATTAGTAATTTTATTTCAATTATTTTATTTTAAGTTTATAGGTTTTAATTTTTCGCAATTTAATTTATATCTTTGTTAATAGTATGGTTTGGTATATAATTTCTGCTTGGTTTATGGTTAAATGGGTGTTGTTTTTGGTCTCTTATTCCTTGGGTATGTTTGTGGACTTCCAAATTAGAAGCTAGGTGGAAAATTGGCCAAGTAAAAAAGTTATACACCCGCATTAACACACCCGTATTGATGGTCATGTTCAGCTACATACGCATATTAAGTAGAAAAAAAGTCATGTTCCACTTAGATATGAGGTGTCAAAAAGTTATAGAAAGATACATAGGCATCAACATACCCTTGTTAGTGACCATGTTACTAAAAAGACAATGTAAGCTATCTACACCACCATAAACACACATATATTACCCCTACATCACCACCAACACACCCATATTTCCAAATCTAGGTAATTTGTTTAATAAACAATAAGATACATGACCACCATCACGTCCATATTGATGGTTGTGTTGAATTCTATCTCCTTTTTACTTGTTTTTCAAAAAAGTTACAAAACAATGCATGCCCAATAACATGGCCATATTAGAAATATAGGTGTGATGGTGGTTGTGTAGGTGGCTTTCACTTAATTTTTTGTAACACTCATATTACCAAAACTAGGTAAGTTGTTTAAGAAATAATAAGATACATGACCATCAACACAACCAAGTTTGTTGTTGTGTTGAATTCTAGCTCCTTTTCCTTGTTTTGCATAAAAGTTACAGAAAAATACATGCCCATATTAGTGATCATTTATATTCAGGTGTTTTCATTTTAGTTTCAACGCAATGGTGATAAGTTCCATCATGCTCGTGTAATTTGTCATCTTATTTTTGTTTTAACACAGTATAAATAGACACCCGTGTTCTAGCCCATGTTAATCATTCGTAACACAATTGAGTTACATGCCTATATTATTGTCCATCATGCCCCATTTAAAATTAATCCTAAATTGTTCAACACTGGATATTATAGGTACCCCTAGCATTTCACACCTCTACGTTGGGATCATCTCAAGATTGCTTAATTGGAGAGATACATTGGTCAAATTTTAGGAGTGGAGCAAAACAATTAAAAAGGGACAACATGATCAGATAAAGCAAGTAAATCGGTTAGAGGCACATGATTAATGGATGGAGAAGATACTCATTCATGTAGTAGGACAATTTGGAGTTATGGTGCCACCTCCAATAATAAGAACCATGACATCATCATTAAATCTTCAGTAACCATATGCTTCAGCTATCGTAGAGGAAGTATTTGATGACACATGAGAAACTGAGACATGAGAAGTTGACAAACCTCTCACCCAAACAAGTTTGGGATAGAGATAGAGCGGGAGCAGACAGATGACCACATTTTATTCTCTTTGTCTAATATAGTCACTTATATCGTCCGAGAGTCTCAAGACGTTTAACAGGGAAATTTTAATTTTTATCTCTGGTCTTTATTTTTCATGTTTTCTATGTTATTTTGTCTTGATAGTTAGTAAGTGATTAGCCTTGCTAAACTTATATTATTTTATTCTTCCTTTTTCTTTTTATTTTTTAATATATTAAACCACATATCTTTCATAGATATAATTAGACTGTGTTTCTTTTTTATTTTCTTTCTATTATTTGATGCTTATTTTTTATATAATGATTACAAGGATGATAATGGATGAAATTCAAGTCACAAATACAAGCTTCTAGATTATAAACTACAAAAGTACTAGTCCACTTTACCTTTTCTTTATGTCAATTATTTTCCTTTTCTTTGGCTTTATTGTGCATTAGGGACAAAACACATCATTAAGTTTGGGGAAAGGTATTGTGATTTTGTTATGGGTTTAGTTATGGATTAAGCAAATTTTAATTTTTGTTTATTGATTCTTCTTTATAAGGATCTCTAATTTATCAATTCTTATCTTAAAGCATTTTTAGTTATTGTGAATTATTGAATTAAACTAGAATATGAAAGGAGAAAAACATGATTAATTGGAATTTTACGTGCCACATTATGAATGAATGTTTTGTTTTCCGATTTGGAGGAAAATGCTTGGAATTTTTCATACATAAGCTTAAATTGTGAGGTTGTCAACCTATAAGCATTTATTATATTATGATATATTTTCATTTGTTATGTGAATATTATGCATAGTTGGATGATCATAAAACTTGCTTTTATTATGCATGTAGAGACCACATCTTTAAATTAGAGGGAATGAATTGAAAAAGACATTTATAATACACTTTTATTGAGCCTTTTCCTTTGATTTTACCTCACCCTATTTTTATCCCTTAGGTGTAACTAATTTTAATCCATAGCATTTTCTTTGAATTGTATTAACCATGTTATAAGCCCATAACCATTTTTTGTCAGACGTATACATATCTTTTGCACCATAAAAGATTGTATTTACTTGATTGTATAAGTATCAAGAATGAGGAAAGATGTGAGCTTATATATTTGAGGTTCTATCTTCTCATTTGTTAGTTATCAATATTTCATATATTCTCCTCGTAAGATTATATAAATTTAAAAATATCTTGAAATGAGCCTAGTAAAAAAGAGTAAAAAAGAAAAAATGTTTTTGAATTTTTGTAGTTATAAGGAAAAGATAAGATATTTGTGCTATTCAAAATTTGCTTTACACTTTACTTACATTATAATCAGTGACTTAGACCTTATTACACCTTGACTTAAGACTTTTTGATTTCTGACTCTAGTTTATTTTATAGTAGTGGAGATATGATATATTAGCAAGCTTGTGGTTAAGAATCATTCTATATATTAATTTGAGGGTGTCACTAATGTTCACTCTAAACACTTTGAGTGAATTGAGTGAATCTTTTGTGTTAGGGTGTTAAATCGTATAATTTATGATTTCATAAAGGTTATCAAAATGTCTTTTGTGGTGTTTGCTTGTGGAAATCTTTTTTATAATTGTTTGATTCTAATTGTATTTTGGTTTTAATTTTTAGGCATGACATTTGAAATGTGAATAGATAATTTGAGATTAGCTATTAATGATCTTGATTATGTGAATAGATAATTTGAGATTAGCTACTAATGATCTTGTCTTCTTATAAAGATCAAGAAATTTTTTCTCTAAGAATCTTAAAGTGAAAGATATAGAGACACATTATATATGATTGAAATAGAAATATTTTATTATATATTATAAGAATTATTAAAAATGTCTTTGGTTAAAACTAAATCACCAAATAATGTCGTGTATTTATTAAACAGGGTTCCTAGTAAGGCAATTTTAAAAACTCTTTATAAATTATGCATAGGAACCAAACTCAATTTCTGAAACCTATATATTTAAGGTTGTTTGATAGAAGTAAGAATTTAAAATCATATAAAAATAAAATGATAGGTATTTAATTGATTGTGAATTTATTCCATAACATTTAGTGAATATTGACATATAATTGCTTAAGATACTTACTTTAGTTCATATGTTGTTTTAGGCACAATTTGGATGTGATGGAGCTAAAGTGAGTCAAAAGCATGATATTTGGCTCATTTTTTAAAGATTAATTCAAACTTGTTTTCTTTGAGCAAGAAGAAGAAAATTAAAAGACAAGAAAAATGAAAGCACAAAATGCAAAGAATGTGAACTGCGTGATTATGCATGGTAATTTACATTCAATTTATGTTAAATTAATGCCCATGCAATGTGTTTTATGGAATTAAATGAAGACAAAGCAGTTGAAAGAAGTAGCATGAAATGACAGTAAGAAGAAATCAAAATACATGCAGCAAGATGTGTAGCGCAGAAGCTAAGCAAGAGCAGAAAACGACGACACAGCATCCAAGGTAGAGAGCACCAAAATGATAGCGCAGGAGGACAACAGAGGAACAAAACACAGACATCGTCTGCATTTCACGCAGACATCCTGCGTAAACATAGATCACGTATGTGTTTCACATAGATAGTATCTGTGAAATGCAGACCAAACGTTCGCATTTCACGCAGACCAGACGTCCTGCAGAAACGCAGACGTTTTGGATGCGTTTAAAATGAAAACACACAAAAGACATCAGGCGTGAAAAAAACATGAACAGGAGCGTGGCCAACCAAGTTAATTTGTCAAATTAGTGAACATTAGAGAGAAGAGAGCTTGCGAGAGAGGAGTAGAGGTGCTATAGGGGTCTTCGGTAAGGGACATTTTTGTAGGGGCTAAAGCATCTTGTTTGGAGAGATCCATGAAAGGCTAAGTTCCTGACGCTAGTTCGGAGATGACACTGACACCGACGACCCAGGTTAAGTGTATTTAACCATTTTTGTTGTTTCTTTCTCTTGTTAGAAATTGATTGTGTTATCCTAATTTAATTGATTTGAGTCTTGTGTATGGATAATTGAATTTTCATTATTATTTGGTTATTTGTGTATGAACCCATTGGGTATTGTGAAAAGATAATTTTAATATGTTCATTGAACCGTTTATTTGCAAACCTATTGCTAGAATTTCGATATAATCCGTAATTTTTTTGTTGAAATTTATGTGTAGTGACTAATGATTCGTTATCATTAGGAATAATATGACCTACATTATATGACGCATCATATGTGGTTGTTACCTTAATTAATCATTTTTCCTAATTTGTAATGCTACTGCCTAATTAAATCTAGAAATTATATCCTAGATTATTTGGTGGTTAAGTTTAATTAACGATTGTATCTTGATTAAACAAAACCTAAGAAAAAACTCAAGTTAATTATTTTTTTAGAAAAAAAATCAATAAAATATGTTTAATTAGGGTGTAGGTTGAGATTGAACCAAAAAACCGGGTCTTTATTGAATTTCCCATTTTTGTCATTTTTTGTATGTTTTTAAATTTGTTTTCATTAGGTTAGTTTTATTTTATTTTCTTATTCCAAAATCAAAACCCCCATTTTTCCTAAACAGCGATTAATTTTATTTCAACAACTTTTCATACACTCTTTGTGGGATCGACCTAGACTCACCACTACTATAGTAATAGTCTAGTTATTTTATTTTAACTAACGTTACAACTCGCTATCAGTCACCCATGTGGGAAGAATAGTCACTATTTTTAGGAGTGTCAAATTAAGAGTTATGATGAGGAGATGAACTTTATTAAGCATAAGGAAGTGGAAGGTAATACTCCTTTGTTTTCTCAAAAAGAAGGCTCCATAGAAAAAGACATCATGTGATATCTCAATAACAGTGCAAGCAACACATAACATGAGACAGAAGCAAATTTGTGGATTTGGAAGCAAAAGTGAACATGAATGTTCATTTTGGAGATGATACAAAGGTAGATATTAAGGGCAAAGATTCAGTTATTTTGGTAACAAAATATAGAGACCATAAACTTCTCCACAATATCTTCTGCATTTCAAAAGTGAAGAGCAATATTTTAAGCATCGGCCAACTTTTAGAGAGTAGGCATAAAGTGAACATGGAGAACAATTATTTATGACTTAAAAAACCAAGATAATAGAATTTTTGCTAAATTTTCCATGATAAAGAACCAAACGTTCACGTTAAATGTGAAAATGGGATAAGCGAAATGTTTACAAGCTTGTGTCAAAGATCCTTCATAGATTTGGCATACGAGATTTGGACACCTCAATTTTGAAAGGCTTAAAATGCTAGGAGCAAAACGAATGATGAAAGTAGAGAGTTCACTTTTAATGAATTAAAGTTATTTTATGAGGAAAACGGTATTTGATGTCCTATGATGGTCCCAAAAGCACCACAACAAAATGGAGTTGTTGAGAGAAAGAATAGGAAAATTCTTAACATGATAAGGAAGATGATAAAAATTAAGAATATGCCTAAGGGGTTTTGGGTTAAGGCGGTTGCATGTATAGTTTATCTTTTGAACCATTCACTTATGAGGACTTTGGAGACAATAACCCATCAAGAAGCTTGAAGTGGATGGAAGCAAAGTGTGACATACTTAAAAGTTTTCAGATATGTTAGTTATGTTCATGAATCCGAACAAGAAAGGACAAAACTTAATGATAGGAGCAAGAAGATAGTGTTTATTGGCTATGTCCGAGAACTGTAAAGGTTACATATGTTTTGGCCCTATTTATAAGAAAGTTATGATTAGTAGATATGTGGAGTTTGAGGAAGATGTTTCATGGGATTGGATTATTCATAAAGAAACATATAGTTTTCTTCCATATTTAGGAGAAGAAGAGAAAGAGGACCAAGAAATTGAAGGTGAGAGTTTAACTTCTTCTGTCCTTAACAAGTTCAAGAGAACAACATCAAATATTTGGAAGCATATGAGATCTCTATGATGCTACCAAAAGAATAAAAGGTGAGAATCTTTTTTATTTACTTTCATATGATGAATCTTTAAGTTTTAAAGAGACTGTTAAAGATAAGAAATGGGTGTAAGCTATGAAGGAAGAAATTCATTATATTGAGAAAAATGATACTTAGGAGTTTACCACACTACCAAATTGTCATCAAACAATTGGGGTTAAGTGGATTTATATGCAAAAAATTGCAATTGTTTATGTTTGGCGTTAAGTAGATTTACAACGTAAAGAAAAAATGAAATTGTTTGTGTGCATTTATATGGATGACCTTATTCTTACACGAAATAATTCACAAGTATGATGATTTTAAAAAGGTGATGGCATGAGAATTTGCGTTGAGTAATATAGGACTTATGTCATATCATTTTGGGATAGAAGTAAAATAATTGAGTGACGGGATATTTATCTCTCAAGAGTTATATGCAAGAGAGATTATAAAAAAGTTTAAGATGATATATTGCAATCTCATAAATACTCCGATAGAGTGCGAAGTAAAACTCTCTAAGTAGGATGGGGTAAGGAAAGTCAATCCAACCACATTTTGAAGACTTATAGGAAGCATAAGGTATTTGACATGAACTAGACCTGATATAGTATTTGCTTTAGGATTAGTGAGTTGGTTTATAAAGAATCCAAGTGAAGAACAAATGCGAGCCACAAAAAGAATTTTTCGATATTTAAAAGGTACTCTTAATTATGACATTTTTTATACTTATTTGAATGAGGCTCATTTAAAAGGATATGTGATAGTGATTATGTCATTGATATTGATGACCAAAAGAGTACTAGTAGGTTTATATTTTTCTTTGGAGAAAATGCAATTTCATAGTGTTCAATAAAACTATCAGTTGTAACATTTTCAATCTGTGAGTCATAATATGCTATCATAACTGTCGGAGCATATCATGCTATACGGCTAAAGAGATTGCTAGATGAAGTTCATTTTGCTTAAAAAGAAGGGACTAAAATTATGTTGGACGACAAATTGGTCATTGCTCTTGCAAAAAAATTGGTGTTGCATGATCGAAGTAAGCATATAAATGAAAGGTTTCATTTTATTTGGGATTGCATTACCAACAAGGAGGTTAATGTAGAATACATCTAAACACTTGATCAAATATTTGATATTTTTATAAAACCCCTCAAGAAAGATAGATTTTAGCAGTTTAAAGGGATGGATGGAGTTGTGAAGAAGTCAAGTTTAGGGGGTTGTCTAGAGTTTTTCAATTAAGCACACGTGACCTTTTGTCTTCCATAGTGATGAATATGATTTAATGGAGATTAAATTGGGTTATATTCTTAATAAAATTAAAAATGTTTTCTAAATGTTTGAAAATTTGTTTTCAAAAGATAATTTTTATTAAGATAATTTTAAAATTTAGTTTATTTTTCAAAAGATGAATTATTAAATTAAATTAGTTATCAAATCAATATTCAGAATCAAACAAAGGTTTTTAATGATTTCTTTCATAATTAGATTGTGATAGAACTTATAAATATAATGATTTTTTTATGAGACCAAAATTGTTTTGAAATTTTAAATCCCTTAATTAAATATTAAATACATGTTAAGAATATGATAGTTGCCTTTCATTATTTAATAATAAAATCAGAGTTCTATTTATTGTATTGCTTATTGAGCAAATTCAAGGCCACTTTAGCCCGAATATGTTTTATCTTAAACTAATGGGTCATACTAAACTAAATTTGTATAATTAGGATGAGCAAACTCATGATCATATGGATTTAGAGGTAGGATTAGGAATAATATATGATATATTTTGGCAAAAATTTGTCACTTAACTGATTTAGGAGTAATATAAGATGTGATTGACAAAGTTGTTATTTACCTAATTTAAATTTAATTAGATTGATGAGCAAACTCAAGTCCATTATTGTTGAATGGGATCCTAGCCCACAAGGAAATTATTTGATAATTTCTGGATTTAATAGCAAGGGCTATTATTTTGAATAAAATAGTGGGAGTAATCAAATATTTATTAAACTCCTAATTTTATTTGATTTTTTGTTATAAGCTAATACTTGGTCTATTATGTCTTTCAGTCATCGAATCAGAAGATTAGTGTCAATTTGACTTTGAGAAGTATCATGGATGCTAACAAATTGACTATATCTAACTTCTTATATTGGTTTCAAAACTTGAGAATTGTTTTCAGGTAGGAAAATAAGTTGTATGTTCTTGACACTCTTGTTTGAACAGAGCTTAGTTCAAATCCTCCTGATGAGACTTGAGAGAGATATCAACATTAGATTGATGACATTGAGCAAGCTACATATGTCGTGTTGGACCCTGTTTCCGGAGCCCAACAATGCGGAGTCAGGAACCTTGAGCTTTCTTGCTCTGATACCACTAATGTTGGATCCAGTTTCCGGAACCCAACCCTCTTGCTTTGATACCACCTATGTTGGAACCCGCTTGATTCCGAAGCCCAACCTCTTGCAAAAATCATGAAACGTGAGCATGCAAATTACCTTGAAGGGTTCTTACCTTAAACCCTCATTAGCCGTCATTCTTTTTTTTTCTTCATTCTCATAATATCCCAAAAATTTCCTCACAAATTGCTCAATGGCGTGCCCGTACAAATCAGTCACCATGCTTGAACTCATTTCTCCTGCTTGTGAACAGAATTTGAAAAACTTCAACTAGAATTTTCAAATTGACTTCCTCAAAGAAATCATAGATCTATGTCTCTAATTTTCTTTGAAGAAAGAATCATCTTAATCGGAGCTCTATAGCTCAAGATATGCTTAAAAAGCTAAAGCGTGCACATACTCCAATTATGTTCTCACAACCGATCTCTTACTTGTTCTAGTACAGAATTTCTCAAATTAATTCCAAAGAATACCATTTTTCATGGAGATATAGATACATGTCTTATAAATCTATTGCTTCAAGAATCACCTCAATTAGAGGTCGGATGAGGGAGTTATGACCAAAAGAATCACACATGTTTATATCCTCAATCATGCAATGACATGTTTTGGCGTGATTGTCATAACATTCACCACAAATGTCATATTGATTTCGTTTTTTGCCCATTGGAAAGAAGACGTTGAGATCTAAAACTTTCATGAAGACCACAAAGTCAGATTCTGCCTCTAACAGGGTCAAAAATCACGATTTACTGTGACTATCCAATGGATGTCCGTTTAACGGACATTGTCGGGCCAAAGTGCACCATTTCACCCGAGAAGGTCCGTTAAAAGGACATGGGCGATACAAAGGGTCCTTTTTGACTCGTAAAGGTCTGTTAAACAGACCTAGAGTCCATTAAACGGGCATGGGGGTTCCCCAAACCCTCTCAAATGCTTCCTACATTCAATCTAACACATCATATTCACTTATAATCTTACCAATTTCACTTCTTCTCATGCAAATGCACTCATATCTATTCAAACTCCAAAATTATCTCATAAAACTCTCAAATCTTAATTCATTTGATTTATCAAAACCACAATTTCCTATCAATATACTATAGCTGTCATCATACACAATTCCTATGCAACATCACATCTTGTAACATTCATATCTTTTCATTCCGGTATCCAAAATTTACAAAATTTATAGTGTTGGAAAGCTATAAAGACGAACTACAACTTTCGTGAAGACAACTTTATCTAATTCTACCTAAATTATTTCAGATTTCCACTGAATAAGACATAAATCTTATCCTTGTGAAAACTTGAACTTGTCCCAAATTCACTTCCTCTATTCCAACATCATTTTTATCCATTCAAATACCAATCCTTCTTTTTCTTAACATTTCACCTACAAGTAATAGCAACTCATATTCAAAGTTCATCAACTCAATTGGATAGCTTCTTCATTTATACTAATTCCAAATTA
>JANVCL010000001.1:10216411-10227590 GCA_026546855.1 Erythroxylum incrassatum
TACGGCGGCTATATCAGGATTGACTGCTGCTGCCTGATTGACCTGTGTGTTTCTGGACGTGGTACCCTGATGTCAGGCCCCACGGTGAGCGCCAACTGGTTCAGCCAGATTCTGCTAAGGTAGAGCGTTATTGCATGGATCTATTATTCTACGTGATCTCGACTGCCGAATACTTGCAAAACAAATAAAGGCACGCCGGGGGTTGGTTCCCGGAAGGCCCCTCCGACGCTCAAGTTAGTCTTTTGAGGAATATTTGGTTGCTGAGAACAGAGAAGAATAGCTAGGGTTGTAATCTCGTACCTATATCATGGTAGATTAGTACCTTATGGCATGGACGCTAGGTTTAGGTCTTTACGTAGATCTTTATGTTTGCATGAGAGACTAACGCCTGATGGGTCGTGATCATGTGGAGATAGGCCTGGGCCTAGCACAGCCGACCCAACCACATTCTTATTCATTAATTGGCTTGGATTCAAGTGGCTGGCCGTTGTTATTGAAATCTAGTGATTGGCTAAGCATTAAAAATCATCTGTTAATTTCAACTTCAGTAATCCAATAAGATCATTTTATCAAACGGTAGATGTACAGCAAGAGAGGACTAGGTCACAATCTTGTACCGAAGTCTAAGTCAGATGGTGGTTTCCTGCCTAAATTTATTGCACCGGAAATACAGATTAATTATTCCAGGCTTGAAAATTCAGTTATCAAATTTTTAGTGCAAGTCAACCTCAACGATCGGTTTTTCAAAACCATTTGCATCTTCACTCGTTGAATACTGATTTTTTCTGTCCAAGCAAAACTGAAACTTATAATTTAATGATATGATGTTAGCAATGAAGATATCAGCAAATCACAAATTGTTAATTATGAAACAAAGTTAATTCCCATTTCTCAAGTTTATGCATTTTCACTTTTGTTTTCAAATTTTTTATTCGAGGTCATTTGTTGAGTAAATAAATGATGGAAACTGCTCTCTTCTTTCAGAATCTACGTAAGTTCCTTTTATATCATACACTAGGGTAAAGGCATAAAAAAGAAATGTGTAACCTGTTTTCTTCATCGAAATTAAGCCAAGAACAAACATCACTTCATGAAAAATATATACACAATTACACGTCTTAGTATCATGGAAACAAACTGCTATAATAAGGGGAGAGTTACACTTTATTTCATTTATAGAGAAGTGTCAACGACATATATATATGACATCTTTAGTTTTGTATGGACTTATTTAAATTGGTTGAATTTCTCCTCAAACCTCCGCAGAATCCAGCATAAAACATTTTCATGGAGATGAAGTCGTTGATGATAAGCCAGGACAGCCAGAGCACCTACAACAGCCCCGTGGAGGTGCTGGCTCGCAACACACACAAGTTGGACAGATTGGTCGCCTGAATGGTGATGCCACAGCCAGAACTGCATCCGCACACATATATATTCCAATAACATTGTAATAATATAAAAACTTATGGATAGAAACGATCAGAATCTAAGTAATACAGCCTTTATACTTCTAGCTATATCAGTACAAAACAATAGAACCTATAGATGATCATTTAAATGAATATTATTTATTTACAAGTGATGAATAGATGATAGTGTTTATTTTGGTGATTACCTCGATCAGTTGAGCGAGCTGCTTCACATGGTAAAGGTGGAGACAGCAATAACATGGAAAAGATGATAAGTGTCACCATAATTGGAGGCTCTGAAGAACTACTTGCCATTGCTGACAAAGGAAATGTGAGAACTTAACCGTGTTTTGCAATCACACACACACACATATATAACATAAAACTATATTCAAACTTTTGACTATTTCACTTTGACCGTAGATGGTATACCAGACATGGTGTGTGAATAAGCTTTGCGTATTAAGTAAACTAGTGCTCTCTGTTTGCAACTTGAAAATCTAACCTATGAAAAAATGAAAGTCATTCAACAATGGGGTCTAGTCTACTAAAGTTTGAGGCAAACCAACGACCATTTATCACTATAAAATTGTTTTCAGTAATTTAATATTTTATTATTTTATAATCAAATAATGATATAATATAATTTTAGATGGCCTAAATTATTTGGCTCTAGATTTGAGAATAGTCTTGATAGGATAAATTGGAATATAATGTAAATATAGTTTGAGAGTTTATTTTTGACAGACTTGTAGAACCAAATTCGAAAGTATTTTATGGCATTTGGCCTTCACTCGTCAAGTTAATAAAATAGGGATAGCAAATATAATATTTAGTGAGAGAGAATGTAGTCACCTCTAAAAACATTGAATATTTGTATGGTGATTTGAGGATGTATGCGATGACGCCACTTGATTTTATCTCATGTATATGTTGAATGATATTTGGGTGTTTGAATTCCCTTTTGACCATAGACACAAAAAGATTTGATCTATACCTATCATTTGTTTCCTGAGCATTAACCATAGGCTTGCCTTAAGGTTAAAGTTGAAACTTTCACATCATAATGTGAGATCAACTTTTGATCTATTAGCTCATACACAGGCTAAGCTGTTCGCACACTAGGTCAGTTATTAGAGAATCAAAACTTTTCTTAATTCTAGTGGCGAGATGGATGAACAATGATTTATCTACGTATGATATATATATATATAATCCATACCTGGAATAAATGCTTTTCCTTGGCTGATGAGTTCTTTTGTAGGAGTTAGGAATCAAATTAAAAGTGCACCGATTTTTCTATATTTTAGTGATTAAGTTGCGAGGGATAAGTACCAGGTCTAGGAGTGAGTACAACTCAAAGTCTAGACTAGTATTAGGCCCCTAAGTCTAAATGGTAGAATTATGTAATGCTGAAAATCCTTGGCCAATGCTTGACATATTCATTGGCATAAAGATGATACGTCGACAAAGAAACAAAGCGAAATCCTACGAGTGGATGAGGAAAGTGAGGAATATTGACAAAAACTCAAGAGTAGGAGAGAGTTGACATATGTTGGTGCAAAATGGAATTATTTTTTATGACGGATGAAATTTAGATACATGATCAAATATTATTAACACAATTAAATCGTATTAGTTTTGAGGATGCACGAAAGTACTTGACTTTGACGAGGAAGTCTGAAGGTATAAAAATCTATGAAACATATAGTGACTCATATTGTTGCTTAGTTGGTCATAGAGCAATATGACCACACTATCAGTGTTCTTAGATGTACCATACACAAAGATGACTTAAGTAGCTAACCAAAAGCTCATTAAGGCATTTATTTGTTTAAGAGGAGATATTGTGGAGGCCTATGGCAAGAATATAGAGTAATGGACTTAGAAATTAGGAGACTAGCTTACAAAGTAGGAACACTTCTTCAAGGAATATGAAAGTGGTTCGAAGATATAGTAATATAGTGGACATGCTATGAGACTGTATTCTCCATGATCTTAATAGAGTTAATGACCTAAATGGTGCAACTCTCTACTAACTTAGTGAAATCAGTAGAAGAAGTGGTGACTCCATATTAACCTTAGTGGGTTAGTGGTGAAAGTGGATAGGTTAGCTGTAGCACGCCATTCCCGCAATAACCTAGACCTGACATTGATGGTGAAATTCGAGTCCGTGCCCCGCGAGGATAACTTGCTAAAGCATTATTATGAATCTAAGTCCTTTTTCACCAGTAACACTAACTCGTAATAATTTTCATGCTGACCAATTCATATAGCTTAACTAATCCTTTCACTCAATCTAAGCACACCTTGCCAAGGTGATACTCACAAAAACAATCTCTTTCTCCTTTGACAATTCACTTCTCTTTAGTGTTAATACATTCAACTCATATGTTCATTTCACTATATTCTGTAAATCTGGTGTTGGTCCACCTAACCCATTTATCTTTCATAAATCATTTTACTCTTATTTCAGATTCATCTCACTCATCACCCATATCGTACTCTTCATTTCAATGTAAGGGTAAACAACCCCTTACTGTCTTATGACGCCTCAGAGTATTTTAATAATGTCATTATGATCATAATTGTTATACCTGTATTCAATTGGAACTATACATCAAGCTCATATTCTTACGAACTCCACAATATAAGTTTCAAGCGTATTCCTAACAGTTAAAACTTTTAGTAGCTCAAACATTCAATCACTTGTTTTTACATCCTTAGCAGCTAAAATACACTCTTAGTGTATTCCTACTAGGATGTCTAGCTTAGGTTGTTACTTAGGCATCTCTAACAATTTCTTTGCTCAATCACCTTTGTTGAGTACACGTACTTCTTATTTCAATCACCACATATCATTTTTCCAATTCCACTTGAAAGTTTAGATACGTTTTCAATTCTTCTATGGGACTCAAAATTTTAAATCCTTAGCTTTTAGGCTTTCTCACCTCTTCCCAGAAAAATTGATCTAAAATACACTTCATTTTGTCCCATAGTCCACTCCACATTTTTGCACTTTCATTGCATTAGATTTGGTAACCTTAACATCTGAATTTGCACCATTTCATTATAGAATTGTTTGTTTAATGAGTCGGATTACACACTACCTTTATCAGTATAGCACTCATTGGTACATTCCTTTCAAACTTAATAATTTCCTCAAACTTGCATAATTTGTACATTCCAGAAATGTCTTGGCACATTTAAAGTCTCCAAGACTTCAAAGAGATTTCTATCATGGCAATTCTGACCCATGTATCAAAATGTCATACAAAAATCATTTTATAATTTTACAACAGATTGTATCTTACTCACTGATGTGAAACTTCATTATATACTGCATAATCTCCAAATCCAATTGATATTATTATCATCAGTGCCATATTCCTCAAATATTCAAAACGTCCCTTTTTACTTTTCAAACACACTCAAAATACCATCTATGATCACAATCACTAATTGATACCATTTCACTTGGATCACTTCAATATTCAATATCATAATGCTATTTGGGGTATTATTAACTCCAACAGATATCACTCAAAATTTTCCTTATGTCCATAATTTATTCTTGTAATTCCTTAAATGACTAATTTCCCCTGTGAAGGTAATATTAACTCATGTCATTTTTAGCTTTCCACTTGGCTTCTTGTCTCTATTGATTTTTTTTCATTTGCTTTCCTTTAATTCACATCAACTTATTCAAATGCCTATTCAATCGTACTAGTTCCTCCCTACATTTTCAATTTATTTGAACACTTCACTTTGTGTGTTGGTATCACTTCCTCATATTCAATTTGGATCTCCTAAACATATTTACATCGAATATAACGTGGACCTATATTCTCCTCACATTTGCAATAGTGTCATCTTGAATTTAAAACCCACTCACGTAGTTGGATACTTTACATCAACAAGATGTATACAAAACATACACTCTCAGTAGCATATTTCACTTCCTATGCCTGAGTCTCCACTTGGGATATGAATCCATTATTCACTTTTGATTTATTACATATTCGTTTTCGATTTGTTTCTTCACTGATCACTCTTAAATTAAATCGTCTAATCAACTTAACTCAATTTTAGGGAAATTCTTCTTAAAAAAAAAGATTTCTTGCTACAATCATCGATACTGTGCATGAAATCCTTATCAATCAACTAATTTCCATAATTACTTATTAGTCATTCTTAGTACCTTAAGAAGATTAATTTCAACTATTCATCATATCGCAATCGGATCAATTTATGCCATAGCTTACATGATCAGAACATCCCTTGTAATGAAGCTTGGTGAGGCACTAAACAATTTCATTTACTCTAATACCTTGGCATATATCACCAAAATCATTACATCTTATCTAGAGATGTATTTATGTCGATTCCCCAATTACTAGCTTATACTAAGGATACTTTAACCCCATTCCATTCTAGATAACTCTTCTCCTTTTGTGCCAGTTCTCGATCATGTGGATTTCGCCATAATCGTGTCCTTCTTCTTTTTCCTCAAATTCATCACATATGGTAACATCATTGACAATCTCAATTCCTTCCCAATCGATCACTACAAGTACTCTCACGTCTTACTCTACTTTGAACTATAGGAACTATGACTAGCACTTCTTCAATAAGCCACTGATTACTTCCTATATCATCTCCACGCATATTATTTACATAAGTTTAATAGTTCCACTTACCATGGTGAACCCATTATCAGATGTGCACTCACAATGGCAATTCAACCTAGACTCAACAAATTTTTCATATATCACTATCATTGTCTCATCTTCCACTTGTCATTTATTTCATCTCACACATATTTATTCTTAATCAATTTATAATGGTAGGGGTATAACCCATATGAAGCTTAAATCTCCATTCTACAGATATATTCTCATACTGAATCATAAACTCTTATATCGCTAATCACAAAACCATTCTAAGTCCAAATTCAACCTTTCAAGGTCATATCAACTTGGCTTATACATTTTAATCTCATCATTTCTAGTTATATCCTGATTTTTCCTCAAACAATCCATGACAATGTATTCACATTTATATCACCTCCAAGGACATATCACCAGAACGAAATATCAATTTCATATTCAATAATACATCCACTGATACAGATACACTTAATCTTTATCTATTATATCCATCCATATACTATTTCTTTTCCCATATATATATATTTCAACCAATCCAAAATTTTTGATGCATAATCATTAGGAATTTTCGGACTCAATTTTCTCCTATTATCCCCTTATACTAAATTACAAACTCTTATCACAATACTCGAATAACCATTTTGGTTCTAATTTCATCCTTTTATGATCATAACCATTTTATGATTTCATTTCATTCTACTTGTACACTTTAGTCTCCTCATTTCTACTCATATTCTCATTTTCCTCAATCAAACCATAATAATATACCTATTCACACCTATATCACCTTCAAGGGTACATATCCCTATTGTGGTGAACCGTTATTTGTCATACAAAACTAGATACTATTTCCCATTTCCAAAATGTCCATAAACCTTTATTTTCTCACATTCTGTCAAATCATCAATTTTCTCAATGCTTCTAACCACAAAGACCTTTACGGAAATGCTCATGCATGTGACTCATACTGGGGATCAGTTGCCGCTGTTTGCAATGACATGACTAATATGCATATGCATATAACTTGACAAATATTTTAGAATGCCCATACAAGATAGTACCTCTGGGTTCTGATACCACATAAATGTAGCACCCATTCTCGCAATGACCTGAACTCGACATCGATGGTGATACTCGAGTTCGTGCCCCGCAAGGGTGGCATGCTAAAGCACTCAATCTATCAAAAATCAGTATATACGAGGTGACGTGCTAAAGCACTCAATCTATCAAAAATCAGTATATATATACTGATTTTTGAAAGATTGAGTGCTTTAGCACGCCACTCTTGCGAGGCACAGACTCGTATATATATATATATAACAACAAACTTAATTTGTGAAAATCGATACTCAATTTAGTCCCACATTCCTTCATAAACATTTTCAATAAACGCCATTGTCCATAGCCATTCGGGCTCTTTCACAAATACAAAACACTTGAGTAATTTCAAAAATACAAATTTATACAAAAGTTACGGAATAAACAATTCAATAAAAATAGAGAAATGCAATGCAGACACGAACTGATCTCGACCTCTATCATTCACTTGAAAGTTGTAGGTATACTCTCGTTTGCTTAACGGGGTATTCTTTTGAGTCCTGAAAAATATTTGCAAATTTTGGGTGAGTTTTGCAAACTCAATGAGTGACCATCATCGATGGCTCACCCAGTCACATAACACATAATTCTATTTCACATTATTTCACATTCAATACACTTAATCATTCATATATGCGGTATCACATATCTTACTTTATTTCACATTTCATATTATTTCACATTCAATAAACTTAATCATTCATATATGCATATGTAAAGCATATGAGACTCACTTTTTATTTGTTACTTTGTTGAGACCGAGTGCCTGTACTGTCCCGTATCTATGGATACCAGGCTCATTGATAATTTTCCCATATAGGGTTCATTAAACGTTGAGCCTAAGGTTCTGAATCAATTTTGAGCTCGAGGCTCTTTTTCACACGTTGCGCTTAAAGCTTTGATCGGTGGCTACTTTGGTCACAACTGCCATTATGTTTCATGCATTCATGGTATGGAACGCCACAGTTACAAATGTAAATTGTCATTCATTCACATTCGCATATCATCGGACCGTAGTCCGGCATTCAATATTAACGTTGAGTCTCACTTTTTCATTTACATGCATGATCACACTTTCCTTTGGAACTGAGTCCGACATTTAACAACCAATTCATGTATCACATTATCATTCATATGCAAATTCCCAATCAGAACACATTGATCATCACATTAAGTACACATAGTTCAAGTAACACTTCAATATCCAAATCAATCATCACAATCATCGAACCTCTTGTCTGGAAACCAACATACACAATCACATCAACATAATCATTCAATAGTCGTATAATACAGAATTTCAAATAACAAACAATAAAGTGAGACCATCTCGATCTACTCATAGTACGCTCCAAATTAGCATTTGCTTTCATATTCTGGGATCGCCTGAATGTGGACACTTGACCTGCACAACCCATTTACGCAAAACACCCATTTCACACTCATCAATAATTGCACACATATAAGCATTCATTTATTCGCAATTAAATAAATGGACTATGTATAATACATGCTCAATGACAACCCCGGGTATATGTTCTAGAACACATTTTATGCTCATTCCCATTTTAAAATTCATATGAGTCTAATTGAACTTAGATTTACACCTAATTTGTACATGATCATTCTAAATTCTCGTTTCAATCTTTACCCTTTTCATAAGCTCACACTTCAAAAACACATGATTACTCTATATCATAACTCAATTTCTCATCATTGCTTTTCTAACTTTACATGATCTCATAATATCCAATTCCCATTCATAGCTTAGCAATTTAAACATATGTACACACTTAGTCACATTGCCCATTTACACAATAACCATAAATATATTACCCACCTAGTTTGCTTGCAAAACTTCAAGTCAAGATTGTCTTTCCCCTTATTCTTGGGTGGGATTCTCTTGGTTCCCTAAAACAAACCAAATCTCATTCAATAGGAATCCACTTTAAAAATTTCACAATGCAAAATCACTAAAATTGATTCTAGAATATTTAAACCTAAGCATTTTCTAAACTCCATAAACTAGAATCCTTCCAAAAATTCGAAAGATTCAAAATGCTCTTACCTTGATTCTTTACCAAATGAAGAGTTCTTTAGCTCAAATGGAAGCTCTTTCCTTCCTCTCCCTTTTTCTCTTCTTGATCCACTTCAAAATCTTTCTTAAAGATGAAGAAGAATTAAACCCTAGCTCAACTCTCTTGTTTTCTCTCAAACCACCAAACTCTCTCTCTCTTTCTTACTCATTTTTGTTATTCTCTGTTGCTTATCCTTCCATTCACGTTTGCCTTGTTCATTTATAAGCAAGACAACACTTCTTCTCCAATTATGCCCTTAATGATTGAGAATTGTCCCATTTGTCCTTCTATTTATGCCTTATGTCTGTTATACTTAAGTGTCTTGCCAATAGTACTCTTAAGCATTCTAACATAATACTTTCTTCCGAAAAAATACCCCCAATTGTCTTAAGTTTTTAATGCCTCCAAAATCATTCGATTTGGCTCAGTGATTGAAAAGATATACTTTAAACATTCTTGGACTGCTGCTTTTGTCTAAAACTATATACTATGCACAATTTCCATATAGAATTTAAACATCTTAAAGACTGAATTAGATTCTAATTTCTCATACCATTTGTAGCTCCATGTCTCTAGTTTACCACAAATCAGAAATCATCTCATTTGGATCAGTAGAGCTCCAGAAATCATCGAAATACTAAAGTATGTTCAGTGGAATAACACCAATTCATAATATTTAAAAGCACACTCACTGTA
Source organism: Erythroxylum incrassatum (assembly GCA_026546855.1). Taxonomy (NCBI): domain Eukaryota; kingdom Viridiplantae; phylum Streptophyta; class Magnoliopsida; order Malpighiales; family Erythroxylaceae; genus Erythroxylum; species Erythroxylum incrassatum. The sequence goes on from JANVCL010000001.1 coordinate 10,226,366, forward strand.
CCCGTCCCACCTTTTTCACTCAATCTTTCTCACTTCATTTCCAATGGCTAACATTTTTGGTGGAGATGTAGATCAATGTCTTAAGAGTCCAATGGTTCAAGAATCAAGTCATTTGGAGGTTTAGTAAAGAAGTTATGGTCAAAAGAAGCAACCATGTTTATGACCTCAATCAAATTGAACCTATTTTGGTGCGATTTCTATAACTTTTACAAACAACGTTGGATTGATCTTGCTTTTGGACCATTGGAAAGAGGACTTCGACATATACAATTTCATGAAGACCTCGAAGACAAATTCTATCTTCTGTAGGATCAAAAATGGAACAGAAGACAAAAGATGAACAATAATTATGATAATAGGTATGAACAGTAACTAAGACGAAGTGAATGAACAGTAGTTTCGTCTTAGATGAACAGTAACTAAGACAAAGTGAATGAACAGTAGCTTTGTCTTTGATGAACAGTAACTAAGATGAAGTGAATGAACCGTAGCTTCGTCTTAGATGAACAGTAATTAAAACGAAGTGAATGAACAGCAACTTCGTCTTAGATGAACAGTAACTAATATGAAGTGAATGAACAACAGCTTCGTCTTAGATGAACAGTAACTAAGACGAAGTGAATGAACAGCAGCTTCATCTTAGATGAACAGTAACTACGAAGTCAATGAACAGTAGCTTCGTCTTAGATGAACAGTAACTAAGACGAATTTTTCTTCTTTCTTTCATTTGCATCGTCTTAGTTTACTTCGTCTTACTTTTGTTTTATCTCACTTTTGCTTTGTCTCACTTTGTTTCATCTTACTTTTGCTTTGTCTCACTTTTGCTTCGTCTCACTTTGCTTCATCTTACTTTTGTTTCGTCTCACTTTTGCTTCTCCAGAACATCTCCACTTATAAAGACCATAACTTTCAACTATGATGTCCAAAAATTCTGGACTATATATCGTTGGAAAGATAAAAGAAATATCTACAACTCTCAAGAAGGCAACTTTGCCAAAATCTATCTAGATCAATCCAGAATTTCCTTTGAATTCAGAACATGAATTTACGTCATCTCCCAATGTACTACACCCAGTTCTCAACTTCATGACAAATTTTGAGATTCTTAGAGACAAAATTTAAATTCAATTTCTTCATAAGAAATGTAACCATATATCTCTAGTTTAATCCAAATTAAGAATCATCTCGTTTGGACAACTAGAGAAAACGTTGTGGCTAAAAGACT
>JANVCL010000001.1:10263731-10283690 GCA_026546855.1 Erythroxylum incrassatum
GTTTGATTTTGAGAGTCCTTTGTGGTGAGGAATCCCTCCCTCGTGGATTGCGCGTCCAGATGTCACGTAGGACGTCGAACACGTGTCGCATCAGGGTGGGGTTCCAACACCACAGCACACAACAGTAGCAACACACAATAGCACACAGTAGTATAAATGTTTACCTTTAGCATACAAATAGCAGTGGCAACAGCTGTCCTTAGGATCAGCAGGACCTATATATATATCCCTCAATCTGTACATATCAAGGTGTGATGAAATAAACATTTCTTCATCGATATAAACCTCTTGTTTTTCATGGTATCAGAGCCTAAGGTCTGATCCAAGTTACAACACCCAATTATCAACAATGTCACATATAGTTGAAAGTGAAACCATTAACCTAGACCTAGAAAAATACTCTATTACAAACACAGAAAATCCAGGGGCTATCCTCATTACCACCCTTCTCAATGGTAACAACTATCTAACTTGGAGCAAGTCGATGGTGATTGCTCTATGTGCCAAAGACAAACTCTCATTTGTGGATGGAACGTGCACCCAGCCAGCAGAAGATGCAACATTACTTACCAGATGGAGAAGGGCAGATTCCATGGTGAAATCCTGGATCCTTAACTCCATGACCAAAGAGCTCAGTGATGCCTTCCTATCATTCGCCACCGCCAAGGAATTTTGGGAGGAACTGAGAGAGAGGTTCGGAGAAGCCAATGGTCCAATGTTGTACCAAATAAAAACAGAAATCAACTCTTTTAAACAAGGTAATCTTACCATTTCTGCATACTATACAAAGTTAAAGAAGTTTTGGGATGATCTATCTAGCCTAGATCCAACCCCTACATGCACTTGTGATGCTGCCAAAGCAATTATGTCAAAAGAAAATACACATAGACTAGTGCAGTTTTTTATGGGTTTAAATGAGGAATATGAGCATGTAGTCAATCAAGTTATGTTAATGGAGCCTCTACCTATGGTGAATAGAGCCTTTGCCATGATGCAAACAGTTGAGAGACAAAAAATGGTAAATGCCAACAATGACAGAAACTTGAATGTAGCTATGATGGTGCGACAGTCCACCCCTAGCTTCAAGAAAGGAAGCAGAAATGCCAACAACAGTGGGAGAAAACCTTTCAATAAGAAGGAAGATAAATATTGTGAGAAATGTGAGAAGGCAGGCGATACCATAGAGCCATGCTTCAAGATACATGGGGTGCCCGACTGGTACAAGGAACTCACTGGGCAGAAAAACTGAGCTCACCTAGCCATAAGTAGTGATACACCTGCAGACATTCAACAAGAACCCAATGAATGCATTGAGAAGACTAGACAGATCCCACCGGACTTAGCCACCTTCATACAATAGGAGATATCCAAGGCAATCAAAGGAAAGGCTACTGGAGAGGTAAAGATAAGTGGGCTGGCAAATTTTGCAGGTAATAACACAAAACAAACTCATATTCACCATACAAATAATGATTGTATATGGTTAGTTGACTCGGGAGCATCATCACACATGGTCACAAACCTAGACCATTGCAACAAGCATGCAACAAATAATATACATGAATCAGTCACATTACCAGATGGCACCTAGCAGCAAGTGGAGCACTTATGCCAGGCTAGCATTGGTGACAAGATTAACCTAAATGAAATTCTACATGTCCCAAAGTTTTTCAAGAATTTATTATCAGTGAATAAACTCACTACTCAAAATGACATTGCTGCCATTTTTGTTTCTAACAAGCTATTTTTGCAGGACCTACGGACTAATGGAGTTATGGTAGCCATCGAGGCTAGAGGTGGATTGTATAAGCTGACCACCAAAGACCTTTTACCCACAGGAATCTTAAAAGGTCCTTCCTTAGATTTCTACAAAATTAGGAATGTTACTCTCAATGTTTCTGTTTCTTTTGATGTTTGGCATAGTAGATTGGGACATGTCTCTAAATAAAAATTAAAGCATGTTAATGAGATTAAATTTTCAAATTATCTCTCATCCGAGTGCCAAATTTGTCCTATGGATAAACAACACTGAAAACCCTTTCCAAAACATGCAATCCAAACTAGTAAACCTTTTGAACTCCTACATTTGGATCTATGGGGACCCTATAGGACCCCCACTCTAGATGGAGCGCAATTCTTCCTAACCATAGTTGATAACTACTCAAGAGCCACTTGGACCTTCCTACTCAAACACAAAGACAACACATATACCACAATAGTCCAGTTTATCACTACCATCGAAAAACAATATGATGCAAAAGTCTTGAAGGTACAAACAGACAATGGGAGAGAATTCATCAATAATGAATGCAGAAACTTTTTTGCAAACATAGGCATTCCACATCAGAAAAGTTGTCCCTACACCCCACAACAAAACAGGATAGTAGAAATCAAACATAAACACTTGTTGTAAATTACCGGAGCCCTATTGTTCACAGCCAACCTACCTAAACAATTTTGGGGTGAGGCTCTCCTCACAGCCACATACCTCCTCAACCGAATCCCCTCCAAGACCTTGCAATGGACAACACCATATGAGAAGTTGCATAAAAGAAAACCAACTTATGAACACTTAAAGGTATTCAGGTGCTTGTGCTTTGCTCTTGATAAAACACCTAGTAAAACCAAATTGGATCCTAGAGCTTTAAAATGCATCTTCCTAGGGTACATGCCAGATTTCAAAGCTTATAAGGTAATGGAGATCAGCACACATAACATCTTCAGTTCAAGAGATGTGACCTTCCATGAGGACACCTTCCCTTTTGCCAACCCACAACCCAACCCTAGACCCAACCTAGTACCTCTTTTCCCTCACAGCCCTACAGATATTGATTCAGACACTACAACCAATTTGCCAAGCTCACCAGATTTACCACACCTAGATGCCCCATCTAGATCCGAAGAAACTCTAACCCTAACCAGTCCTCTCACTAGCTCAGACCCTACCACCAATCACAATATCAGGAGAAGTCAGAGAATTCATACCACCCCCAGATACTTGGATGACTATGTCCACCATGCCTCAACTCCTCACTCCACCTCTATACTCGATGTTGTTAACATCACTTCACATGTTTGTGGTCCTGCAAGAATCACAGAAAGCCAAGAGTCAGCATTTCAGGTCATGCACACTCCAAGGTACAAGGAATTCATAGGCAATATATGCACTGTTTTCGAACCTCTATCTTATAAGACAGCAAAAACTTCAAAAGGTTGGGTGGCTTCTATGAACGAACAACTAGCTACATTGGAAGCAAATCACACTTGGGTATTGACCCACTTACCTCAGGGGAAGAGAGCCATTGCCTCAAAATGGGTATATAAGGTAAAGCACAATCCAGATGGTACTGTTTCTAAGCTAAAGTCAAGGCTGGTGGCAAAGGGTTTCAATCAAAGGGAAGGGGTAGACTACTCAGAAGTATTCTCCCCTGTAGCTAGGATTGTGACAATTCAGACTTTCCTAGCTCTAGCTACAATTAGAAAATGGCACATACTACAATGCGATATCAATGATGCCTATCTCCACGGCCACTTGGAGGAGGAACTATATATGCTACCACCTCCAAGTTATGCAAAGGCTAAGGCAGGGGAGGTTTGCAAGCTGCTAAAGTCCATTTATGGACTCAAGCAAGCAGGAAGACAATGGCATAAAGAATTGACTACTAAGTCAAAGGGTTTGGGCTTCACCAAAGCTGAGGCCGACCATTGTCTCTACACTAAAGGGGAAGGTGACCACTATACTGCCATACTCATCTATGTGGACGACTTACTTCTTACTGGAGCAAATGAAGATCATTTAAACCATATCAAAGACTCACTGCACAGGGAATTCACAATCAAGGACCTCGGATATGCCAAGTTTTTCCTGGGGGTCGAAATTGCCCGATCTGAAGCAGGCATGTTACTCAGTCAGAGCAAATACATCTAAGACATTCTACAGGAGACTAACCTACTCGACTGTAAACCAAGTATCACTCCTATTGTCCCAGGAAAGAAGCTTACCACTGACAAAGGCGATCTTCTCCCCGCACCTGACCACTACCGACGGATTATGGGCCGACTTCAATACTTGAGTTTCACCAGACCGGATCTTACCTTCGTCACCCAACAATTAAGTCAATTCATGCAGTCACCGCGCAAACCACACTGGAGGGCCGTCAAGCACGTCCTCCGTTACCTCAAAGGCACTCAAAAACAAAGTTTATTTTACCCCTCTGACTCCAGTCTACAACTTACTGGTTATTCCGACGCAGACTGGGCGAGTTGCCCCTTCAGCCGTCGTTCTCTCACCGGATTCTGCATCTTCCTTGGCAGCTCTCCCATTTCCTGGAAAACAAAAAAACAAACTACTGTCAACCGATCCACAGCAGAGGCCGAGTATAGAAGCTTAGCCTCTACTACGTGTGAATTAAAATGGCTTACTCAACTTTTACGGTGTTTTTAGGTGAAGCCCGAAGAAGCCATACCCCTATTTTGCGATAATTAGACGGCGATCTACATCTCCAAAAATCTTGTCTTCTATGAACGCACCAAACACTTGGAGATCGATCTTCATCTTGTGCGCGATGCAGTGAACTCCGGTTTTCTCAATCTCCAACATGTCTGCAGTGGTCATCAACTTTCGGATCTCTTCACCAAGCCCCTCACCGCTCGCATCTTCGAAGCCCTAGTTTTCAAGTGCAGCTCCGTCCCTCTCTCCAGAGCTCCGACTTGAGGGGGGCGTGATAAGAGGGCTACGGAAATGAGGTAATGGGCCAAGGATAATGAGGCAGTGGGCTGCCAGCTAAGGAACCAGGCTGAAGACACAAATGGACCCACAAACTTGAACCCTACAATGTTAGACCCAACAACCTAATTTTGTTTCTCTGTCCCCTTGTACATAGCTCCAAAATATTCTCACTTAGCTGACAACTTCTGTTATTTTAGCACACACCACGTAGCAGCACACAAGCAGTAGCACACAGCAGTACAAATTGTTCACCTGCAGCATACAGTTAGCAGTAACAACAGCTGTTCATAGAATCAATTGGACCGGTATAAATACCCCTCAATCTGTACATATTATGATGAAATAAACATTTTCTTCATCTAGTATAACCATCTTGTTTTTCATGAATGATTACAATTTCGGCATTGTAACCACTGTGACAGTCCAATCCACTCCAGAAAGCTGCCAACAAGTTCCATAATCTACGTGGCTCCGTCCTTTCACACTCTCCTATGCGTCCTTCCATGTCCATTTCAAGAAGCCTCTCCTCCTGTATAGCCGAGTTCTTTGACACCTGTTCTCTCTGTGACTATCTTCTCAGAACCCGCATTGTCTTTTTGGAGCAAACTCATTTCCGCTGTCTTTTCCTGGATGAAATTGTTGTAGCGGCTTTTTTATGGAAAGGCAGCTCAAATTTTGATCTTTATGTTTTTCGCTTCAAAAATATTACATCCTTTGTTGTACTCGCTCTTGTAGTTGTTTGATTCTATTACAGAGACCCATTGGAACGTTTTTTCTTTTCCATAATTGGAACCTATTTTCCCGTTGGTCCTTTTCATCCGCATATCGTTTCTTTAAATGTTGTTGCCTACCTTATAGCCAAGCACCGGGACTCGTTACATTTGTTTCGTTTATTCAGCAGTAAATCACCTATTTCTTCGCTGAGGCTTCATTTGGTCCTTAGGATGTGCTTGTTGTGATATTTCATTTTTTATTTCTTTTGTTCTTTTTGGGTCCATTCTGGTACTGGAGCCGTAAGAGTGTTTAGAAATGAATGCTGATAAGGAGGAACAGCCAGCTTTTGAGATATGTTTGGTGGTTCCAAAGGGGACGGTGAAGGAAGAAGATGAGAGCTGTGATTGTATTGAGGTTCTTGAAAAGGAATTGAGGAATTCTGGATTCATGGTTGAGAGAGTTCTCGGCATTTCAGACGACTTTATCAAGGTTAGTTTGTCATCCCATATATATTTCACGACAATCAATTGCTCTTCTCCATGGCGTTGGATGCTAGATCTCATTGCTTTATCAGTTTCCATGCTCAGCTTCTGGCAATTCAAAATTTGTACCGCTATTTGACGTCATGGTCAACATAAACTTTTATGTCAAATTATCAATCAACTATTGGGTTACTTCTTATGATGCCGATATCAAGTTTTGAGCATAGTTGCTGAGACCTAAGTTTATCTCCCAAATCTATTGTACTATTTTCGTTATCGAGTGAATGTGGGATTACTAAGTCGAATGCTCCATCCTGTTCTTGTATGTATATATTTATAGAGCACGTATGGTTTTGGCCAACATGGTTGCGATCTTTTATGAGATGAAACTGAAAGGTAATGCCTTCTATTTAGTCTCTGTTGTACCATTTGGTAATTGAATAGAGCAATAGCATCCTAGTTTTTTTTCTCTCCTTATTCAGCTGAGTATGAAGTTTTGGATTATGGACTTGCCCTTTGTCTTCGCCATTTTACTGAGCCGTTGTAGTTTGCATATTACTATATTAGTCATGGTTACGTTAGTAACTAAACCATAGCCATTAACCCTTCAGTTGGCGGCACCTCTGAAGACACTGGGGAGGGCTGCATCCGAGTTGCGAATGAAGAAGCCTACATATATCGGTAACTAATAGGATACTCCTCATTTTATGCATAAATTTTCATTTTAATGGGGTGGATACTTTCCATCCACTTCTCAAAAAAGTGTACTTATATATGCCCTTAACATTAGGTATGGATCTGCAATTTGAATGGGGGGAGGTTGATGCGTTTTTCAGACAACCAGATGGCTCATTGTTCACCTGGTGTGAACGTTTCCAGTGCTACTGTCATCTATTATATGGGATTGTACGGAATTTTTCACAAGACCAGTAAACTAGTGTTGCTTTGCTTATTATCAGTATATCTCTCTTTTCCTCTCTATAAGCACACGCGTGTACATTGCAAGCATAGGATCTTATACGTACCCCAGGCTTTTATTTACTGTATGTAACGTCTTTTTTGGGTGTTGTGAAAGTGATTGTGCTACGTTTATTGAACTAGTATCTTAGTTTTTTCTCCTTCATTTTTACAATAAATCACTCTGAAAGCTACTGGTTCTGTACAGATTTCTTGTGCAAGTATGCATAAATAAGTTTTGTTCCTTTATATACTGGACTTCGCTTTTTTCTATAAATTTATGGCCCAGCTGAATATGACAGGTGAACAATAGCAAGTTTGCTGCAACCTTAAGACTGGATGACAAAGGGTTTCTTTGGGGAGTTGGGGAATCATTAGTAAAACGGTTGGAATCTCAGGGCGTCGTTAAACAAGTTTTCCCTTTGCATGGTATTTTAGTTTCACTTATGGGGAAGTTCTCTGCTATTTTTATTATTCACTAATTCGGAGTTACTTGAACATTGGCTCATAGACGAAGTTAAGAAAAAGCAGCTCCTGAAAAGCTGGGTTCTGAACTGGCGAGACGTCACTAACCAGCCAATTGATGATATGTATTTGTATTTTGGTTTGAAGGTGAATGTCTGTTAGTCTAGCCGCACACTCTTACCTTGATAATAAAATGACTGTAATATAGGGTTTTATGCACTTGCAGATTGCAATCTATTTTTCTTTCCTTCGGATGTACACTCGTTGGCTAATATTTCCTGCTGTACTTGGGCTAATGGTGCAGTTAGTTGATTTTAGGTAAGGTTCTTGCCTTTTGGTGTTCCATCTGATCATTACTATTTGCAGAGTTGGTAGATCATCCATTTGACCTTGTATATTGATTCCGAATATGTTTGCTCGATGTTTCCTTTCTTCAGATCGTTGCAGATGATGGTACTCCCTGTGTTCCTCATTTGCATAATCTTATGGGCTGTGCTGTTTTTCCAGTTCTGGAAACGGAAAAATTCTGCTCTTTTAGCCAGGTGATAATCACATTTTACTTTCATTTTTTTTTGGAAAAATATTTACTTTGATATTTTCCTTCCACTGTTTCACTTTTATTTCCATATTTATATTTTCCACTGTTTCACTTTTATTTCCATATTTATATTTTCGATAGCCATTTTTCTTGTTTTGGTAATACAATGGACCAAGTTGGTACATATTGGGAGAAAAGTTGGTGCCAGTAAGCCGAAGGCTTGTTGGCGCCATTCCGTTTATACACCTGCATAAGCATATAGCCTTTTAAAATATATTCACTGGTTTCTTATATTTCCTAATTTCCTTCCGTGGATTTTGATGGTATAGATGGCGGATAAATTCATTTAGTGATGAATTTATAAATGGCAGATAAATTATCTTTCCTAATTCCCTTATGTGGATTTTGATGGTATAGATGGCAGATAAATTCATTTAGTGATGAACAAGGTTTCAAACTTTTGTGCAAGGAATGGGGATTACAATCTTCGGAACATGCCCAAGACATAATAAAAGTGAAACAAGCGTATCAGAGAAATGAATGGCTTGGGCAACTGGTGAAACTTAGAAATAATAGCATTGTTATTTTGAGCATAATTTGCCTCCAGTTACCCTTTGAGTTGGCCTATGCTCATCTTTATGATGTTACAGCTTCTGATGCTATGAGGTAAGATTCTGTATTCATCTTATCATCAAGACACTGTCATTATTCAGGTTAGCATGCTTTTTCAATCTCAATTTTGCCTTTAGGCTACAGTAAACAAAATTTTTGGTTTCAGATTCAACCTGTCGAGGAAACTTGTATTTGAAAGAAATCTTGTGTACCAGAAATTTGAGATTTGACATGCATGTGAAGTAACTTGGATACTTAAAAAACACCCATGTGGTTTTTATGTTACATAGAACCCAATTTTTCTGTTAAATTTCTTCTGCTTATTCAAAATTCATTATTGGAATTGTTGCTACTGTTGTCTAACATGGTAATGCTCATCCAACTTTTGGGCTTGCAGGTTTGGGCTGACAGCTGTTTATCTTGTTGTCATTCAGTATTTCACAAGGATTGGGGGCAAAGTATCAGTGAAGCTGATACAGTATGAAAACAATGATAACAGGGAATATTGTGCGGACAGCTTAGTTTACAAAGTAACTATTGCACGTTTTTACATCTATTTGACTTGCTTTCCTTGAGTAGAACTCTTCTCCAAGTTTTATTTGACGCTGCAGGTGTTTGGCCTCTACTTCATGCAGTCTTATATTGGAGTTTTTTATCATGCCATCTCACATAGGAACTTCAAGACACTTCGCAAAGTCCTGATACAGCGACTCATTATCTATCAGGTAAAACATGTTCAACCTTCTTTCAGCTGAATCACTACGGATTCCCTCGATCACTGACCTTCAGAATTAAACAATGTCATCCAGGTGTTTGAAAATCTGCTGGAAAATTCATTGCCTTATTTCAAATATAGCTATAAGAAATTCAGTGCTTTTAGGTAAGCTTTTATCATGTTTGTTCATCTCTGTACCAATAGATAATTTTTGAGGAAAATTGTTCTGACACATTCTTTGTTTCAAGAAACAAAAAAATTGGTCACAGTATAATGTCAAAGATCAAGTTCAATTCCAAGGCGGAGAAAGAATACCTTAAGCCTACATATGCGGCAAGTATTGGTGAGGAACTAGAAGATGGCCTTTTTGATGGTAATCAACTACCCTCTTGCTATGATGAAGTCAGCTAGAAACAATGTAGAATTGCTGTATGGCTTTTTAGAAGCAAATTCGCATGCCACAGCCTTCATGAGTTGTGGGATCCTGAGCTAATCCTTGCTTAAAACTTGGAAAGATTAATTTCCAGGCTTATGGAAAAACATAATACATATGATGTCAAACTTTTGGGAAGAATTGATAGAACAAATTGTCAGAGATATATTCTGGGTAGTTGTCATTGTTTAGTTTTCCAAGTACTATTTTGAGCTTTAAGTTATTGCTCTGTTGATGAATTGGTGTGTCTATATATTCTGCAGACTATCTGGAGTTGGCATTGCAGTTTGGAATGGCCATGATGTTCGCTTGTGCATTTCCCATTGCATTTGTTTTTGCTGCTCTGGTAAGATGTTAATATCATTAAGTTGAAACCTTTTATAGGTATTAAATTAAAGTCCAATTATCCAATGCAGAACGGTTTCACAGAAATTAGAGCAGATACAGTGAAGCTGCTCACAATGGTTAGAAGACCCATTCCTCGTGCCACTGCCACAATTGGAGCCTGGTTTAACATATTTCAGGTATCTTTATTACTTAAAAAATATTGTGTTGTCTACTGAATTTGATATTGCAATTCCTATCCCTCTTCATAGCATATTCAAGTTACAAGCTTTCCCTATCCAGTGTGAACTTGTTAATCCCAGTCAGAAAGCAGCTAATTTAGGAAGACCTTCTTCAGTCTTCATATTAATAAATTGGTGTCATGAGTCCCCTGAACTGAAGTTTTATGATGTGCAGTGATCTCCATGATTTTTTTTCTTTTGTCATGAAAAAGGAAAGCTTTGTTATTTGGCAATAATGTGCCCCGTAAGTTTGGATAGCAGCTTGAGTATTCAAGGATATGAATCGACATTCTTACCAAGTTCTGCTTTTTCCAAAATTAAAATTAGAAAAGCTATTTGCTTTTATACCTGAGTACTCTCAAACCCTGTTGTACAATACCTTGTATATTTATAGTCCTTTTCCATGTCACAATTGCCTAACTTGTCTCCTTGGTAATTATTCTATTACATAGCTTCTGCTTGCAATTTTTTTCTTTTTAGATGTTCTCTTCAGACTTGATCTTCTTGTTACTAATACAAGGACAACCTGCTTGCTTCTAGTTTCTAATAGTGATGTCAATCTGCACCAACTCTGTACTCCTAGTATGCTTGTATGATCAGGAGGGAAAGTGGAAAATAGAGCCTGGCCTTTTAACAATTCTCATCATCGAACACATCCTTCTTATAATTAAATTTGTATTCTCTCACTTTGTTCCTGAGGTAATTGCTTCTTACTCTTGTGAAGCTACTTAAGAATTCCCCTTCCTATCGCTGCACACATTCTGAATTCTTCTGACATCCCCTTAACAGGAACCTGCTTGGGTGAGAGCTAAGCGAGCAAAGAACACAACACACGCACAGGAAATTTGTCATAAGCAGCTTTTGAGAAGTTTCTCCGGTGGTAAAAGGCACTGGGAATGATGTGTAAGTCATATTTTGCCTAAGACTTTCAAGCAATTTTCTCTCATTCTCCTGTGTGGTCAGTATAGCAAACTGAGAACCCAAACTTGACAAGTTTCCATTGTCACTGGCTATTCAAGCATTGAGGTGTAAATTACTACTTTAATTTTCCTTTGAGAACTAGGGTGTCAATTTTGTCACGATCTCAGTTTCTTTGCTGTTGGTATGGTGATGGATTAATGTAAGAGTTCAAGAACAACTGAAATGAGATGGATTTTTCCTAGTCATATTTGGAATAACTACAAGATGCAAATATCGAACGGTACGATCTTATAGTTACTTAGCTCTAGCCTAAGTTTGACGCCAGGTATATCTGCAAATGGATCAATAAACGTACCAAGAAAATGAAAACCTGAGTTGACCAAAAAAAAAAACAAAACTGAGTTCAGGTTAATCATATTGAGTCTGTAACACACTGCCCTCCAATAGCGAGATTCAAATGTGTCTCATCACCGAATTAAGGTTTAATTATGTGCACAATAACTAATATAGTCCATAATCAATCAAAAAGTGTTTCATAGATAGAAGTTTAGTCTACCTTCAGCAAATGTAAATAAATCTTTAAAATAAGGAATTATATTTTGATAAAATACTAAAGACAATCAAAACATCATATTATACAACAACAACAATGACAACTACAACGTCCCAGTAGAAATACTACAAAGATGAAGGATTTGAGGAGGTTCAGTAATACGCAATCTTATCTCTAATTATTAGAAAGACTATTTTGATAGATTCACATAAAGGAAAAAAATGATTTAAAAGAAAAAAAAATAATTACATAATCAAATAATTGTATATATAAATAAAAGTAAAAAATAAAAATAAAAATAATAAAAAATTCAAAATTAAAAGAAATATTAAAGTAAATAAATAAATAAACAAAAAAGAAAACAAGTAAGTAAATAAACAAACACGCAATTGAAAAAAAAGAACTAAAGGACAAATTCTACTAACAAAGGTATTTAAAGTAAGTGCAAGACATAAGAAGCAAAGAAAAAGGAAGGAAAATGCTTAAAAGACTTATGAAAACGAAATGACCTCTTCATAAGAAGAAAAGTGACCTCTTCATGGATGATCCTCTACCTACACCCTAGTTCCCTAAAGTTTTTTATTAAGGACTAAGTCTTTGACAAACTCTAGTAGGGACATATCATACCAGTTCACCTCCTTCTAATTTTTCTTAAAGTCTTCCTCTTCTTATCTTACAGTCCCTAAGTATAATTTTCTCACATGTTTTTACTGGGGCATCATGATGCCTCTTTTAATATATCTGAACCACGTAAACCTTGTCTTCTTTAACTTACCATCAATGGTAGCCACCCCTAATGTTGGATCCCGTTTTTGGAACCCAACTCTTGCGTCGTACAAACGTGAACGTAATTCAAAGAAATCATGAAGCTTAAAGTCTCATACCATTTCTATGTTCCTTTTTCCATAACACATCTCACTTATATATATACAAGTAACAACAATTCACAATCAAAATAATCATATCAAATCGATAACTTCCTCAAGTATACCTAATTTCAACTCAACCTTATATATAAACGCAAATTCATAATTCCACTCAACATCATCCATACATAATTCATAATTCCTTAACATCAAAGAATAGAGTTTTACAAGCTCTAGAGGCATTCCAAGCCACAATTACAACAATAATCCAAAATCTCAAAAGATAAAGGTTACATGAACTAGAAATCATTAAATGCGACTAAAGCCTTGTGTTTTCCAAAACTAACTCAAAATACATCATAAGCAAATTGGGAGTGATGCCTTGACTCTTTTTTACTCCATCTCTTGCTCAACACCTGAAGGTGGGGACGGAAAGGGGGTAACCTTAAAACTCGTGGGTAACAAGTTTATAACAAAGAATAAGCAAAACCGTTGAAATGTTCATCTGTCATATAAAAATCATAATGAATTCATAAAATGCTTCGTTGTTAAATTCTCAGTCAAATTTGCAATTCGAACTCAAAAGTCATAGTTAAAATATCATCACATCATTTAACCATCAATACAAAACACTCAATTTACGCAACATACTTGACAATTCAAAGATGCAATGCACAAATAAATGACTCGAGGGTTTCATGAAACAAAATGAGGAAACTGAAGTTTACCCTATGAACAGAATGAGTCCATTTCGGAGCTCATATGTCATAAGCAGGCAGTTGGGAGAAGGCTCTTGTCAACGTGCACGTGACGAACAGAATGGTTCCACTCTCACCCAAACAGAAGCATATAATCATGCTCAGATCATTTCATTAAATGCTCATACTTTCGATCTTTTCTATCTTTTCATTCATACAAAATGCCATAACATGTTTCAATGACATAACTTGATCATAATTCATAAATCTTAATGCATTTTCAATAATCACAACAATTCATTATCAATCAAGTTAAAATACAATACACATGCATTTTTCCACATTCACATCAATTCAAATCCAATCAATTAAGCATATACACACATGAGCAAATTCTTTAAATCGTTTAAAAACAATATATGAAGTAATTGAAATCATTTTGTTCTCTTGATTTAGAAAAACTTTAATGGCTCATTATTCAATTATAAACATGAAATTCACCTAAATTCCTTACTTGGATACATGCTTAAAAGATGCCTCTTCTCTTGATCCTTTTGCCTTCATTGATTCCCTTTATCAAATACAAAATTCTCATTCAATAGGAATACAATTTGTGGACCCATATATTGCATATTCACTAAGATAAATTCTAAAAACTCAAACTCTTCCAAAAGCCTAAACATTCGGGTCAATTTTCCATGATCACTCTGATCAAGTAAATGGCAAAATCTGATAGTATTCTCTTCTAGAAAAAAGTTTCCCATTGTCTTAAGTTTCTAATGACACCAAACTCATTCAATTTGGTTCAAAAATCCAAACGTTATACTCCAAACATATTGGGACTATCCTTATGGTGAAATGATATTATATACTCAACTTTCACCCAAAATTTTAGATCTTTAAAGACTGAATTAATACTTTATTTCTTCATAAAACTTATAGCCCTATGTCTCTAGTTTATAACGAATAAAAAATCACCTCATTTGGACATCTACAACAAAAGTTATGCCCAAAACACTGAAATATATCTGTGCAAAAAAACAAGATTTCGCTGCAGCGAAAATGTTGGAGTTGCCGCGGCGAGGGCAAAAGTTCGCCATGGCGAACATGTCTAGAAACCTCCCGAAAACCTATTTTTCTACATTCTTCATCTATATACTTTCCATCTTTCAAATATAACCCATCTTAACCCTAAACCATCATTCCTACTTCATTTCTAAGCTCATTCCAACCCAAAATCATTCACAAAAATAACATAATCATTAACCCTAGAAGATTAAAACATTTTTCCTATGTCATTCCTCCTCATTTTCACTTCTAACTATCAGTCAAGAAGGTTTGAGTCTTGTACTTTCTTGTTGATGCTTCAAATTCTTCAGAATCTTCAAAAATCTCCAAACCCTATCATTCCTCTTTTCTTCTTCTTCTTTCTCCCTTCATCCACGTTTCGTACCTCTCAAATACAAGAAAACATTTCTTCATCTTCTAAATAATACTCTTAATGAATGTGAAAGGTCTGCTTTGCGCTTCACTTTAATGCTTATAGCCTTATATGCTTAAATGGCTTGCCTACTTACCACTTTTAATACAACCAAACCATATAAAAAAACCTATTAACATTTACATAACAAGTAGCTCCAAAACTTTATCCATCAAGCCTCATAATTCATTTAAATCATGCTTAATTTAACAAGAAAAGTATCGGGGGCCAACAACTAATGTCTTGAAATGGTTCAAATTTGTCCATGAATATTATGAGTTGTTGTTGAACATTGAATTAAATTGGTGGGAAAAAGGATGGATGGATAGAATAAAATTAGTTTTTAAGTCATATCTTTCGTTATCATTGAAATATTCAAGTTGAATAAATTTGCATACCTATTTACACACGTATATACATTTTTGTGGGCATTTGAGCAAATTTTCAAAATTTTTAAAGCTCTTGTTATTCTTTCATATCTGTTATCAATGATAGTAGGATAATTATAGAACTTGCTTTATTATGCATGTTAGACCATATTTATTAAATTAGAAGCATTAACATGATAAAGGCATTTAGATTTACTGACTTACTTTAGCCTATTTCTTTGAAAATTAACCTTATCCTATTTTTCTTTGAAGACTTGTTGATTATTTTGAGGTTATTTACATTATTTACTTATTGAGATTTGAAATTTTGAAAGGCCCAATATTTTTGGACTTGTGGTTCTGAATCTTTACTGTAAAAGAAAAAAAGAAGAAAAATGAAAATAGAAGAAGAAATAAAGAAAAATAAGTTTATGGTACCAGTAGAGTTTTATTAAAAAGGACTTTTGTATACATCTAAACAAGTCTTGAAATATATTATATAGTAAATTTCCTTATATTTAACCCTTTTATTATCCTAAACATACTGTACCCAAACTCCATTACAAACCATATAAAAGACCTTTTGATTTTTGTTTCTAGTTTGTACATCAGTGGTAGAGATGTGATTTTATTGCAAACCTGTGGTAAGAATTCTATTATGCACTGATTGAGAGCTTTTGACACATTTCATCCTAAACACTTGAGTGCATTGAGTGACATCTTTGTGAGGATGTAAATAGTTGTGCTTTTCATTTCGAAATGATTGTTGATGTGATTATTGTTAATATTACTTAGGAAGTTAATTTTATGACATCTTGATTCTGACTGCAAGCTAATTTGATTCAGTAGGACATAATAATGTATAGTATGAATGGACAGATTGAGATTGATGATAAATTGATGTTGTAAATTTATAATTTTGATTATGGTTTGCTTGAGGACAAGCGAAAGCTTAAGTGTAGGGGTGTTTGATAGATAAATATTTAACTATATTTTGACACCCATATTTGATGTATTTTGCCTGATATTTCATACTTTTATTATATATTTGGTATTTAATATGCTTCAAGTGTGTTTATAGGTGATAATTGCCTCTATGGATTTAAAGGAGAAGAAATTAGACGAAAATGCGATTAAAATAGAAAATAGCAATCTAAAAGAAATGCACAATTGTGCACCTTTGCACACCCGTGCACTTTCACAATTTTTTATTATGCACGTTTATGTGCAAACGTATGCATTACTCAAAATCCCTAATTTTTGATATAAAATGACGTTTTTGGAAGCCAATGAAAATGCAAGACATTGGGAGGCCATTTCTAGATGTGGAGTTGTTCTCTAGGTGCGATTTCGGTCCAGAAAAGTGGGAAACATGAAGATTTCATCAAAAAATCCATCAGACTACAATATGAAGCCTCTACATTGCAAAAAAAATTCAATCAAAGACAATCAGGGAGATTTAGAATTATGAACCCATTGTTTACAATTTGTTTTTCTTTCGGTTTATGTTTGACTTCGTGTTCGATAATATATAATTAAATGTCCAGTTAATATTACTTTAACATGATTTGACTCCTTTATTAATGCAGTTGAGTTTATTAATTATTGTGATCTAATTACTTGTTTTATTGATAATCTGATTTCACATGTAGAGATTGAGAAATCCTAGTGTGAATGGATCTATTGTAATTTGAAGGATTTGATTACAACCCTAGAGATAGGATGACATAAATCTTTCGTATTAGGGTTAAACCTAGTAGAGAGACTCATAAATCGTCACGTAATCCTATAAAATTTAACTTGAGTAATTCGGTCTTTAGTAGACTCAAAGTCAACTATTAGCATACCATAGGAGTCTCCACGGTCCAACACTTTAACAAAATAATTGCGTGATAAAAGATCAATCTATTAAGGGTTTAAGGGGATTCAAACCTAGATATTAATTTTTAATAACGATAGCTTTCTAAGTGAATTATGCTTTCTTTGCATTTATTATCATTTCCTATTTCTTTGATTGTTTTAGTTTTTCTTTTCTTTTTATTGAAAATATAAAATCAATTCGTAGGATAGATAATAGAAGAAGGGTAATTACTAGTACTCATAGTCTTCATGGGATCGACCTATACTTGCCAGTGATAACTACAGTTTCATCGTACACTTGTGGTTATTATAATTTTGACCAACTCACATATAGGTCACTCATTTTTATAAGAAGAATGATGAATCTAGAATAACTGTTTCTTACAAAAAGGGTTGTAAGAGGAGAATACATGCTTTTCAAACGCAATATGCTTTTGCATTTTAAATTAAGATATGCTAGTCCATCCTTGAGTGTGGTCAAGAATACCATAATCGAAAATGCAAGGCCCTTTAAATTGCAAAGCAATCCCATCTTTTAAATGCAGTCTTATATGGGAGATTAGTGGGCTTACGAGTACACTTTTATGAGACTTTAACATTGAGATTATAGATAAAAAGGTAGATAGGGTAAAGAAATTTACATTGGAGATATTGATGGGAGAGGATAGTAAGTAATTTGAGATATTAAATTATTAGCATAATAACTAGCTAATAGGATGGAGAGTAACATAACTCTAATCACAAGTATGAGTGGGAAACGAACACCATTGACTTATTTGGGACTTCATTTCAACTAGAAGGATGCAATTATTTGAATGTTATCCCTTAATGGAGAAAATTCAAAGGAGATTAAAAGTGCGGGCTAACTAGTGATGGGCAAGTTTTAAAATTTTTAAGCCCTCAAAATACTACAAGCGCATAGGGCGTGGGTGTAGTATGTGAGGTATCGATCCCTTGAAGGGTGGCAAACTAATTCAATTCTATGTTTTTTAAGGCCCTAAGAATTATAAAAATGAAAATAAAATGTAAACAAAAAAGTAAACACATGAAGATAATCGACATAAAATTAATTTATAAATTAACACAAAAAGAAATTAAATTGAATTATACCAAATTCAGAATGAGAAATCACACAAGAAGAAGTTCCAAATTATGGGAAAGGTTCCTATCATTAATGCTAACCTAGTCATTTATGTGTTAATAAGGTGTCAGTTCTAAACTATCGAAGTGAGGATTACTCTCTCTTAAGTTATAATCATAAACCCTAATTAATAGTCCCTAATTAGGTTAAATATCAAATGTAGCATCCCGTTACCCATGTTAGGGCTAGAATTGTGAATTTTGAAAATTTGATGAGAAATTAGGAAAATTCACATCATGCATTATTAATTGTGACATGCACATTTTTGCACATTTATATGATGGTACATGCATTCATGACATTTTTCTGGTACAATTGAGTTGTTAAATATGATTAAAATGTGTTTAGGCAATTTTGGATTTAATTATGATATTTTGGAATTTTAGTAAAGTTTTGTGAAAAATATTGATTTATTGGCCAATTATGGGGTGACATGTGGCAGCTTATAATAGGGACAAGTTGCAATTTTAGGCAGAAGACAAGTGTTTTAATAAGTGTGACAAATGGCTTAGGTTAGAGAAGACACGTGTGAGGCATGCATGTTATTCGAGTATGAGTTTGAGTTTGAGTTTTACATGTGTTCTTCGCGGCGAAGAAACACTTGTCATTCGAACACTAGTTCTGAAACTTTTGATGCTTTGATCTGCTCTCCTTGCGAAATATTATAGCCAAATCAAGTAAGTTATCAATGTAAATGATGTTTTACTATAGAGATGAATGCATGCATGTTAGGTTAGGGAAGCAAAGTTTCGGAGATGAATGAATTAAATGGTCGAATCTTTGAAATAGGAATGTGTTCAGCAAAGTATGAAATGAGATCTGTTTTATTTGAAATGGGTTACAGAAGAGTGCCTGAAAATCTATGAACGCATTTACACTCTGTCCTGGTTTAGAGAAAAAAATGGTTGATATCTGCATGTATCTGTTAAGTATCAGTAGAAATGAATTTAGATGTTTAAGTTTTGATCTTATGTAAATTATTTGAACTGAATTAGGAGTTAAATGGAGTGAAGTTTTAGAGATTATTTTGAGTATAGAAGTAAAAAAAATATGGAAAAGAAATCGAGGAAGACGAGTTTCAGAACTAGACGTCGCGACTTATTCTTTTTTGTACGTAACGACGTGTGGCTTATTCTTGTTTGTACGTCGCGGCCTCCATAATTATTCTCGCCGCAACTCATCACATGTTGTACGTCGCGACGTATGAGACCCGTCTTGAGCTCATCGCAGTGAACGTTGCAAGAAATCCCGAGAAAACTAATTTTTGGGCTGTAAATCGCGACTTCATCTTTTCTCCAAGTCGCGGCGAGTACCCTTCCTTCGACTGCTCGAACATGCTTTCGTATTTTGACCATAACATTCTCTATATTGATCCAAATTGGGTTCTTTTTGATTTTTTTGTAAACTAGAGACATAGGGCTACAACTTTTATGAAGAAATGGAGTTGTAAATCTGTCTCTAAGATTTTAAATGTTTAGTTGGAAGTTGAGGTATTAATTCTGCTGGAACTTATGAACAACCTAAGATATTTTGAGTATGTCTCTTCGTACACTAAACCAAATTAGACGATTTTGGTGGCATTAGAAAGTTAAGAAATGGGAGAACAACTTTACAGAAGGAAGTTTTGTCTAATTTGGTCGATTACCTTATCATAATTCGTATGGAAAGTTGACCCGTATATGTATTAGAGGAAAAATCTGAAGTGATCAACGAGATTATGACATTGTTTGACATTGATTGGTTCAATCCAATTGTAAATATGCATGGTATTAATGAGGGCCTTAATATCTGAATAATTTTTGATAAGGATCGCAATATTGTACCCCGAAATTGTCATTGAACATGCATTGTGCATACATTC